>JAOXNO010000052.1:36411920-36448781 GCA_028565335.1 Limnodromus scolopaceus | reverse complement strand
TCACTTACCCTCTCTCTCAGGTAAGGTCGCTCAATCCCTGGGAAGTTACCCTGTACAGCATCCTGGACAAGGGGGGGCCGAATCTCCTACAGGCCAGCTGTATCACTGGAAGATTCCCCATTTTTCTCCCCAAACCTTGCGGTTTATATTTCCTGATGCGGTGGAGGTGTGGGATTATGCCTGAGTGGATTACACTATCTGGGATATTTACCTCTGATGGTGTGATAGCTAAGTCTCTGCTGCCAATTTGTGATGTCTAGCACTCAAAATCATGGGAATAGTGGTGGGATGGGACTCAGGGCACTTGTTTGTTAAGGCTCCATTTGGTTTCGGTTCTTATTGTGATGCAATCTTGAAATAACCTCGGGCTGAGCCGTTTTGCAGCTCCCCCCAAGTTATCTCTGCATAGAGGAGACAAGGCGGAGACGAAGCTGAGTCAGATGACAACTCCCTGCATCTCACCTACTGTGCTCTGAAACCGGTTTGGCCGGGTGCTCCCATAATATAGCCTCCTATAACAGACACAGTTTTTGATGAGATTTTGGAGTTCAGAGATAAATTGAATGGTAAGCTTAGCATCATCTTGAGGGACCTTGAGTTGTAGCTTTGGGCTCAGGGAACTTGAGGCTTTGCAGTGTTGTTTGTTTACTTTACAACTTGTATTTGCCTGAATTTGTATTTAATTAAAACCTTAGAGAAATGAGACTCCTATTTGAAATGGCTTCTTTATAACCTGAGAAAGGGCTCTTGAGGAGGATTGGCTGTTTTGTAACACTAGCTCCCAAAATAATGACTGCTGTGTAATGTTATAGGGCATTTGCCAGCATGAAAAATTGTCCTTAATAGTTAAGGAAAAAGAAAACGTGTGTAGAAAGCAAGGATTAGGAATTACATTAACAAAACTATTACAGAAAAGATTTCTGTCTGTGCTTAATGTTCCACTAATTTTACTAGGCTTCCTTGCCATGTTTACATTTAAGCACAGGCATAAAACTTCGAAGCATCAGTGCTTGGGAGTATCTTGATGAGGGGTGAATAAGGATACAGATTGTCCCCTTACAAGTATTTTCAAGTTTTGATAATACTCTGTTGGAGCTGCTGTAATTCATATCAGTATCAAAGATTGGAGCAGTTAAGTTCCAAATCTTTTTATTGCAGTCTAGGAACTGGTAGTGTTGGCAGTGAGTGTAATCACAGGGGCGTGGACCTGATCAGATCCCCAAAGCCACTGCTCCAACCCCAGCCCCAGTGACAATTCTGCCCTAGTAAGAGTGTGTGCAGATCGGGCTTCCACTGCATTTTATGGGATTGTTGTGTTGGTAAAAGGCAAAGGAGTGGCTAAACAGCTTGTAGATTTTACTTCAAAGAAATCTGGGAAAGCTAATTGCTCACACAGTAGTAGAGAAGAGAAATTAGAGAAACTTTTTATAGGAAAAGGTCCTCTTGTACCAACACACACACTTATACATTTCAAGCTAAGGGAACAGCTTAAGTGGCCAGCAGTTGTGATAACAGATTCTTAGTCCTCCAGGCTGGCCCATTGCCAGAAGACAGAAAAGACACATTTGGCCCATATGTCCAGGGGGAGCTTCTTTTGAACTTCCAGGGCTGATGCATTTACAACCCCTGGTTGTACATAAAAACATTTTCTGAGCTGCTGCTATGCTCTTCTTCCCTCCACCACCACTGCAGCACACGACTCTTTATAGTCATCAGTAGGAATTTTAATTGCTTGGAGTTCCTTATCCTCATTTTATATATATATATACTCTATTTGCCTGCTATGTTTGATGCGCAGCTTGTTGTGCTTGTTGCTTCTGTGAAGTTTCCAAAACAGCCCTGTACCAGGGCTGTTTGTTTCAAATACCAGGTTCTGTTGTTGACTGTTGATTCAACCAGTGTATTTTTATTTTTAACTCAACTATTGAATGATCTAATTTTCAGAATTACTGATCATCAGCTAATAGTGACTGGCCTGGCAATTCTAAGTCGTTGGAAAATTAGGACAGCAGTTAGTTCAGTTCACTCAGGAGATCTAAAGAGCACAAATACCCCATATAAGTTCAGTTAATTCAACAGTAATCTTGAAGAACTCATCTCCGAGGCAAACATCAGCCCTGAGACAAATATTGGAAGGACAATGCCAACTGCACCATTTCTGCTGTGAAGAAAATGGTGTCCTTCTCTGTAACAGCTGGAAGAAACAAATGGGATGAATTTACAATCCAGGCGAGGTGATGGAGGGCACGCTCAACAAGTCTGCAGATGGAACCAAATTGTGAGGAGCAGCTGGTATGCTCAAGGGCACGGCTACCATTCAGAGGAATCTAAACTGGCTGCACGAATGGACAACTGGGACCTTATGAAATTCATCAAAGACAAATGCCAAGTGTTGTACGTAGGAAGGAAGAGCCCTTTGCAGTTGATCCAGGCTGGAAAGCAGCTCTGTAGGAAAGGCCCTGGGGTCCTGGCAGACAGGGAACTGCTGAGAAGAGTTGCTGAACAATGGACATAACTGAAACATGAGTGGTTCACACTGGACATAAGGAAAGCCTTTCACACCATGAAGACAGTTGGGAACTGGAAAAGGCTGCCCAGAGAGGCTGTGCAGTTTCTGTCCTTAGAGATTTTCAAGACCAGACTGAATAAAGCCACCTGTTCTTACCTCAGAGCTGATCCTGCTTAGAGCAGGAGGTCAGTTTAGAGACCTCCTGTGATCCCTTCTGACCTGAATTATCCTATGACATAAAAATGTGAAGAGAATTATAAAAATGTAGAAATAAGTGAAATGTTATTTTATACTTATAAGCAGCAAATAGCCAGGAAGAAACTCAGTAAGAAAAGATGAAGATGAATGATGCTGGCACTGCCAGTGGCCTAAATGAATTTATTTGTCTTGTTATTCATGAGAAAGACTGAAGAAGGTCAAATTCTGGAAACTGGAGTAAGTGAGATATTAAAAGGGTTTATGATTATGCTGGAGCAGAAAGGCAATTAGAAGTATTAAAAGCTGACAAGGCACAAGGTCAAGATGAATTATATATTTCAGTATTCTAGCAGGAGTGGCAAGAGAAACATTTCGAGCAGCACATCGTTTGCAACAGTGGAGCTTCAAAAGATGTGTGTAGGTCTGAAGAACTGAAAAGAAACAACATGCCCTTGTAGACAAGGGGGCTTTATTTTGCCCAAGTTCAGTTTCACAGGAAGACAGCAGGAACGGAAGAGTTTGTGAAAAGGAGAAGGAAGGGTCCAAATACAAGCAAAACATGTTCCTCTGTGTGATGTTCTGTATATTTTCTCCAAATAGGTCATCTAAACCGTAAATCAACAGTCTTGCAATAGTTTTACCATTGCTTTCAAGAACAGGCAATGCAGGCACACATAACCCTATGGGTGACAGCAGCAGGTAATTTTTTAACCCCTCCCAGGTGTGTAAACATGAAGGAGGCATTATGAAGAGCTGCTTGATTCACATAGGTGAAGCAGTAGCTTCAGATATTCTCTACGAGGACCTAGAGCACCATACTTCCTGGACTGTCAGGGACTATACTTTCTCTGATTAGCTAAAGGTAAAATAAACAGGAACTAATTCTGTGCAAGACTGTTTCAAGTCTTTAGTGGAAAGTTAGCTCCCGTATAAATGCAACTGTGTACGTTGATGACAGTGATACACAAATGCAACAGATACCAAGAAGAAAAAAACCCAAAACCATAAAGAGACACAATGAAAGTACAAGATAACTAGTATCCATAAACAGTCCTCTGTCTGAAAACAAACTAAACAACATTAGCATAAATGAAAATATACTTAATAACTAAAATATTAGCGAGTAACATTAATCTTATTTTTTCATGCAAACAAGTGGTAAACAACCATATTGAAAGAGCAAAACTCTGAATTACAGAGATACTTCATCAGACTGAGATGTAACCAGTGTTCAACACATTATACAGTTTTCTTTTACAAAGGCATTTCAAGGCTGTTTGGAGCCAGAAACTGAGTGGAACAACACAAATACCTATCATACACACTAAGTCTCTAAGCATTCTGCAGCATGCAGTGCTTGTCTTAATTTACACACAGCCTTCGTATTTTACGAGGATACTGTTCATTTCAGCCTGACTTTCAAAATCACAGGAATATTATGTATCCAGTCAATGTGAACTGGATGCATAATACATTTTTGAACCTTTACTTGTACTTTTGACATACCCTCTCTTCATTATCTACTCATTGCAATTAATTGGGGAACTTTATACAAAGTCCTCCTCCCTCCTGCTGAGAACTGTTCTAGTTTGTTGTATCAGGAGAAAAGTACAGTTTCTTCAGCTTCTAGAAACTCGATTCATGGAACCGTGACCACAGGGGCATTCCTGGTAAGTGCCTGATTATCACACAGACCTAGAGGCTTCACTTCTGGAAGTTAAACTAATGCAGAGGAAGGGAAGAGAGCAAGTTAGAAACAAGAAGTCCAGTCAAATGGAGGGAAACTCTGGAAATACTGGCTCTGGGGCCCTCACAGTACAGAGCAAAGGACTCTTCCTCTTCACTCTGGAGCAATACACATGAAGTTGGGTGAAAGTTCAGCAAAACATTAGCCCCTGTATACAGTCTTTCTTTTATTTCTATTTTAGTTTCCCATCTCAGGTTATAATTGGTCTCTTTTTTTGTTTGATTTTTAAAGAGGACTTCCAGTAGGGGAAGGAGAAATATAGCACTGAAGGCTAACAGTAGGGAAATAACTAAGGCCAGTATAGGAAACAGAAAGAATACTGAACAGATAGGAAAAATGCAAGGGAAATTATTTAACAGTAGAGTGACAGGCTTTAAGATAAAGATTTAGAACCTGAGTATATACTGCAGATAGACGTCAGGGCCCTGAGGGTACCACTGGCCCTGCAGCCCCTTTTCGCTGGCCCTGGCAGGGTTTGGCTGCAGCGCAGGGTCAGCCCTGACACCCCACAGCTTGCTCCAGGATCAGGCTGGGGTCAGGGGAGAGCTCTGGGTGCCTCCCCACCCCTTTGCTCCAGGGCTGACTGTGGTCACCCCACCACCCGCTCTCCCAGCCAGGTGGGGCTGTGGCCAGCCGATGAGGAGTTTGGCCAGCTTGTGGGCAGCTCCTCATGCTTCACCCTGACCAGGGAAGTGTGAAGAAAGGCACTTTCAACTTGGATTTTCCAAATTGTCAGGCCTATATAAAAGGAAAAGCCTCTAGGCTGGATGAGAGACACATATCTTAGGAATTTTCCCTTCTTGAGTCTTAGTGGTAGCCATTTTGACTTTCTCTTCAGAAAGTAAATATTTTACTGATAATTTAGGAAAGGACAAAGCATGGCATTAGGCACCAGTGAGCATCTAATATAAGCAGAATGACTAGAAGATTGAGAACACTGCAGGCTTGTAAAACTGATCTCAGTGGCAGAAAATACATGGAGAGCAATTATGCACATAGAACATTTAGATATATGTAATTGCTTAAGGGTTAGTCAGCATGAATCCTGGAAAAGAAGATTAGGCAAGATAAATGTGCTTGCTAGCTCTGAGTAGGCAGGACACAGAGAGCGGGTATCATTTATCTGGGTTATAGGGAGGGAGGGGAAAATTTCTTAATCCTACATAAACCAAAAGATGACTCATATTCAAAGTCCATAAACATAGCTTGAGAAAACATACCTGGTGGACTGGATTATGGCAGGTAGAGACAACAGGCATAAATATATAACACTTTTATTACAAAAATTCTCCATCTGATTTTCAGAGACTGCTGAGTGGCCTCCTGCGGTGTTATGTTTCTCTCTATTGCATGTAAGTAACCCCTACTGACATTTGTGCTGTCCTAATGTAACCCAAGTTACTGCACCAGTTTCTGTACTGGAACCTTGATCTTGCATTCCCTTATGACTATCTACTTTCACAGGAGTTAGGAATAGAGGAAGGACTCCAACCTGCCATCAAGGACCCTGTAGCACTTAAGGCACCCATTTTAGGATGTGGTGGAACATGTCTTAAGACAATGTATTGCATTAACTCAGTGGTGGAAACTAATGGAGCTGGCACAAATCTCTGGCCTTCCATCTCCAGCAGCCATTTATGACTTTGCTTTTACTCTACATGAAAAATTTCAGAACTTAGCTCAGCAGGGACATTTTTACCTTAGAGTCCTTTGGCTGGGCTGGAAAACTCTTCTCAGACTGGACCCCAGTGGGTTTTTCATATCTTCAGTTGCAGTTGGTGCCCACCTCAGGCATGTGCTGTGTAAGGGCTCTCCTACTTAAGGCCTTACTGCTGGCAGTGCCGCCACTTCTAGAGCAAGGTATTCAACACTCCTCAGGGGGAGCATCCTAGGACTGGAGCAGCTGGAGCTTTAAAACTGAAATAACTTCAAAAGCTCATTTTAATTTTGCTGAAGACTTCACTCAGTTTACATAGGTAAATTAAATTGGTCAGAGTAACTCTCATAGTTGACAGTCTCATTTTCTAGTTCTCAAGCACGAAGTGAACTGTTTCATGGGGGCTTCTAGCATTATGAGAAAATGTTTAAATAAACACACCACCTGCTTCTGGCTGCCCATACTTTAATGTTGTATGCGCTTCTATTCAAGTTGTGCTTTACAATTACTTCCACGTGAGAAACTACTTTTTTGTACAAACTGATCCTCAAGTCTGAGGCCTAAGTCAGCTTTACTCCTTAAACTGCATAGCAGCAATTAGTTAAAAAAGATTAATCCCGCAAGGTTTGTTTTTTTTTTTTTTTTTTTTCCATTTTTCTCTTCTAAGAACGAAACCCCATAACGTGCACCACAACCACCAGCAGAATTGAGATGTGAAAACAGAAAGCAAGCCCTGAGGCGCTCACCTCACTCCGGCAGGCCGCCGCCATTTCCTCCTCCCCTTTGTGCCCCCTGGCGGACTGCGGCGGCCACCGGTGGACGATTCTAGAACTCAAAATGGCGCCGGCCACTAAGGGGAGAGGGATGATCTGGGGAATGCGGCGGTGCGGCTTTGAGGGAGGGGTTGCAGGTTTGCTTTTATTAATTTGCTTTCTTTTAGTTTGTTTTTTTTTAAATTTGCTTATGTGCCTTTAGGATTCTTTCAGGGTTATGTTCAGGACTGCTGTCTTTTTCTGTTTTAAGTTACCCTGTCATGAGAAAATTTCAGGAGAAATCACTATGCTTGTTTAGATACTATGGCCTTAATTTTTTATTTTTTTTTAAGTGTAATGGTTTAAGCTGCTTATTTAAAGGGAGTTTTGAGGAATATTTTTTTTTTTCTTGGTCTTTTAATACTTCTGACTTCAAATTGTAAAATGAGGTGAATGTTGAGGTATGATTTTGTTGAGGTATGATGAGCTTTATGTTTTTGCAGTGCACTTGCTCTTGTAATTTCTGTGGGTACTGAGGTTTTGGGACCTTCTGTGGGGATGTAGCTGTGCCTCTAAGGCCTCGACGTGCTGTTTTTGCTATGAAAAGCATAGCCCTTACAGGTATTGTAGGTAACGGTGCGTGCTGTTTTGAGTTGGTGTGTTCTATGGCTACAAATGTGCCTTTATCATGATTTCTAGTTGGATCATCTGTTTCTGCAGACAGTGGGTTACTGTAATACTGCTTACAGGTATTTTGCATTAGTATATCATCATACTCTGCTTGCTCCCTGTGTTTCCCTTTATTTAGATTAGATGAATAAAAAGAATGAAATTCCTCAAGAATTTAACTGAAGCTCAGGTTTGTTCCCTGTATCTGCATGGCAGTACCCAAACATAGCCTGTAGCAAGGTTTTTACTGCTGTGGATGATGTGCATGAAAACTGTGGATGAAGTTTCTAGGTAGTGGTTACACTCCTGTTAAAGATTAAGGCCAAGTCTTTGGAATATGTGTTTGTTCTGGTTTTGTGCTAGAAAGAGGTTACAGAATGGAGAGTTATGAACATCTTTGCCGGGGAAAAAAGCCTGCCCCTTTTCCCCCTGGCTCTTTGAGCATGCTCTTTGTACAAAAAGAACAAGCAATGCAGGATAGATGCTAATGGCTTCTAGTAATGCATCAAGTAGTGCAGCTAAATACATCATAACAATGTGAACAGCCTATGAAATACAGTAGCGTGGAATTTGTGTAAGGCTAAGTGTTTTTCAGGATGAGTGAGGTACAGATGTTGGCTTGGGAAGAAACCTCCATTACTTCCTAGTCCCAGTGTAAGAGCAAGCACAGCTATTCCTGGATGAGTTCACCAACCCTGTTCCTGAGACCAGCCTGTTTTGAAAAGTATACCATTGTTGACCAGTGTAAATGATCTGCTCTCGTGCTTAACTGTTCTATTGTGAGAAATGTGGTTGGTGGGGGTTTTTGTGTGTGTATGTTTTGCTGGATTTTTTTTGTTTTGTTTTTCATGGTTTTTTTGGGGGTGTGTGTGTGTCTGTGTGTGTCATTGGCTTGTTTAACTTAAATCTCTGCATTACCCAAGACAATAGATGTAATAGACTTAAGCTGGTATTTGCTGCCTTGATTCAGTTTTTCCTCTTTGAGCGTTGCTAACTTGTTCGGTCTATCCTTAGGAGCTGTGGTGTTTCCTTTGCCTTCGAAGTGTGTGTCTGACGCCGAAAGCCCCTGCCTGCGACCATGGCTTTCTCGTGTTGCTGCAACAACAGTGGTAAATGATGAAGATAGCACAGAGGAAAATTCCCGCGTTTTCAGAAATGGGCAGTTTGCGTCTGGAGTTGTTTCTCCGCAGAGCTGCCACAGGAGGTCAGTATTGTCCCATGTAACTGCTGCTCTGGTTTATCAGGTTTTTCAGACCAGATGGCACATTTGTTAGACTTCATTGAGTATGTTTTTTCGTTTATTGAAGCGTGAGGGAAGTTCATGTTTGAAGGTAGAAGCAGATAGGTAGTTAAAAATTTATAATGTTTATTATTTCTCTATGTATTTACATTGATGGAAGCAGCAAAGTAGCTGATTTATCTTCATTTGTCTGTTTGATGGACACATGCTAATGGTGCGAGTAGGACGTTCATTTCCTCTCTGATGTAACACTTGTAGAATAGATGATATTTAGTTGCTAGTGTGTATGCATCACTTGCTGGAGGCTGCCTGCCAAGCCTGTCATTAAGATTTCAGGTGTGTTTTTCTACGTGGAGGTTAGAATGGCTGGAGTCAATGATTGTTTTTGGGACGTGTGTATGGAAATGTGTCTGCTTGCTCCTTATGTGCAGGATCGCTGAGAAGCAATAACAGTAGCCCAAAGTCTGAAAAAATTTTGTGACTTCAAGCAAGTTGTTGCATTGTACTTCTCTCAACTGGCAATAAAGTCACGATTGCAATTGGTTTAGGATTTTTCTTGTAAAACATACTGAAATCTTGGGGTGGAAAACACTACATGAGATTTAATTTTGTTTATCTAATTAAAATATAAACAATCTCATTTTAATAACGTGTGAAATCTCTCTGTTTTAAATGGAACGTTCATTTGCATCATTTGGAAGTGCCAGTTACTCATACACGATGACAGAATTGCATCAATAAAGAAGCCAGGAACAAAATACCAGAGCCTTCTCATTCTGTCTCTTGACACCCTGGAAATCCTAGTGTTTAATTTTCTCTTACTACAGCAGATTACATAAGCATTGAAAAGAAATGCACCTAGTCCTGAAGTGCACTTTTGACCCCTTGTCTTTGACCCTTACACACATGTTGGCATTGGAAATAAAATTCTGGCAGTTTTGCTTGGTTCAGTAAAAGGCAAGTTTGCAGAGACAGACAGGAAATCCATTCCTACTCTGTAGATTTATCACAAAAATGCCTAAAGCAAACAGCAAAGTTAGTTTGCTTTACTGGAGACAAACTCACACCTTTGCTCTTTCAAAGACCCTGTTTACAAGTTAAAGCCATGGCTCAGTCTGTCTGTCTTCTTAAACTACCAATCTATAGGTGCTGCCTGAAGGCACTTGCAAAGAAAGAAATTGGGAGATATCCTGCTGCTATCATGGTTTAACAGAAGCGCTTGATGTTCTGAATATAGAATGATTGTGTTTCAGTAGTCTGAAAGCCTGGAGAGCTGAAACTGAAATGATGGTACATGCGTGCTGTCACCAGCAAAATCTGATTGCTCTGCATAGGAAAAGTCCAATTGAAGTTACCCAGACCAATATAAATCTTTCTGGTGCAAAATGCATTCCCAATAAGCCTATTAATGGGCTATATCATAAAAAGATTTCAAAAAGGTCAGTTGAAATGACTCTTTATGCTATCTTCCTCAAAGGCTCTGCCTATGCTTGGAATAGAGTTGTATTTGAAAATGGTGTTGAGACACAGTTTGAGTTCAGCTCTTGCTGTTCCATTACGACAATGATTTGGCAGCCTGGCAAGAGGTTGGATGAGATGTTAGAAGCTATGTTTTTCTCTTGGAGGAGGAGGGGAAAGGTTTTACTTTTATTATACTTAAACAAAGTGCTGTTTGGCACAGGTACTCTTAATTTTTTAATATTTTTTTTTTCTTAATATGTCTGGTTTTGTGTTTTTTCTGTGTCATGGGTGACATGGAATCCATCTTGAATTGCTTTTAAGACTGTTTTCAGCATGGCTTTCCTTATCAGAATCGAGCTGATCTGTATTTGCAGGGGGCAGAGATAAATGAAATGATTATAGATTATGAAACAGGCCTAGCAATGCAAGCGTGTTATAAGCACATAACAAGAAATTGCTCCTGTCACAGTGGTTGTGAAAGTAAATGAACAGAAGGAACAAGGAGATGAAGAAATAAAGGTGCAGATTTGTTACACTGGCTAGAAAGTGACTGCAACAAGCTTGTAGTGCAATTGGAAAGAAATTTTGATACCCAGTTACATGCTCTGTTGCTGGAAATGATGGATTTTCTTTAGGCACCCAAAGGAAATGGTAAGGGGTGGTTATTTGTTAAGAAAGCAGGTAACTTGTCAGTTTTCCACTGGGCACTGTTGTTGGTGCTGTGTCTGTTGCGAAGCTCCCTTTTAGATATAGGAACAGATACATAAAAAGAATTTGCCCTTTCTGTCTAGGAAAATGCTGTTTCTGGTTTTCTCACTCTTCCCTCTTTCCAGAAGATCTTATTAAGGTTAATAAAGTAGGCACCATGGTGTGGTAGGAACTACCAAAAAGAAGAAAAGCTCCAAAATTCTTTTCTGTGGAAGCTGCTGCTGACTGCTGCTTTCTTTGTATTGCTTCTTTATGCCTGGTTCTGCATCATGGCTTGCTTGGGTGTGTATATATTGCATTCTCAGTTATGTCGTGGTATCTTTCTTTGCATTGAAAGATCACTTACAAATATAATGGAAATGAAAGAGTATTGTTGCAATTCCAAATCCAAACACTTGCTCGTGAATAGGTGCCTTATCTTCAAAATCCTCTTGATGGCACTGGAGCCTTAGATATATATGCTCAGAAGCCCTTTATTTCGGGTACCAAATCTTATTATCTGGCTTAGCTCATCTGTATTCAAAAGATCAATGTTGCATTATTACAAAGATCCTTTCATGTGTAAAAAGGATGGCACTTCATTACAGAAAGTAAAAGAAACTAATCAAACTTTCTTGGTGAAATCATTGACTTTTTTAAGTAAAGGGCAAATTTAAAAATTTGAAAGTCCGAAATGTAAGAGTCTTACAGTTGAGGCTCTGTGCTGCTCTAACTGAAATCTCCTGTAACAGAGTTCTTGGATTTTCATGTAATCTGAAGAAGAAAGTGGTGTGACACAGCTCTCCTGATGGCTTCCGATTAAGCCAAGTTACCATTTGCGCTCCTGAAATCTTATGTACTATATAGCTGTAGAGAACTGTCCAGTGTGTGAAGAGGGTCCTTATATGAAAGAACAGAGGAGATCTTCTCTTCATTTAGGCAGTTAGGATATGCCTTAGCACTGCACAGATTTTCAGTAAAACTGAAATCATAGTGGACTTAATTTGAGTCGTTATCTGGGTTGTGATGTAGAGTTGTGCAAGTTGTCATATCAAATAGTCATCTATTTTACCTTTTTCTTTATTATTATTTCATTTGTGAAAGAACAGCAAACAGTTGTACAGTTCCCTGCTTTATTACAGATAGCTAGCTCTCCTATCTCATGCCTTTTGCTTGTAGCTTTTCAAATCCTTTGTTATAGGAATGGTTATTACCACTTTACATTGCCTGCAGATAGATACAGGGCAGAACCCAGACCACTGAACTTCCACTTCTCAATGAATTGATACTGATTAGGAGCTCATCTGTGAACACCTCACTGTGAATATTTGTAATTTGTGCTAGATTTACATATATTACTGGTTTGTTGAGTTTCTTTTTTTTATTATTTTTTTTTATTTATTTATTTCCCTTGTCTGATTAGGTGGCTTGTGTAGCTCACCAGCACTGGCAGACCTTGCCATTGAAAATGCAGCTCAGAATTCCCTTTTGGTAACTGAGTGCTCAGTATTTTTCGTGAATAAATCTCTAGCATCTGATCATCCACAGAAATGAACATAAATGGGTTATGAATGCAGCCAAATCAAAATTCAGCTTTAGTTTGCATGCATATTCATGAATGTTTCTTCCCACCGCTTCCTTTCTCACTGATAACTTGCAGGAGTGTAACTGAGTTGCCAAAGTTCAGTGCAGTGCCAATTCTTGTAGGTATTTAAAGCAGATCGGTCTGACCAAGGTGTAGCAGTTTTTACTTTGAACTTAAAGGAAGGTGGTTTGAATTCAGGATGTAATTGGAGGCTTAATTAAGTCATTTGGAAAAGATAGAAAATATGCTTTAAAAATCTGAACCAACTGAATTGCTTCAGTGATATACTGGGAATGAAGCAGACTGGCTTTATTGGCTTCCACCCCTCTTGTTGGGATTAATAGTTAATAGCGTCACAGTACCTACCCTCTCTATACTTCAGGGATTTTTTATCTTTCTTTTTTTTGAGTTTCACGTTGTCTAAAATGACCTGCGGTGCACATGCTAGAAGAAAGCTAAAGAGCTGTTTTAAAATAGGAATCTTAAAAAAATTATTTTGTTATTTATATAGGAAGAATTTGCAGGAAGATGTGACTGTAAGATGTAGTCTTGGATCCTGATGTATCCACACTGAGCTAAAATAATTCTTCCAGTTTGTTCTTATCTGCTATTTAGTATGGAAATTAGCTTTTGTGGCTAGTATATGCAAGATATGTTGACTTGAAGTCTGAGCACGTGTTTCCTCAGAATACATGGTTAGAGTACCATTCTTGACTTTGGGGACATAGGATAGCATCATGCTGTATTTAAACCTCATCTGGACTTAGGACAGAGCATCCTTCTCTGTTTATAAGCTGTTTGATAAGTATGCTCTGCGTCTGACATTGTAACACTGGAGTGGATTCTCTTATTTCATTGTTTTGTGGATTCTCTTTTTTCTTTGGTCCTGAGAAAGCCGTATATATTTCTTGCATGTGGGAAGCTGAGACTTGTTTGTGTGAGGAGAGAAAAATTGTCTCTAAAACTGGCTTCTACAACTGTTGTTAGTTCCAGTTGAATTTCTCAAAATTAGCTTCTGTACGAGAAGTAAATATTCCTTCCCAGCCAATTTATTTTACAAGTAACTATGTAAAAGGCTTCTGCAGGTAATCTGATTAAGATGAAATAAAAAGCAAAGGTCAGTCATAGTAAGAAAAAATATATTTGACAATAAACTGGCATTCAGTGACTGTTAACTTTATGTACCAGGTCTATGTATCACTCAAAACAGTGAAATGCAAAACAGTGACTTGGGTGAGACTAAAGCAGTGTATAGGGCTTATAATAGGTTTTCTGCACAGTGGTATACTTTACCCTAAATGAAGGGTAAAATTGTTCAAATTGCTTTTTTTACACTATGCAAAACTCGGTGCTAAGTAGTTTTCAGCAGTGTGGGTATCTTAAGCTAGTGCTGAATCACTTAGTTTTCAGGTTGATGACACTGAATTCTCCAAGAGATTAAAATTTTCACTTTGTGGTCAAGACAAGGTGCTTCCTTACTGTCCCGTTAGGGTATATAGAATTTAACATTTGAAATGGCAGACCAGTTTTACATGGAGTGCTGCTCTATTCATTGTTCTCTCTGTATTACAGAATTTATTAATTAAAAAAGTTATGATACAATCTGATGTGTAGTAGTGATTCTTTTATGGTAAAGACAGTGATAACGAGTCAATCTAGATAGCTCTCCCTGTGGCAATTCCCACTATAGACTTGTTTTGTGGGAGTTGGCATATTCACATCAGCACACCAGGCCAGCCCTTGTTCCCTTGCTAGCACGTCCAATAAAGTGAGCCTGGCCTGTGCTGACATCCATAGGGTTATGTATTGTATGTCACTTTAGAGGTTTGCACTTGGTCAGGAGGGCCTCATGTGACACATCTTCTAGTACTAATGAACCAACAATACCCAAATAAAGGTGCTGCTTTGAACGGTGGACTGTCACTATTTAACAATCAATGACAAGGACTTTAGGAATATTCTGAAGTACTAAAAAAACAAATATATCTCTAAGCTTGCCTGAATAAACAAAATTTCATCAGATTATTACATGTGACTTCTACCCCATCCAGCTTAAAGTGTATTCATTTGGTTGCTTTCAGACCCCTAAAAATGCGTGTTGCTTGTGGTTTCAACGTGCAGAGTGCTATTAACATCACCTCTAAAAATTAGTTTGGACGTCTGTTTGTGAAAAGAGACCTTTTTATGCCTTTGATATTATTTAAGCCAACCTATTACTGAACATGCGAAGAGCTGAGAACAGGTCTCAGTGCTATAACTGCTCCTCAAATCAGAGAAACTTTCCTCACTTGGATGGTGCCATTTATTGGAGTTGTAATTTGCTGATTCAGCCATAGTACATGGTGGCATAAGCAACCAATTACAAAATAAATTAGTCATCCTATTAAAATTATGTGCAACATAACCCTCACCTTGGGAGGTGTGGTATGGATTTGTTAATGTCAGTGTGTTCTCCATTATATATCCAGTAAATCAGGGTATAATGTATTTTTGCTCTTCAGTTTGTTTAGAAAGCAATTTTTAATTGAAAAGACAAAATTGATGAAATATGTCCGTGCTTGTCTTCATGCTCTCTGCCCGATTTATATCAGCTGGATGCTGAACTCAATATATATGGAGGCTGGCAGGAATTTACAAGTGGGGAATCCAGGTAATAAATACGTAGAAGTCACAGCATGCTCTGGAGCTGGGTAGGTAACATTTTAGTGCCAGCACCACAGTACTGTGATAATTTTCCTTTGGTAGCTCTGTGAGGTTTTTAACTTTCTGACTTTTTGTCTAGAGATCAGAAAATAGTGAAATTTCATACGGAATGATACAGGATGTAAGTTTTGTTGTGGTTTTTTTTTTTTTTTTTTCTGGAGGAGAAGCAGTGTTTGGCATCGTTTGGTAGCTAATTGTTCAGACGTGCTTGGAAGCATGCCGTTTATGAGCATGTAATCCTCATCATGTCTTTCTTGCTTAAGCTGCTGAAAAAAAGTCCTAGACATAACCTAGATATAGGTGGGTATCTTACAGTCCTTATATATCAGAAGTGGGTGTTAGACAGAGGATGTGTATTTTAAAATATGTCAGCAGTTGCATGTATTATCTGCCAAGGTTGAACTGTCCTTGGCATCTGCCACTACGAAGCTCTGTCCCTCCTGTTGGCTTTTTATTCCTGTATTTTCTTTTCTTTTGTTCTTTGTTACTTTCCAGGTAGCACTGGGTAAGACCAGGCTCCTGCCTACCACTTTGAATAGTCAACCTCCCTTCTTCAGACCTACATATATCTATAGGCTGCTTTTTTGTGTTTGTCTGTAATACTCATCACATAACTGAGAAACAGGACTAGCTGAAGATTGGAGCTAATGTTGTAGTATAATAAAAGACAAAAAAGAAAAGGAAAGAAAAGGTGGCTCAAATGAGGTTCTAATCAGATGTAATGACAGAATTTGCTCCCTAATTTATGATGTGACTGCTCTGCTCACAAGGGGCTTGAGTTGAGAGATGACATCTCCCTGTAATGTGTGCAGTAATTCTAAATAGGACTGTGAATTTTGCTACTGCAACTTGAACAAAAAATTGGAAAAATGTGATTCTGTGTCCTAGCTCTTATTCCTTGCACTGCCACAAATACAGCTGTTGGTTGGGTGACTTGGTAGTTTTCCATTGCATCTCAGATGGTATTATATCTCCTTTGCCCAGAATGCTAAACTGGCTGCTTTATGGTCTAGGTGAGGTGTTGGAGAGAGCAAATCTGAAATTAATTATTGTGAATATAATGTTTGATAGTCCAACTACTCTATCCTCAGTTCTCCAAGCTAATAATGGCCATTGGAGAAAACTGAGCATAAACTAGTACTTACCTGAAGGAGAGAAAGAAGCACCTTTCCTTATCTGTTATGATGGGTTCACCCTGGAGTTTCTGTGTATTTCCTGAAATACCTGGTGGTGGCTGCTGTCAGAGAGGAGATGCACATTTAGATGAACATTGGATAGTTGTGGGTTTTGGTTTGTGGGGTTTTTTGTGTGTGCTTGTTTTGTTGTTGGTTTTTTTTTTTTTCCTTCCCCTCCTGGAAGACATTAGCAACAAATGTAGTACATGGGTTGTGCAAGTATATTAAAGAGTGGAAACATGTCTTGGGCTGAGGTTTTGCATTATTAACTATCCCATTAGAGAAGATTTGTTAGAACATCTACTAATGTAGTTAGTAATTATTAGGTTGTTGGTGGGCAATAATAGGACAGTAAAAACTACTTTGTTTCGCTTAACAGTGATTGTATCTACACTTGGTAACGTGATTTGTAAATTACCTGTTAGATGTGCTTTTATTCTCTTCTATTTTTTGTGGGTATTTGCATTTTATCTAGTTTGCTCAGGTCATGTAACAGTTCTGTTACACGTGTCCTTGGCACTCCTGCCCTGGAACACCATGTGCTAAAGAAAATAAATGGAAGTATCCCTTTTTTTTTTTTTTTGTGGCTTATATTTGCCATTTCTGTCACTGTTATATTGCAGCCTTAGAGGATGCAGGACTGAAATCCTCTGCCATTTTACTGTGAGTTATGAAGGCTAAAGTAGAGTGCACAAAGCTATCAAGCCAGATTGCAAGTTCTTTTATGGGGCTGTTTTCTTTACATTTCAACATTTTATTTGCTCACCAACTGTTTCGAGAGATTCATCATCTTCAGGTGTTGATTTCAAGGGGAATGCCGTGCTTGATCTAAAGAAGGACACAAATAAATGTGGATTGTATCTGTAGCCTAACTTTTTTTTTTATTAAAACTCAAAGTAGTTTTGCTACTGTTCTACAAAAGTAGCAAGAATTGAGGGGAAAACAATTTTTTTTTTCACTGCAAATGTTGTTATTATCCTTCCTTTGTAGAATATGACCCTATTTAAAGAGGTGTAGTAAAAATACTTTTCTCTTTTTTCAGACCTCATTTTCTGACTTAGGCAAATGACTTGTACCAAACCTAATGAAGGGCAAGCCAGATAAAAATGGCAAGTGGATTTACTTGATTTCATAGTAAATTAAGCTATGATTTTCTTTTATTTGTAATTTAAGGTAAGGAAATGAATCCACTGTCTAACTTTTAATCTCCTAGATGTATTGTCCATAGATTAAAGTTTGTCCTTGAACTGTCTGACTCCTCTTTCTGTGTCTTTATTTTTTCCTGGTGCTGTGTCCCATGTGAATTAGAGCAGCTAGGGCTGATTACTAAAGTTAAAGTACTAGTACATGATACTAGGGGAATCCTCTGTCATCAGAGGATTTTGTTTGACAAGAGCAGGATGTTTCTGTATCTCAAAACATTAATGCCTTAATATTAGCTTCACTATTATTAAAATAAAAATATTCTTTTCCTAACAAAGTTCAAAAGGTGCACTCCTTGGAATGTTTGGGGAATTATAAAGACTCTGAGCCTGATGGGTTTTAAAAACATTAAGAGCATGTGTATAGTTCAGTTATATCAGATCTTCATTTTGTTTAGCCATGCCCTTTCCTTGGTATATTAGCCATGTGTCAGGGACCAGCTATCTTACCATGCAAAAACAGCACAGGCCAAATACCTAATAGCCTAATTTTCTATTTTGTATGCATTGGTGAAGGGGTCTAGAGTACAGTCCTAGAATAGCTTTGATTCTGGTAAAGAGCTGTGTCTGGCTAAAGTTAATTTTCTTCTTCGTTATGATTTTGACTCATGTGGCCCTGACTATGTCTGGGTTTCCTGTTAATCCTTACCAAAAAAATAACACAAGATGCATCCACAGACTCTATTAAGCCTGTCTTCCCATCACTTTATCTCATTAACTGCTTGATCACTGTTAAAAAAAAAAATAAAATCTTCCATTAGCTCTCAACTTCAAAAGACTCAGATTTTCAGATCAAACAGTCCTTCAACAGCTTTTTAAAAATCTTTAAATCCAAGAGGTTAACTTCAAAGAACACCTTGTGGGTGTTCTGAACCCAGTTGACAGGTAAACAGTAATTTATGACCAAAGATATGCATTAATGAAATGCCTTTAAACCACGGGCAATCTCTTACTCTTTCCCTTTTGATTCTAGTGGGAGGTTCCTAGATTGACAGCAATACAAGTGGATGGCTTAATTAGCTATGGAGCAAGCAGTGATGTTCCAGGCTTCTTACAATACCATGCTACCAACACGCTTAAAATATGCTTCCTTTAGAGTGGCAAGCTACTCCTCTAAATAAAGGAATAGCTAGAACTTAGTTTTCACTTGTTTGTAGGCCCTTTTGTTAAGGCTATTCAAACCTAATTTTGAGACCTGTTGGCTGATGCGTGGTGCAGCAAGGCTTATCAACAGCTGGTGTTCTAGGAGATAGTGGGAAGGAGGAGGAAAACTGGATGATTTTATGCCATCCCATCCCAAGAAAAAATGGGTCAGGCTGTTATTTATTCCATGACTCATGAGGTCTAACTGTTCCTTTTGAGACGTTGCAGAAACCTATCCATTGATTTTGTAGAGAATGCACAGAACAAGTGGCAGTTCACAAGAAAATGTGGGTGTTTCGGCACAATTGCCCTTATGCAAGTCTAGCCTGTTTTCAAAGGCTTGACTGAGAGTGTCCAAGGAAAACTGAAATACTGTGGAATGTGATTAAATGAATTTATTCCTTTTCTCTGAGATTTGTAATCCATCACCTGGTCCAATGCTGGGAATTGTGGATGTTTTAAAGCTTGAAAATGGGGCAGCCTGCTCAGTGCCACACCTACAGGCACAAAAGGGAAGGCAGTAGGTGTGAGAGGCGCATTTTCTAAGTGAAAAACTAGAACTGATTTGAAGAAAGCAATAGGAAACATTAATCAAGCAAACTGTAAGAGACAGACTGTTTGGTGCTCAGCTGGATAGTTCGCATCAGGATTTCACTTCTGTCAGGCAGTCATTTTCTGGTCATTATGATAATAAAATGGGGTACCAAAATAGTACCCTGTCAGTTAGGATATTACTAGCTAGTCACCCAAAAGAGAGGTAAAAATACCTTTATTTATGATACCTAAATCATTCAGTAGAACATAATCCACTAGGAATCCAGGCCTAAGGAAAGGAAAATAGTAAAGGCCATAGCAGGTCATTGCTTCTGACATTTGCGATTGTATGATCCTGAATGGAAGTGTCTGAATTATATTATTCCGGAAGACAGATATTAGTATGTCCCTGTGTGGGGATGGGGGAAAAGAATATTGCTTTTAGTGAGCAAGAAACATTAATACCACTGTTTTAGAGATCTCCTCTTTGAAGTTTCTGCAGTTGCATAAGTAGTTTTCTCAACACACTATGGGATTTTAATTCTTGGACTTTGATGCCTTTTATGTAACAGCTCAATCTTGTGTAACAGTAAAGGGGGGAGAAATTTCTTCCATGATCACTGCAAGTTCAAATGTGATTGTAAAGTGAGATAACTGTCTGACATCAGCTTATCAGAACCATAATGATGCCATTGCTGGAATGAACAGAGAAAAGATTTAATCAAAGACAGTTCTGTTCAAGAAAACCTTAAGCAATTTCACCCATAAGAATGCTTTTGAGCTGAGGATCATGGGAAAAATATTTCAAAATCTTTTTCTTCCTTCTAAGTCTTTCAGACTTACAATATTTTAGATACTAGACTGAGCGGAAGTAACCCATCGTGCTCCTCAGTGTTACGATACAAACGGCTTCAAGCAGGGGTTAGTCAAACATCCTACTATGTGGAATCAAGATTTCCATGCACTAGGCTGCTAGAGCTCAGCAGAGAAAGGCACTCTTACACAAAAGATCCTGTAACCTCAGGTCCTACCCCTGCAGCTGTATGTCGAAGTAGAGGCTCTTATCTGTGTTTATAACTAAATAATTAAGTAAATGGTCAAACCAATTTATAACGAAAGCGGAATCCAAATGCCTCTGAGCTGAACAGCACATCAGAGCTTATACCTTCTCCAAATTCACCCCTATCGTTACATAGCGCAAACTGTATGTACCATCAAGCTCCTGGTGAATGGCATATGACAGTAGAACAAACATCTGTTTTTATTTTCTTCATAATATTGTTTTTGCATTGAGTTGAAATGATAGCATGCAATATGTCAGTGAATAAATTATAGTTCAATGTGAATATTTCCTGATCTTCTAAGGGCTGGGCTCTGCCAGCTTAAAATGTTTTAGTCAATCTGAACATGAAAGCAGCCAAATCTTGAATAACAGACAACCCAAAGGCATAATTTTGGTAACTCAACTGGATGATGTTTTCATAAAAATCTGCGACTGCAGATTCATTTTTATTGATTATTTTCAGCAGTTCACATATATGGTATAGTGGGATTTTTTGGGTTTGATTGGGCTGGTGGGTTGGTTTTTTTTCCCTTAATGATACTGGGACTTAAGGTTTTTTTATGTGGATGTCTGCCATCTGCAAAGTGACTAGTTCCTTTTGCTTTCAGAGGTATTTATCCATTGAGTTTCTTTTCACCTCGGTGATAATTAGTTGCTAATACTTTCAGGGAATTAAGGTTAAGATAGTATTTTAAGAGCCAAATAGCCATTAAAATCTGTTAGGAAGTAGGCTCCTTAGATGCCAAACTTACTTTCTGTGGATAAGCAATTGGGTAGGAGTAGTCTACTGGTCTCTGAGAGGAGTGCCGTAATCAGCGACATGGGCAGAAAGAAAGAAAACAAAGTGAGAAGGAAGAGCACTTTAAATCAAATAATGAGACATGGATACAAACATATAATGGGATTATTAAAATGTAGTATGGTGCTGCAAAAGGCAAAACCAGTGACATTTGTGTTATAAAGCCTCTCTGTGAGTCTGGCTTCAAGCAGGAACTTCTTTTGCAGGATAAGAAAAACTTTGTAGATTTTTGGGGATAGCTGAATCAGTGCACTCCCTTCCAGACGCTTGGGGTATTTGTCAGAATGGCATATTCATATCTGGAGAAGGTTGAGATAGGGAAGTCCCCTGAGTGATATTTAGTTAATATGTGGATCAAGGTCAAAACATGGAAGAGCTAACTTTTTTTATTTTATTTAAATTTGAGTGTGAAGGGAGGGAGATCCAAGAGCCTGACTTTTAATTCTAATAACCAGGCTACAAATGTGCTAGTCTGAATAGACTTTTCTAGGTCTTAATATGGATCATGACACTTACTGGAAGAAAAATGTTACTTGTTTATCTGGGCTGGTTACTATTTGGTAGCAGGGATTGTTTGGAGTACCTTATTGAGGTTTCTGTTGACGATTGTCTACAGCAAGAAAGGGCCTCCAAATACTTGGCTCCTGCTGACAGTTTCTGCTTATGGTTATTCAGGCATGTTTT
The DNA here is from genome assembly GCA_028565335.1 of Limnodromus scolopaceus. Lineage (NCBI taxonomy): Eukaryota > Metazoa > Chordata > Aves > Charadriiformes > Scolopacidae > Limnodromus > Limnodromus scolopaceus. The sequence goes on along the minus strand of JAOXNO010000052.1, from coordinate 36,426,973 downwards.
GACAGAGTTCCAAAGTCTGTTTACTTTTGCAATGCATTTCTGGGATTGTTTTGTACTTACTTTTCAATTTGTTGTTTGTTTCTTTGTTTTCTTTTTCTTTGAAATGGGCTCAGCTTCTGCTTAGTGGCATGACTTTTTTTCCTGGTAGATGGAATGCCAGTAGCCATTATTTCTGTGGGAATATATGAGCATGCGACCAAAAGAATTGTTACAGAAGCAAAAGAAGGACACACATTTAACAGGTAAAACCTTCGATGCCACTGATAATGAAGTCACCTAGAAGAAGTTAGCAGAAATCAGAAAGTCATCCACACTTGGCTTCTTTTGCGAGTGGTCCCATATTTGAACGCAGAAAAACAAGTCTGCAAGCAGCTGTGGTTTGATGATAACTTTGTCTCTCCTGACGGGCTCTGGCTTCGAAGCTGTTGATTCAGCAGCTGAAAGTTCAGTGACATGGCATGCTCTTGGCCATTCGACCCACTGAGGATTTTCTTTTCCCCCAACTCCTTAAAGTGTATAATCATGCTCAGGCATATTTCTGTAGTTGTACAGAAGCAAATAGATTATGATCGTTACTACTAAATACATTTTCCCTCACTCACTAGTCAGCAAAGACTTAGAAGTGACTGGAAAGAATTGCAGTGACAGCAACAGAATGAAAAGCATAAAGATGGCAGCTGATAGGGTGTGATGAGTAAAAATAAAATAGATCTAATTCATGTTTGGGTATTAAAATATGTGGCACCTGCACAGGTATTCAAACATAATTAGACAACTGAATTGGGCAAAATGGTATGAGGCGTAATTTGTGACTCACTGCAGTCCTTTCAGCCAAGCTACCTCTTGGGAAAGAAAATATCCTTAAAATATCAACAGTGTATCACGCAGATTCGGTATTTCAGTTTCTATTGTTTTTAAGAAGCAGATTGAAATGAGAAAAGTCAAAGCCCATTCAAAAGGAGAGTTGAAATGAAATTTGTGAATACAAGATGTTTGCTTATATGGTGTGTTTTCCTTGTTCTCTAAATTTGATTTGCTGATGTTAATTATGCAGGTATTTTCACTCTGTCATCTCGATTGTTGCAGTCCTGTTTCTTAGTTCACTTTTTTTTTTTGCTCCCTCCCTAGTGTTCTTGCATCTGGAACTCACTGATCTGTGGTTCTCAAGCTCTCAAGGTTCAGGTTTTAAGCTCACAGAACATTTTTTACCTCGGCCTTTACTGTTGTGTTTGATCTTCTTGGGCAGAGTATGTTAACACATCTCTTGGCAGTCAGTATCGCAGGAAGCTGGCATAGGGAGTTTGAATGCAGGATCAGACTGGTGCAGATCAAGTTGCCATTATCTCAGACCAGCAAGTAAATGTAATGATTGAAGTCCTTAGGGCTTCTTTTTATGTTTGGTGTTTTTGTGCCTGACAGTGTCATATTTAAAGCTACAAACTGTTTCTTTGGTCTTTGGTTCTGTGTTACTTCTATGTGATAGCAATATAAACCTTAATCTGGGGGTAAAACAGAAATGAAAGGAGTAACTCCACAAGTTAGCGTTTTTTCTGACAATTTGGATATAGTGGAATACAAGTATGCTGCCATCCCAGCTATAGTGAGAAAGTGGTCAGGTATAAGCTGGCAATTTTCATTTTTATATGCTTATAAGGAACCTCCGTGAAAGTTGCAATGTATGAACAAGGAGAGCAGAAGCATTCTAAGAAGACTTTAATCTCTTCTTAGATATTTTCCTACACCCAAGTATGAACTAGGGTGACACCCTGAATTGTAACATGCTGCAGTAAGCTTTATGCCCCACTAACAATGTGTTTGCAGAACAGGGCTCTAAACATGGTTGAAATAGTTTTTATTCAAGCAGTATTCCAGAAAGCCTTTTGCTGTACTTTTCAATTACAAATGAGTTTACTTATTTGTTTGTTTGTTTCTAACTGTCTTATTTGACGTATGTGAAGTTATTCTGACTGGAAAGAGATTCTCTGTTTTTGATCAGAACTTTTTGGTGATTTGTTTCAAGGAAATGGCTTTAGCTTTCCGAGCTTTAACTTTACACATTGACTTGCAATAAATTGTTGCTTCCAAATGTATTTATTTTCTGTCGGTGATACATACTATAGAGCGCACAACCCTTAGTGAAAACAGCCTCCCTGATTCTACAATAATAACGAATGTAAATGACTTGAGATCAAAGTTGTGAGTGAACTTACTTGTTCTATCTCTTCCATTTTTCTTTAGCTTCTTTCTTTTTAAGTGAGAAATGTCTATTGAGAAATCTTATTAAATATCAAAACTGAACAGCAGGTTTTTTTCTGAGTCCCAGAAACTGTTTTAAATAGGGGCAGAAATCTTTCATCTTTTTTGTAGGATTGTGACAGTTGTTCCAAAAAACATCTCCTTCTGTCTTCAAAGTAAAATGGCTTTTTGTTGAAATAATTCATTTTCTCACTGAAATTTTTCCCCTCTTCTGGATCTTGTTCTTCCCTCTTCATTTTTCTGGACTTCGTACTGCTTTGGTACTGTGTGACTGTTACCAGCATAGTACTACTGACGCTGTTTAGCCAGATGACTTATGTTTTCTTTGGCCTATGTATTTGATGATAGAAATTATATCATCTGTAAGATTTCTAAAATAACTAGTAAAGTCAAAGAATACCCGCCCTTTCAAAAATCTAGTTTACTTTTATCTGTCCATGCAGGTGGCCCACTTTGATAGCTGAGATGCTTGTATCACATGGGGAAAAGAACAAATCTCTTGTAAAATTTATTAATCTTGAAGAAGAAACATCTCTTTGAGTTTTGAAGGGTTGCTGTCTAACTATGTATGGAGAATAAAAGCTTAATAGTCCGATTGGAGCAAAACTTGCCTATCTGAATCTGTTCTGCTTCTGCATACCGATCAACTTCAGAACGGTGTTTGTAGAAGTTTCAAGCCTATTAGGCCATTTGCAAAAGGGAATTTAGGAGATTTAGCTCACAACCAAACATGCTAAATAGTGCTCTAAAAGTAATCTTTGTATTTGACGTTATGGAAAAAATATTAAAAGAGGAGCATCAACTAGATACGGTATCAGGAAACAAAAGAATGATGTTGAGAGTGATGTACCAAACCTGGAAAACCTACAGTGTTTTGCTGGTCTTTGATGTAACTACTGCATAACTTTTGCTCATGTGATATGGAGCATACCAACTTGGACTTTAAGGCAACCTACTGATTTCAGTAATACTTGGTTTAAAATTTATCTGTTTAGTGATATGAAGATACACCTGAATATTTTTTGTCTTGCTATACAGATTTTATTTTCCTTCCTCACTTATAATATTATGTGTTTCTTTAATACATATTGTTAATGTTATGTTAATATGAGAATTTAGATTTGTGATACCTCAACAGTCCCACCTGATTTTTTTTCTTTTATTTTTTTTTTTTGGAGATGATTCTCCATACTTGATATGGTGCTTGTGGCTCAATTGCTTAGTTAACTGCTTTATTTTTTGATGTACAAAGTCTTTCTTTGATGTTGCCTTCATTTGTATTAGCAACATCTACCCATGCAGCTCTTGCTCTCTGTTCATAGTGTTATGGGACCCAGACAGAATTCTTTAAATTAAATAGATGTTTGAAAAGATATTAAAATACTGTGGAATTCTGGTTTCAGTTCAGCATAATCCACGTGTTCATTTTTTGTATGTTAATGTAAGTCAGAGTTTTCTGTCCCTGTGAAGGTTTTTGTTAGGTTAGAGCTAGACACCTGTGGAAGCTCTTCACAATACTTTAGGAATTGGTTATGTTCAGATGAGTAAGCAAATCTTTGATGGAGATGAGCATAAAAATAGAAAATTCCCATCTCCTAGCTAGAGTAGGTTGCAGAGTTTCCCACTGTACTTTGCTTCCACTGGAAGGATACCAGTTCACTTTTAAATTAAACATTTTGAAGCAACATCTCTCTTCTGATTAATATTCAGTAGTGAGGTGTGTCACAGGAAAGTAGGCCAATTTTTCTCTGCCTCCTTAATAGCCTGCCTTAGTAGGTAGAGTGGAACCCCAGCTTGACCAGGGCTTTTACTATTTCTAGGCTTTCCAGCGTATGGTGGAAGAGTTATTTGACAGGTGAGTATTTTTCAAGCCACACTTACTTATCACGCCACACTTATTTATCATCTTTTTCTTTTCCTTCCTGGACTTAGCATAACTAACTGTTAGGTTTGTTTTTTTGTGAAAACACTGCAATTACTTGGAAAGGAAAAAGTTGAATGTGATTTTTGAGGTAAAAGTTAAAATCGTTTTACTATTAAATTCAGAAATACTGGAAGAAGCATTAGCCTGTTCCAGCACCCTTTCTATCAGCAGACATACAGATGTGCTACTTGGCTATTGGACTTTCAATCGCAGATGCCTTTGCTGTTAAAGAGTTGCAGGCAGAAGTCTAGCGGAAAGTTAGCGTGGATATCTGTCTACCTTATCGTAGATGCCACAAGGTGGCCTTTCTGCTGTGGAGTAGCTGCAGGCATCGCTAACCATTTTTCTTCTGGCCCCCTTTTATATCTGGCAATGTGTGTGTTTGTGTGCCTTTTAAAAACAAGCCTCTGCCGAATCCATAGGAAGTGTTTGGTGTTTTAATAGCCTTATTTATGTTACGTAAAAGAGGCCGAGGGCAGGGAAACAACACTAACACTTAAAGCTTCTTGCTCCGTGGGCCATTAAGCCTCTGGGTTGTTTTTAGTTAGCAACATTGTCTAATGTAAATGATGACACTGTTGAGGCAGAGAGGTGTGGGAGACAGATAAGGTGTCTGAAGTGATTAATTAGTGCTCTAGTGACAATACTAATTGCATGTGATGTTGAACCCCTGTGCATGTTGTCTTGTCTGATGGCAACAAACACAGACGTATCCTCCTCCCTCTCCCTTTCATTTAATTATGGTCCATAACAACTAATCCCTTTCCCTAGGCTGAGAGCATCCTCCTCTGTGAAAGGTTTGTTACTCCTTTTCTCTCTTTCATGTACTTTGTGAAACTGTGTGACTCTTCAAGGTAAGGCACAAACGCAACACATACACACAATTGTCTGTTCAGAAAAAGCACAAAAGCCTCGTGGCAGGCAATTGGAAGTACTGGTCAAGTTCTTTTAAGGTGGGTGTCGGTGTTATTAAGACCAGATAAAATTGCCTGCCCTACTGCTCTTCAGCTGCACAAGAAAAGTACATTTAATTTAGACCTAACAGTGGATCCATTCCATGTAGTCATATTGTTAGCAGACTCAGCAGGGAACTCTCAAACTGCCTACGCTCAGATGCTTAAGTAGCCTCTCCTCTTCTGTGAGTGGCCAATCCATCTCCATCCAGAATCCAGGCATTCTGGTGGGGCAATACTTGAAGGCTGACACCATCCTTGCCTATGTTGTACCTATCTTCTAGATTACTGGAGAACTTATGGTTTCTCTTGCTGTCTGCTGCGTTTTTCAAACACTTAAAAACCAAAAACCTTTTAGAGTGTACTTCTATTATCTCATAGCTCACACTGATCAAATTATAGTACTGAACTGCTGTTTAATGCAGATATGATGACACTGTAGGATGGTGGTGTTCAAATGAAAGACTAGGTCATGTCAGTAAACTTAAGGGGAGCTTACAAAAGTGTGGTACAGAAGAGATGAACGTTAAGGGTAAGCCTGGGCTAAACATTGGTAGGGAAGGCATTAAACTGCAAAAGAAAGGCAGATGACTCAAAGGCATTTCAGAGAGCAGAATGAATCAACAGCTGGATCACTGAAAGTTATTCAGAGGTTAATTCAACAAATAAATTTGTATGGAAGCTTGTTCGTATTTTCTCACTTTCATGGGGAGTTTTGCCTGAATAAGCAGGATTGATTGAGCCTGGAGGTGTTGCATGACTATTAAAATTGTTATTTGCATTATGTGATTTGGACATTAAGATCCCTTAGGCAGTTTGGAAAATGTCAGCCCTACCCACATAATAAATATGACCCATATTAACCTACTGTGGGACTTTGTTTCCCTTGTTCCTGGACTCCTGAAAGAGACTGTTAATGCCTTCGAGATAACTGTCCTCATCTCAATTCAGGCACAGAAACCTGTGCATTTGTGTACAAAGGTCACAGATTCAATATGACCAGATAACCTAGTTCTGGACATCTGTACACAGAGGATAAGTCAATCCAGTTCATTAATGACCAAGCCACACAGACAATACCCTCTTATAGGAAGGAATCTATTCCTGCTGCGTACAACTCATGATATACTTATGCAAATGTCTTTATACTGATTCATAAGAATATGACTGAAATGTTAAAAAAAAAAAAAGTAGGTGATAAATGATGAGGAAGGCTGAAAAGGTTCAGTATTTAGGCTGAGGTCAGGAAAAAAAAATGGTCTGAAACTATATCCAGTTTGTTCAGCATACCTGCATTTTGTGAAGCAAAAAAGCTGAGAAGGTGTCCTGTTGTTGCCTAAGTTTTCTTTTTAAGAGCTGAGAACTTGATGTTTCAGGTTTTTTGACTGTGTGTGTGCACGTCTTTTTTTTTGTGTCTTTTGAAAAGATGTGGACTGATTTCCATGTCTATGATAAGAAAAAGAAATACATGGGCCACAGCTTGAGAACCACCTGTGAGTAACTTGCTCTTTTATTTTTAGCTTGTTTTGTTTTGTGATGTGTTGGCGTATATTGATTACATGGGTAGATTTTTAAGATGATGAGCTAAAGAGATTGAGCAGTACATGCAGTGAGAATAAAACAGTTTAATGAATAATGCTATTTTTATCTTCAATGCTACTTGCATTTCGCCACATTCCATCTTTACCTGTTCAGTGCTTAAGTGCTCTGTTGTAATCTGAAGTATAAAATCTGAATTCAGCATCACAAAACTACTTTTTTCTTGACTTTGACTCTTTACTTACTTATTTTGCTATTGTTTTCAATTTAAACTCACTCCTATACTTCTTTCATGGTTTATAATTGTGAAGTTTTATCTATACTAATTCTAGCTGAATGATGTGGAATGGAAGTGGTAGGATAGTCAAACCCTATTGTTTAAGGATTGAAGGGGGGGAAATTACAAGAATGCTTAACACTGTAGAAATTAGCACTAAATGGTTGATGGAAAAAGAATTTTTCTCACTGCACTTTCTCATCTGATTGAAAATCTAATGGAATATAAGAATAACAGCACTAAAATACGTTAATTGGATAACTTGCAGAATACAGAACATGGATTTTCACAGGACCATGTTGAACCATGTATGGTTTGAAATTGGAAGAGGGGAGATTTAGATAGAAATTCTTTACAGTGAGGGTGGTGAGGCACTGGAACAGGTTGCCCAGGGGAGTCGTGGATGCCCCATCCCTGGAAGTGTTTAAGGCCAGGCTGGATGGGGCTTTGAGCAACCTGCTCTAGTGGGAGGTGTCCCTGCCCACGGCAGGGGGCTTGGAACTCGATGATCTTTAAGGTCCCTTCCAACCCTAATGATTCTATAATTCTATGAATTTCAGGAAGGACAGGCACGAAACTAAAGATCACCTTTACTATGTTTTAAATCTTGTATATCTTTTTTTTTTGTTCTTCCCACTTACTGATTATTTTTTGTTCTTATTGTTCCGAACTGAATTAAATAACTAAACCAATTCAAAATGCCATAGGATTTACAGGGAATATACTTAAACAGGAAAGGTTGTGAAGGTTGATAGTATTAAATATAATAGTCTCCCCTGTGATTTGAACATGTAGGCTTGCTCTTTAATTATCTTAATGTCTGGTGCCAGGAACCACAAATAAAAGTGGGGTTGTTGGATATTTTTTTTTTTTTCCCCTACCATTTTTCTTTCTTGTGAAGTTTCACAGTTAAAGCCTGTGGCTCATGAGGTAGGGGACTGCAATCTTTGTAGCTCCATTTGCTCTAGTGGAGATGGAATGATTTGCTCATAAGGAGTTATTTGAAATAAAATGAGCAGCAGTTGGAGGAAGCCAAGGGGAAAAATATATTAAGTGCTGTGTATTACACTCTATATGAGGGGGGAGGAGGTTACAATAATTTCCTCTGCCGGAGAAGTTTTGGAACCCACATCTATGAGAGCGTGTCTTGGCTTGACCAAATATGTGCATGTGGGAAGGTGACTTTCAGTCCCTGATGTTGACCTTGCTGCATAAACTACTGAGAGTGGCCTGGAGCCATGACTGGGCTCTGATCCTCCCAGGTATATCTTCTAATTGCCAGGGAATAGTATTGGTTTTATGACAACTTTGTAATTTCCACTACCATCCTCAGACCTGCCCTCCACTAACTACTCTGTTTCTGCCAGCCTTCTGGCCTCTAGGCAGTATGAATGACTACTGTGAAACTAAAACAGAGGCTGGGTCCATTCTGTATGGTGAGTCTGCATATTTGAGCGGTGCTTTGAAGAAAAGGTTGATAAGTCCAAAGATGAAGTCTGCAAAGAATAAGTAAGGGAGCTTGTAGGTACTGTGTGTGGGCACTTGAAGTGCTCTGCTGTGTTCTGGAACCTTTACTACTGTACGTGCTCCAGCAAAGCCCTGTGCTGTGAGTACAGCACATGCTAATAGAAGTCACTTTCCCCAGGTAGCTGTACTGCGTTGCAGACTACCCAAGCCAAAGAGCTCTTTTTCTGTTCTCTTACGTTTTCTCCTCTAGTCTTGCCACAGTGGAGCTTTTAATGAGGTGACAAAAATTTTTGAGATCTAGATCTGAAACGTAAAAGGAGCAATGCCAAAACTTGTTTGCCTTTAAAAGTAGCCTGAGATGCTGGTTTATGAAAATTACTTCTAGTGCTCTTACAGTTGAGCTGTGTAGTTTGGTGCAGTAACAAAGCTGTGCTAGCCCTGCTTTAGCTCTGTGCTGTGAACACAAACCTAAAGATAATGCAGAGAGTGACTGGAGGCAGATGAATGCTTATGCTGCAGTACTGCCTTGTACTATTAGTTTCTGCAGCAGGAGTTCGACAGCTTTTTACAGTCACAACCACGTGTAGACAAGACCACACTGAGTTCCCTCCATCATCTCCTGCCTTGTGATTTTTTTTTTTCCTTCTTCTATACTTAAAATTTCCTAAAAGTACTTAGAGTGCTTCTATTGTGTTTTAATAGTCAAAATCTAGGCTTTGCACTAGTTAGCCTCTATGGCAGCCCATCCCTCACTATGCAGTAATATCAAATAGGGACCATGTAGGGACTTCGTCATCCCTCTTCCCCCTCCTTCCCCCCCCCCCAATATCCCTTTCTTGCTGATTGCTGCAGCAGTCTATAATCAAGTGCTCAACTATTGTGAGCATACTTCAGCTTGTTGTAATTGCCCTTTGTTTCAGTCAAGAGACTGGTAATTACTCCTGTGGGCCGTGCCTTTTGCTTTAGCAGCATTTGATTGAAACCAGTCATTTATTGTGGTAAAATCTCATGGCTTTTTTCAGTGTTTACAGATAAGCTTTCTGTGTGACAGTCATTTAGTCTACCCAACCATCCATATATTAAAGATATTGCACATTTTCCCGTTCTGTATTCAGACAAATCAACTGCTGTTTTCAGTTTGATTACATTTTGGTTCATAGGGATCATCCTATGAGTCTCTTCTCCTACCTTTTGCTTGAAGCAGGACTGCCTTTTGCTGGGCCTGTGCTGTTTTTGTGGCTGTTGGAAGTTCTGATGTGAAACTCATTAATAAAATGAACTAAATAGCTTTATGTATACTTTATTACTATTATTATTAGTCCCTTTTCCTTAATGCTGCATAAAAGGATATACTACTGCTTTATGAGGCCTTTTAAACGTTAGTGGTTTGGAACCTGCCGATGCTTGCTTTATCAGTTACTCAAAAATTATTGGCTATAGTTAATTTACAGTGATATGAATCTTTTGATTATTACCAAGTTTTCTTGGTAATCAGATACTTTCAGACTTGAAGTGCTTTAGTGTTTATGAAGGAAGCCAGAAAACCTTAGAAGAAAATTGGGATGGAAATCCTCTGAGTACACTCAAATATTGAGATGGCTGATATGTGTCAGAGGGTTAATTAAGTTGTTTCTGGGGTGGGTAGTGTGGGTAATAGAGGATGTTTGGGTGATTTTATGTCCCAGGAAATTAAAATCGGCATGTTTCACATTTACTCGTTTAAAATTGGATTAAAGCTAAGCATTGATAACTTGAATCTTGTTATAACCTAGAAGTAAAAAAATGCACAAGTTGGATTAAGTGACCAGTGGGTCATTAGGAGCTGTTCCACTCATCTCGTTGAACTTTGCGCAAGGCATTGTCTGTTAACACTCCCTCGGACATCTAGGGTTCTTGATCCCTTTAAAAAGAGAGCATTCAAAAACATTATACCTTTTCAAGCTTTCTTCTGTAAATTAAATAGGCAGTAGTTCAGATTTTGACATTTGAGAACTGAACCTTTTATTATGCATATCCTTCCAAATGATTAGTAGCAGTTGCAGTCTGTGCCTCATTGGTAGTCAGAAAATTTGTGGCCCTGAGGGTTACAGGGCTGGATATTTCGCTTGAACACTCAAGACTTCTGCTTTTAGATTGTGTGTAGCCGTCTTCCAGGTTCGCTTAGATTGGGATCACTTAAATCTGTAGTTTAAAGTCTGTAAATTACGAGTCTATATGGACTAAAGTCTGTATCATCTATCACATTGTGGCACTGAGGTCCATAGTGTGTGTGTGTTAGTGGTTACTTTATGAGCAAGTTGTCTTTCCAGTTCAGTTTGTTTGACCTTTGCATAGCATTTTCTTTAGAAGCACTTTTGGTAGATACCTGTAACATGGTGCTTTTGTTGGCGGGGCTGTTCTTGAAGGTCATGAGTTTGTAGAATACTTCACGAATTAAGGAGCTAAATTTGATAAGTGGTGATTGAAACTGGCAGCAGTTGTATTTGATATATCTCACCGAGACTCATCCTTGACTGTCTTGATACTGCAGAAGGAAGTTGTATGCAATCAGTGGCTGATGCTTTTTGGTTTTATTGCTGACGTGCCAGCAATTACATAATGGCCTTCTGTATCCTAATATTCTGCTTGATCTTTGTGGGAGTTCTCACTGCTGCAGTTACGTGTCTGAAATCTGGCTAGTGATATACAGCAACACGTGGGGTATCATTTTTGTGATCAGTTTACAGAGTTTTTGATCTGTCTTTACCATTGTCTTCGTTGTAAGTAAAACCATTCCTTTTGGCTTTTTTACTACCTTGGCTAGTATAGTGAAGATTAGAACAATAACTAATTTGAAGGGCATAGCTGACGTTTCATAGGCAAATTGGATTACTTCTTGGAGCCCAGCCTCAATGATCTGTCTTCCTTTGTTGTGCTATGTAAAGGTGTGATACAAGAATTAGCAGATGGATGTGACAGAAGGTACAGTGAGAATTTAACTGTAGGCTGTAGCTTTTTGCCATTTTTAGATGTGTGTTGGTGTTTTGTTGGTTTGTGTGGGTTTTTTTCATTTTTTTATATTTTTTTCTTTTTTGTGATTCTATTTTATGGCCTGTGCTTATTGTGTGTGATTGCAGGGGATTGAACTTGAAAATGCAGTAGTAGGTTCTTGTTCCTTTTTTTCATGTGTTTTTTGTGTTTGTTTGTTTCTTTATTGTAGTACACCTTTCAAGTTGTACCTAGTGCTGTCAAATTTGCATACTGCTGAACCCATGGGATTTGTTTTGTCATAAAGGCCCAGCCTTTCTGTCACGGAATCACAGAATTGTCAGAGTTGGAAGGGATGTCTAGAGATCATCTGGTCCAACTCCTTTGCTGAAGCAGGATTGCCTAGAGCACGTTACTCTGGACTGCATCCAGGTGGATCTTGAAAATCTCCAGCCATCCTCTCCCTTCTTCCAGAGGTGGGTTTTTCTTTCAGGAGTTTTGTAGTTCCAAGGTCTTACTCAGTTTATAGGAGACAGAAGGAGAAGATGGGAGAATATAATTTGGCCAAATGAAAAACACAAAATGTTCATGTCTACATTGTGCCCTGCAATACTAATGATGAAGCTGATAGAAAAAGCTGTGGCTATGAAGATGTGCTTCCACTGAAGAAATTTTCCTCCAGTGTTGCATTTTCTGCAAGTATTTCTGGTATTATAGAAATATTTAATTAGTAAAGTAGCTTTTCTTCATATATTTGAAGTGGCTGCACTCTTGCAAGTTTGTGCTTATTTTCTTGTTTGAAAATAGGAGTGGAAAATTAACGTAAATATGTATACGGTTGTCTCTGACTTATTTGCCACTCTGGTACAAGTGTGTAATGCAAAAGCTCTCTGAAAAGGCTTGACAGGATAGTTAGTAGAAGATGGGATTTAGGATTGAATATCTTCTTCTTTTGTTGTTAAGTAAAAATCAGTAAGAGTCAGAGGTGAGATCAATTGCAATGTTCTGTAGATCAGTCAAGTTAGGCTTTGCCAGTACGTGAGGAGGGTGTGCAGTCTGTAGCTCATGATGCCATTGCTACTGGGTCCTGCTCTGAATTACACTAAAGTATTCAGCAGCAAAACCACCTGGAACACTGATAATGTTTTCCTTTGTGAAGGTCTAATTAGATGTTTTTCTCCTTCAAGGTTTTGATAGCTCAGGTTAAGTGAATAAAGCAAAATCCTTGGGCGTATGAGAGTTGTATTACTGATTCTAAAAAGAAACTGTTGTGACAAACTATTAAGTAGAAGACTATTTTAAACAAATCAGTCCTCCTTAGTAGAAAGACAGGTCTCCAACTATTTTCTACAAAAGGAATGAAGAGTCTGATCAGCTTATCAAAGCTGTGGTATTTTTCAGCAAAACATAAATACAGGAAACGTTTACAGTGCTCAAGTAGGATGCCCTTGAAAGTGCTGATGAAGGCAAACAGGTAAACGACACTGAGAAATGTGCCAGAAATACAGTAACAGGGAGGACATGGGAACTCAACCATCTTGCCAACAACTATCGACTTGAATTACTACTCTATATATCCTCATCAGGAATATTGTTGCTTGAACAGTAGAGTTGTTATTGTCAGTAGTAGAAAAACGTTTTTGGTTACCGTCATGTTACCTACTTATGTTCTGATAGACTAGTACATCGTGTAAGAACCCATCATCTGTGTTCCTGCTCCTTCGTTGTCATCACAATTGACTGGAACTAGCAATGGAATAACATTTGTGTATTTAAAAAAAACGAAACCAAAACCTAAGCCCTGCTTTCCCTCTCACCCCACCTAAAACACCCCTTTCCCCTATAAGGACTTGGCTTAGAAACAAACAGTATTTCAAACAAACAAATAAAACTCCCAACAACACTGCCACCTCTTCATCCCCAAACCACCTATTTACCTTAGACTTTCAGGGTTATCTTTGTTAAAGTTGACAGGTTTGTGTGTTCTTGTATATGCTGATCTTATATGGAGTGAAATTTGGATTTAGTAGCATAATTCTGCATGAGAGAGTAGGCTTGGAGCAGAACCGAGGAGAGAAGGGTGTTTGGAACAGAAAATCCCCTACCTTGCTACTCTGGTGTTTGCAAACACAAGTGACTTGGCCAGTCATACACCAGCTTTGGTCACTGTGGGCTTTAATGAGTGTATTTTGCATGTTTGATTAGCTAGTTTATTTTTTTTAATGCTGTTTTTAGTGAAAAACTCAGTCTTGCATTAACATGAAATTTTGAAGTGTTCAGATTAACAAGATTCGAATGGATATACTCTAAGGAATGATCAGGGCCTGGCAGAGAATGTTTATTTTAAGTCTTCGAATTCTACCTCTTAAAATGATAATTGTTAATAAAATGAGACTATAAGGAGCATGATACTGCACAAACAAAAGGCTCAATGTTTACAGTCTGGCTGACATGAGTTCATACTTAGACATGTATACAAGGCAGTTCACATTGACAGCGTGTTTTCCTACATGCACTAGTTTAACTTCTATAATGACACTGCAGTTCTCTGTACGTGTGCCAACAGCGCCATATAAACTAGCATGGCTGGTTTATGGGATCTGAAGATCTTGCTTGGGAACCAAAAAGGGGCTCTTTGCAGGATTCATACATGGAAAGGAACCCATTCTGGAAGTAATTATCCTGTATTTTTGTGGAAGCATATATAGTCTATATACATTTAGATAAAAAGAGAACCCCAGCTCAATATGTGGAAATTAAGCGCATTAAAATGAGCAGCATCTGGACTTGAGGAAAAAATGAAAAATAATGAATCAGAGACATGGTGAACCTTAAATTATTTAAGCTCCTCCAGTGGTAGTGCTCTGTAATTGCTTTGCCTTTCTGTAAATGTTTCACAGCTGTGAAGTTTCCAAGTGAAGAGCTAAAGTGCTGGCTATTGTACAAAAATTAAGGCCAATTTCTGCTTGCCTTGCTCACTTAAAAATCTCATCAGGCCTGCTTCTCCCCATCTTGTGCTCTCTGCAGTCAATTACACCTGTGCAAAGTGGTTGTAAATTGCTACTATTTATGAGCTGATAGAGTTTTATCTCACGTTGTGCCCTGTCTATAAGACTACAAAAACTAGCATGCAGTGCAGAATCAGGCCTGCTTTTCTTACCACCTGAGGAGTTGTACTTGATAACAAAGACCAGTAGAAAAATATGTGAAAACAGCAAGGACATCAGGCAGGTCTCTAAAAGACTCAAACCCCCAAAATGCCGAAGACAAAAGAAAATAAGAAACAGTAGCAGGTTGCTTTCCTTTCTCTGGACACTTCAGAGAGATAGTGCAGATCACTCTGATAGCTATTTGCTTGGGCAGTCAGGCTCCGCAAGGAATCTTCAGTTAGAAGACTTGAATGTAACTGAGCACCTTTCATATCTCTATGGAGCATTAAGTGTAAGAAGCTTTATTTTTGATTTAGTCTTTCCTGCTAATTGGTCTGGAGTAACGTCACCAGTAGATTCCTTCTGCACTGTTTAAGAGCAGGATTTTTTTCATGCAGCGTGCAACAGCCTGACATTATTTCTGTTGCAGTCTCTGCAAAGGATGTAGAAGGATGTAGGCCAATGCTGAGTAGTTGCTTAGGTAGGTATGTGGGAAAACAGGAAAAAACCCACACACATCC
>JAOXNO010000052.1:36395957-36411820 GCA_028565335.1 Limnodromus scolopaceus | reverse complement strand
CAAACCCCCCCCCCCCAAAAAAAAAAAAAAACAACCAGTAACACAAACCCAATGAAACCCCTCCAACCAACTCAGTAAAAGTAAGGCAGCGTTTCTGGATCCTTGGAATTGGCAGAGACAGACAAGAAATACAGGAATACTCATGTATTGGACAACCAAAAACATCGTACAGGGAAAGCTGCCTTGTTGCCTCTGCACAGCACTGTAAACCAAAGTGGAATGGAACAGAGTAAGCTAATGACATGGCCATCCCTATCGAAGGTACATCATGTGGATTGTTTGGTTTTGAACAAAGGACGTTGAAAATGGAGGTTTCACCTCTGGTAATGTTTAAACTACAAGCTTATTTTTTTCTCTTAAAACTGGCAGTCTGACCAGTTAGTCACTGGTTTTCTTGCAAGGGTTACATATGTTTACTTTTCTGTATGCATCACCTTCACTCTGATGTCAATTTCAGTGCATTTCTGCTCATGATAGTTATGAATTCACGTGTTAGTGTTTCTTGTTAGTAGAAATTCTGTCTTACTATATGTTATCATTTCTAAATGAATTTGTTTTACTCTGATTTTTAATACAGGGAATTTAAAACAAGCCAGATAAGTTAAAAAGCAAATACTTTGATTGTGTGTGGACAACCACCATTTTGAGAAATAAAAGAGAATTCGGAATCCTAATAAGGTTAGGAGATTTGTGTCCTATTATTTGCCTGATTTGCCTTACATCTCTCTGAGTTGTTCAGCATTGGTGTGTGGTTTATCCAAGCATGGAAAAGTTCCAGGATTTCTACTTCCTCTTCCCTTGCAAAATGTGCACCTTCAGGCCAACATCTTGAGCAGTGTCCAGTGTCACCTGCACGATGGTAGCAGTGCTTACAACATTTGCATCAAATGTGGTATGTAGTTTGCCACAGAGATGATTTGTATAGATAAAAGTTCCAAATGACATGGGAAGGATTGAAAAGTACATCTCTTCAAGTCAGCAAGCGGGGAGAAAGAGAGTGGCTTTCTTTCATATGATTCCTGGGCTTAAGAACAGATACTTTTGTCGGCTTTGGGGACAGGGACATTGTGGTACTTGCATGAGGATTGCTTTAATTTTTCTATTTCAGCTAATGTAGTTTGCATTTTCCTGAGGGGTCACTTGAGAGGACATCTGTCATGAGGGGGCTGGTTACACTTCCAGCAGTAAGCAGCCTGGATTTTGTTGGGATGACCCAAATGTGTATGTGAAGATATGTAAAACTGTGCTGATCAAAGGCAGGACCTGCCACAACATGTAATGGCATAAAGATTTGCTTTGCATAACTCATCTCCAGCCACTATAGAAAGGGAATGTAGCATTTGGTTGCTTGTCTCCCGTGTTCTTTCTACTTGTCCTCAGCATTTCTTCCTTTGGAAGGTGAATGGTTGCTGTTACGCAAGATTTTGAGTATTTTGGAATGTTTGTTTTTTAAAATATTGCCTTTGCTCTGATGCCAGTGATGTACTTTAAGAAGGTAGAATATAATTTTAAAAAGGTAAAATATATTTTAGAAGGTAGAATCTCTCACTAAGAACAAAGAGCTGTAAAAAGGTTACAAGGCCGTGTGAAACTGGGCATTTGGTATAAACAATAAATATCTTGCTAATGAATATACCCTTCAAGAACAGAAGGCTGATAACAAGGGAATATCCCTCCACAGGAGGTGCCAAACAGCTGAAAACCAGACAGCTCCTGGATAATGCATGAAGTCAACAAAGACTTGCAGTAACTGGGGGAAAGGTAAAGGTGGCAGTGGGAGATTGTGACCACCAACTCTGTTAGGGCTGCACTGGACTACCGCACACCCCACACCCCCGCCCCGGTACCGGTGCATGTGCACATCAGTTTAAGGACCTTATAACTTTAAATGAAAACAGGAGACTCTACTAACCAGTAGAAATTTAGATAAGCTACTAACTAATAATTATAATTAAGGGTGCGTATTTCTGTGTTTTCAACTGTATAAATATTCCTAAGAGTTTATCAGCTTGTATACTAGCTTTGTGGATTACCACTGAGCAGAAACAATTTAAATAAATACTACCTCTACTCTGTGTGTATATTGGTGTCTGCACACTGGGTAAATGACCCTGCTTCAGGACAGCACCAGGTAACTGTGTAAGCTGTAGAAAAATCCAACCTAACAACTGTACTGAGAACTTAAAATGCTATTGAATCTCGTAAGTGCTGTAAAACAGTTCTCTATTTTTAGGAAGTGCAGCCCATTGACACTACAAAGAAAATTTAATTAGTTGGCATTTATCACCCCTACCCCATGGTAGAATAACCTAAAAAGCTTTATAGAATCAAATAATCTTGAATTTAACAAACATGTTTATTTAAACAGAGTGTATTTTTTAGGGAAATCCATAGTCTACTTTGTAAATTCTTTTCAGATCTTTTTATTTTTATTGATTTTGATTAGCCAACTAATTTGTACTTAATCAATAAGTGTGATTCTGATTAGCTCATTTTGAACCCTTAGCATAGAAGGCTGAGATGAAGAAGGGATTAGCAAAGGGTTTTGCTGACATTACAATCTATTTTAAGTGAATGCAAGCTTTCTAATAAATATTTAATGGGTAGTTGTTTGTGGTTTAATAGAATTAGATAATTCTATTAGAATCCTGTTCGGAGATTTATATGTACCATACATCACTACTGGGGACGCGGTTAATATTTTAGGCTGACTAGTAATTAGAAACACAGTCAGATTAAGCAGGGACTTTTTTTTTTTTTGGTCATTCAGGGATTTAAATGGGTATGTGTTTGCTATGTAACTGCAACTCCGGTCTTAGGTTCTCTCTTGAACAGAAGAACTAATTTGGTGAGTTTGGGACAAGCCTTAAATGTGATAAAAAAGCATGAGGCCCCTGGGGTTTATTTAATATCTTATCCTCTGAGTTAATGAGTTGGAAAATAGTTCACTGTTTATCTACAGTAGATTGAGCAGATGTTGCCAATTCAATTTTATGGAAAGTAATCTCTGAGAGATTGTCTTCTGCCCATTACTTTTTCATGGTTTGAATCTCTGCTGTCCTCTTCTCAGCTTCAAGGGAACGTTTCCCACACTGGTCATGGAGTTGACAAAAGATTAGTGCAGCAGAACTTGGTAGAGCTGGTTAATATGAGGAGGCCTTGCAAAGATTGTTTGAAAATATCCTGAATTTAGTGTTGTAAACTGAATGGCAAAGGAAAAGATAAGCAATTGAGAAGGCACTGAGGAAAGTTAAAAGTAAATAAAATATAGTGCAATTATTTCTTTGTTGCTGTCACATCAGCTTTGGTTTCAGGTGAAGCTTTAGGAATGGTGATACAACGTGCACAGAAATCTCTGCAGATGCTTAATTTAGGGCTAGTACAGACAAAACTGCAGACAGCTGCAGTAGGGTACTGGTTTTACTCGAGACCTATCTCACTGGATCTCAGTGTACATGGTTTGACAAAAAGATGTTATTTCATCTACTGCAGTAGTCTTAGAATGTGAGCATTAGAATGCATAGCTGAGTCAAGGGGACATGCCCAGCAAGAAGCTTTGCATCCCAGCTGGCCCCTTTGTCACTTGAAATGAGGAGGCTGTCACTCATCTCTTGCACTGACCAGTAGGTGAGCTCTTGGTCTTTCCTCTGGTGACTCGTATTGTAATATCATCACTTTCGTGCCTCTCTCATGGATTACAGAGTATTCAGTTACAATCAATCCTATGAGTGTAGGAGATGCTGACCATATTTCGTGAGGCATTTGTTCTCACATGTCTATGTTTTCTTCTCTCATTGGAGAGCCAGAGGCTGATGTTTTCAAGTTGACCCAGCACTTCTTCATAAAACATTCATTTTGTAAGGCTGTGTAGTTAGGATTGTGATATGTGAGCATTTGATAAAGGCTAAAAATTCAGTCTTTCAAAAAATCATTAATTTTTTTTTTTTTTAATTAAAGGTAAGCTAGTTGATCAGTGTGACTAAATAAGTATGCAGATTTGGGGAGGAGCATGTCATTGGCCAGTTACACAGTAACTTGTCATGTAACATACAAGAGGATAGTTTCACAGGAATCTTTAACTCGGAAATGGCTGTTTTATGATGTAGGAATGTGGAAATTCAAAGTAGCAGTGACAGTATTTTTTGTTTTGTTTGCATTTTTGCTCTGTCCTATCGTTGTATTTTTAGTTCTCAAGGTTCACTAGTGTGTTATTCCATAACTCTGCTCATGCAGTAATACTGGCTTGATCTGGAGATGTGTACTGCTCTGAAGACTGCCAAGCTCAGAATTAGACAGCTGTAGTTTGGACAATGGTTTAATTTCTTGACAAGTGTGGAGTCACTTCTCTGAAATTGCTGTCATTCCTTGAGTTAAATCTACTGGAGCTGAGACTTGAATCTGGCCCTGACTTCTAGCGTATGTATATGTGTGCGCATGTTCGTAAAGCAGGTTTTGAGGCATTGCTGTTAATGCTGTACTGCCTAGGAAAAGTGAGGTTAATAGGCACTGCATTGGCACAAAAGATAGGTTTAAAACTATTATTTTGGGATGTTCTTTCTTAATCTTCTCTTAGAGTGATTCTAGTCCTTGCATGGATAAAAGCATCAGCCTGGTTCCTGTGCTCATCCTGAGTTTGTCTGCTTTGTTCCAGTTTTATTTCTTACGAGGTAGTGATATGTATTGTGTTCTCTGGAGAACAGTTCCATTATTGTGAGCTGTTAGTTCCACTCAATATTCACTCCTTGGAAACAATGGTTTGATGGGCTGGGACATGGTTTGTTATATTAAGCAAGAAAATAACTTGAACTGCTCCTGTAATTACTTTGCATGCAGTCAGAATTTCTGGCAAGCTCACCTTCATTTCTATGTATATAATGTTACAGCACTTAGCATTTCTGTAACATGGCTTTACACCTTCAAATTGTTTTATAGTTATTAACTAATTAATCTCATAACACCCCTGTAAGGTATATCTGTTTGTTTCTGCTTGGGCGACTATGTGGAGGATAATAACATGTGTCTTGAATATTAATAAACACTAAAGTAGTATACTGCATTTGTGGTTGCTGGTTTGGTTTTGTGTGTTTTTTTATTTTTTAATCAAACTTGCTTTGTTAAATTTTGTTTCTGGTTTAGTGCTAATGATTACTGTCAGAGGCAATGCCAAAATGTAGGTTTTGGAAGATATATATGGTCTAATTTTTGACTAATGCTAATGATTGTTTGCACTGCTCCAGTAATAAGTCAGAAAAAATAAACATGCTGCAATTGTGGAATCTGGTCGTCATTATTAATTAGGAGCATTCTTTTAGAGGTTGTTGGATTTTATTTATTTATTTTTTAAGTATAAAGGGGAATTTGAAAGCACGGAATATTCTTCCTTGAGAATTGTTGAGGGATGATGAGAACAATTAGATTTGGCTCTTCACTATTTTTTCAGTTCCTAGAAAATACCAGCTTATTATGCAGACATCTTATAACCCTGCATCACAGTAAGTCTGTGAGTTGTAATAGTTGAAAGTGTGGCTGGGCAAAGATTTTCATGAGACAGATTAAATGGTGGGTAGACAAACAGTGAGGGGAGGTATTTGTTGTGGTTTAACCCTAGCCGGCAGCTAAGCCTTACGCAGCTGCTCTCTCACCTAGCTGGATGGAGGAGATAATCAGAAGGGTAAAAGCGAGAGAACTTTTGAGATAAAGACAGTTTAATAGGTAAAAACAAAGCTGCATGAACAAATCACAAAGCAAAATAAGGGATTAATTCACTACTTTGAATTGGCAGGCAGGTGTTCAGCCATCTCTGGGAAAGCAGGGCTTCATCATGTGTAATCGTTGCTTGGGAAGACAAATGCCGTATCTCTGAACATCATCCCCCTTCTTTCTTCTTTCCTCCAGCTTTTATTGCTGAGCATGATGTCATATGGTATGGGATATCCCTTTGGTCAGTTGTGGTCAGTTGTTCTTGCTGTGTCCCCTCTCAACTTGTGCATCCTCGGCTTACTCACTGGTGGGACAGTGTGAGAAACAGAGAAAGCCTTGTGGCTGGAGTGAGCGCTCTTCAACAATAGCTAAAAAATCACTGTGTCAGCACTGTTTTCATCACAAATCCAAACCACAATGCCATACAAACTACTATGAAGAAAATGAACTCTATCATAGCCAGTGGTGCAGGCTTTAAATTCGGTTCAGTTACTGTGTAGTACTCAGCTCTTGGAAGTCAAGTAGTAAACTCACCAGAGTGAGTTAGATGTTTTCTTCCCACCAGCATCTTTGCTTCGAATGTGGAATATTGACTTGTCTGTCCCTAAAGGCTGAGCACAAATGTGCTTTTTACGCGAGTAGTCCTGCAGAGGTCAGTCTGCCACAGCTGTGCAAGGGAATATTCTTTAAGAAACCCAAACCCTCACAAAACCTCCCTCTTTTTCAAAGGAAAAAAACCCCAAACCAATAAAACAAAACAACAACAAAAGGATCCCAAAAAACTAAACCAACAACCCCACCTCCCCAAACAGCAGTATACCCAGATTTTAAATGTAGAAAGCACTTTATTTTGTAGGTCAAGTTCTTTTGTATGTGTTGCAAGAATCTTATCCTGCTGTTTCCCTGACCTCACTCCTCAAAACTAGCAATAATTTGCCAGTTTTATGTACAATTTCGCTGTCCTCAAAATCTGAATCTTTGCCATCTTTACTTCTGTATGATGCCCTTTTGCAATAAAATTATAATTTCAGATAGCCACTGGCTTGCTGTTATAAGCAATTAACTGAAACCAGTGATTTTTTTTTTTTATTTATTATTTTTAGAGTTTGTATGAAGTAGCACCATTTATCTTCCTATCATCCAAATAAGAAAAATTTGAGGCACTCAGTGGAACTGCAAAGAATTGTATATTAACTATGGAGGACAGACAAGGGAGAGCAAGAGGAAGTATTGACTTTCATGAGGTGCCATGGCAGCTGTGTTGATTATTGAAGAATATCTGTTTTGGCAGATGAGTTGCAACTGAAGTTGCCAAGGAGTAGTTTGAGTAGAGACAAGCATCATTAGACATTGTTCTCTCAAAGGTTTTGGCTAGGTCACTGGACTAGCTGTAAATTTGGGTCAAGGACCTGAGTGTGTAAGGTGGCCTCATTTATCATCAGCCAAGGTTGAGATAATAATCATCAGTCCATATGACTCTAGCTGAGAAGTGAACAACTTATTTTGGTTTAGTAATGATTTGAGAGACTCATCAATAAAATCACCAATAGTCTTCAGTGCAGTAATCTGTCCGTGTCTCAGTGGCCAGCGTGATTTCTTGGCAGCGGAGAAAGGAGAGCAAAGTGGGCAAGCTGGTTAAGGTTCCTTTTGTTTCCTGTTGCTTCCTCTGCATAGAGACACCTTGGAATTTCAGGACTAATTCAACAATGTCATCTAAGATGGGATTCTCTTCTCCTACAAAATGGTCCTATCTTGTTGCATTGAAATAATTGAAACCTATATAAGCTATGCATTCTGTCTAGTTTTATGCAGAAATTGTTCTTACAATACTGGTATTGACACTGCCATTCCTGCTTGTTTTGTTTAATTATGAACAAAATGTCTTCCTTGGAAATATTCCCAGTTCATGTTGATGTGGGCACAAATTTAGCTAGGCCACCTCAGCAGCGCACAGTGTTTTGCTAACACAGCTGTGGAACTTCGTACCAGGTAACTTCTGACCAGCTTGGAGGGCAGGCAGAGCAAGTCTGCATTTCTTTGCATGTAATTTGCTGTTATAGCCTGACTGTGTCTGCATTGAGCTGTAACTGTAGACAGAGACACACTTGGGTTGATTTGAACTAATTGAGTTGATCAAGTGTTGCCGATTAGTTCATTTTGTACCAAGTCCCACTTGTCTTGTCTTCACTTGGACCAACAGCAGCAAATGAATTACCACATCAGAGCTCTTGTTACATATGGACAAGAGAGGGATGCATTGTTTCTGGGTTGGGAGACTGACTGACAGGCTTTTGAAAAATATTTGGTCATTTTCAAATTTGACTGACCCTTAAGAGGTTGTTTTGCTTTTTTTTTTTTTTTTTTTTTTTTTAAAGACCATGGAGAGTTTTCTTTTCTGTAGACTACCAGTGTCCCAGATGTAGAATTTAAATAGTGGTAGTTGAGTCGCTATTGTACACTGTATTTGTCTGTTTGGCAGGTGTTTGTATTTCAATCTATGCTTGTTGTAAATTTTAATCTACGTTATTTCTACATTTATACATTGTTTCATTCATGGCCCTGCTTGCCTCTTTCCAAAGACATCAGTAAAAATATCTTCATATTTTTGGTGTGATTTTTGCTCTTCTCAGCTGATACACTGTAAGGAAGAGAAAAGCACTTCACAAATGCTAATGATAAAAGTTGTACGACACCTCAAAGCATAGACGTAATATACTAATATTCCTATTTTACAGACGGGGAGATTGAAACAAAGAAGGGTTAAGTGTTTTCCTTTAAGTAATACAGGAAGATGAAGTTAAAGATGGTAATAGAAAGAAGCTAGATAATACACTGAGTTCAGTGAGGTGGCCTTCAAACATTAGTTCATAATTTCCTCACTAAGACTGCCTTGTTCCTATATCTATCTTAATACATTACAGAACTGTCATATAGGGTTAATCTTTCTGACATAGTTCTGGGTAACTAATGGGTTAAAGCGTTGGGGTTTTTTTTAGCACTGGAGAAAGGGAGCTCTTCTAAACCCTAGTAGGCCAAAACCATGAATGACCATAAATGCCACAGAAATTTTCTTCCAAAAATCTTGCTTCTTAACTGTGTTGCACTCATCTAAAAAGAAAGCTGCAATGGCAATTGCCTGTTCCAAGTGAAGGGCCTTGGGCTGCCTTACAGCAAGCAGGTGCTCACTGCATCCACTTCTCCCTTGGCTAACTCGATACTGAAAGAGTTTGGGATGTGGCTGTATAAGTGCAGAAACACACACTCTCCACTGATTTTATTTTTATCTGAGTCTTTTTCATGTGGATTATTTCGGTTGATGTCAAAACAAGCTCTACAGCAATATTTGGTACTGGAGAGTTGTCTTGCAGTCATAGCTCCAATAGAACAAGGATTCTTCTCCCAAAGTACTTTTGAAGCCCCTTCCCTTTTTTGCAGTGGAAGAGTTTCATGTCATCATTAAGATGCATATACCCTACTGTTTAGTCTATACAAAAATGAAGCACTTTTTAAACATAGCTATAAATGGAACAGATGTCAAAATTTCAGTAAAATGACTTTGTAAGTGGATGCTTACAAATGCTACATCTTACGATCCTTACTCATGATGTTGAATACTTAAATTCATTAATCTATAGTTCTCTATTTAGTGGGACTTCGGGGGGAACAGAATTTGTGCATGGGAGTAAATGTTGCCTTCATGCAGATCTGCCTCTTTTCTTGGGCAGGGTGAAATCTTTAAGGAAGAGCTGTGAAAGTCAGCTTAAAATCAATGAGCTAAAGTTTTAAATTTGCACTGGAAAAATTGTTTTCAGTAAAACCAGTTGGTTGGAAAAGCAAAACCAATTGTGGAGTGATCTGTTTCACATATTCCTTTCTTAATAAAAAGAAAAAGAAAGAAAAACCTTCTACTCCCTTTCCTCCAAATGCTTCTACTGAAAATAAAAAGTATTTTGAAGTCTCATGAGAGCTGACATTCCAGTTGTTTTACACCTCCCTTCTGCTAACTGCATTTCCTATGTTGCAAAATATTTAAACATCTTGTGTATTGTGGAAGAAATAGTCGGTTTGTTTTAATTTTTGAGATGAATATTTTGGGTTTTCTCCAGTTAGCTACCCCCAAAAAGGATGAAATTGCCTAGAATTATTTCTCCTTTTGCTTATTACTGTTTTTCTTCTTCTGTCTCCATCTCTGAACAGTTCTCCTTCCACGTTTATGAGTAGTGCACTTAATTAATCTTTTCTTCAAGTTCATTGCATCTGGAAGACATTTTTCTTCCCACTTTTTTCACTTTTTGTGTTTGACAGAATTCAGTGCATAGGCAGTGTTGGTATTTGTCCTTTATGTCAGTGAGCCCTCTGTGGTTTGTGTTTTTTTTTTTTTTTTTTTTTTTTGTGTGTGTGTGTGTCTCTCTCTCTCATGTGGTGGTATAGGAGACAGAAATATTTAGAAAAATTACAAAACAGTGATCTTGAAAATGAGAAACCCCTGTTAGGAAGACCTATGGGCAAATGTAGTACATAAAACTACCTCAAACTCTTTTTTAAAAAACAAACTAATTAAAAATGCCCAACCAACCAAAATTTTACTAAATTACAAATTGTCTCTGTCTTTTAAGGCAAATGTAAACTCACTCTGAAAGCAGCAGATGGCTTTGCCTTCCATTAAGACTTTTTTTTTTTCTTGCCAGTATGTACAGCTGTCTATAAAAAGATGTGCTTGTGCTTTCTCTTCATGAAGCAGTTATTTACAGGTGGAGTGGAATGTACTGCATATGAAAATTTGGGGGAATTATTTATTTACAGCTGTGGTGGGTTGACCCTGGCTGGATGTCAGGTGTCCACTAAAGCTGCTCTATCACTCCCCTTCCTCAGCTGGACAGGGGAGAGAAAATACAACAAAAGGCCCGTGGGTCGAGATAAGAACAGGGAGATCACTCAGCAATTGCAATCACAGGCAAAACAGATTCAGCTTGGGGAAACTAGTTTAACTTATTACCAACCAAATCAGAGTAGAATAATGAAAAATAAAAACTAAATCTTAAAACACCTGCCACCCACCCAGGCTTAACTTCACTCCTGATTGTCTCTCCCTCCTCCCCCTAAAGGGTGCAGGGGGACAGGAAATGGGGGTTGTGGTCAGTGTATCACATGTTGTCTCTGCTGCCCCTTCTTCCTCAAGGGGATGACTCCTCAAATTCTTCCCTGCTCCAGCCTGGGGTCCCTCCTGCGGGAGGCAGTCATCCACAAACATCTTCAACTGAGTCCTTCCCACAGGCTACAGTTCTCCATGAACCGCTCCAGCATGGGTCCCTTTAATGGCGTGCAGTCCTTCAGGAACAGACTGTTCCAGTGTGGGTCCCCTGTGGGGTCACAAGTTCCTGCCAGGAGCCTGTTTCCAGCATAGGCATCCCATGGGGTCACAGCCTCCTTTGGGTGCATCCATCTGCTCTGGTGTGGGGACCTCCATGGGCTGCGGGTGGATTATCTGTTCCACCATTAACCTCCACAGCCTGCCTCTGATGTCTGTCTGATCTGGCGCCTGGAGCACCTCCTTCCTCTCCTTCTTCACTGACCTTGGTGTTTGCAGAGTTGTTGCTCTCGCATAGTCTCACTCCTTGCTCTGGCTGCTGTTCGTGTTGTGCAGGTCTTTTTTCCCCCCCTTCTTACATATGTTATCACAGAGTCACTACCACTGTTGCTGACGGGCTTGGCCAGTGGTGGGTCTGTCTTGGAGCTGGCTGGCATTGGCTCTATCAGACACGGGGGAAGCTGCTACAAGTTTCTCACAGAAGCCACCCTTGTGGCCCCCCTGCTACCAAAACCTTGCCATGCAAACCCAGTACAGCAACTTACGTGCTTATTGGATATTTGCATCCAGATACGTTTGTGCAAGAAGAGTCAACCCAAAGCTGAATCACAGCTTATCAGTAACTCCCTTGTGCTCTTCCACATAAAAAAGGGGATGGGACATAGTCATGTTCTGAGAAGATGAGGTAAGCCTGAAGGGTTGGCCTTGCCTGTCTCACTGCTACAGGGGAATGGGAGAAATGGAGGTGTTACCATGGTCCCTGCTTTGTGCAGTAACTGTGAAGTGGCAGCACTGATAAAAATTTGTCTTCTAAGGTGCTGAAGCAGGAGGCTTTGGATGTTAATGGTATTTCTGATGGTCTTTGCCCCAGGGCAGCTGCTTATTTTGCCTACTTGAACAGCCAGATGTTGCCAGTGTTATGTTGGAAGTGCAATGAGTGTGCGGAGGAGTTGGGAAATAGCTGAGATCTGCTTGAGGAAGTTAAGAGTATGTTGTCCGGTGGATTGAGCACTGATCGCAGTACTTTGTGCCTGCAGGAGCAAGTTGGACAAACACAGCTGCTTATGCTTGTGAGAAGTATGTCTGGTCATATCTGTTCAGGACTGACTGACGTAGGGTTTGTGCCAGGCTTTTTCCTATGACAATAGTGTATTTCTGGGTGCCTTTTGTGGGAAATACTGTACCGTCTCCCTGTAGTGTATATTCAGCCCTCCAGATTATCCCATTCTTAGAGCTGTTATTAACAAAGAAAAAGTACTATTTTTTGTTTATGAAATAAACAGTGTTAATAATAAGCAGTATTTATTATGAAATAACCACAAAATAATTCATTTAATTTTGATCTTTTTATGCCTTGGAAGTAATCTCTTTCAAAAATTTTTTTGTTAAGGTGGAACAAATGTATTACTACAGAAGCTTTAACAGCATGGAGCTTGTCTAACCTGGTGGGAGCACTGCCTTGCGTATCACTGTGCCCAGTCAATACTCTATTATTGCACATTAAGTGGTTTGCTGCAGTATCCTGTGCACAGGGTATTAGAAGGGATGTTATCTAATTTTCTAAGCAATGATGGTATAAAAAGTATGCATTTTTTATTATTAAAAAACCAAACTATTGCCTCCACTGAGTTAATGTTTCTTTTATATACAGTTAGTACCCAGGAGAGTGACTCATAAATCAACAGAGAATTAAATGGAAAGCACAAAGTTTTGGAAAACTAGAATTTATTATAGACTCAGAGTCTTTGAGTCTACCTGCAAACAAACTTTTACTTGCTTAATAGTATTTTTATTTGACTATTGTGTTCTTTATTGTTTTTGGTCAATTAGAAAGACTTCCAAAACAAACTCCCACCAACCTGTAACAAATAACAACATTAAAATGGAGAGGAAAAAAAAATACATAATTTTATATTGGATGTTTACTGCTCCTTTGAGTGTTCTGTCAATTTCTATTTGGATGGTTCATTCAAGCACCATTTTTATATGTTTCTTATACTATATAGTAGGATTTTTCTTCATGGGAGTAGTGTGTATTATTTTGAAATTCATATTTGTAGAGGTTTTTTTATTACTCCCCTCAATATAATGACATACAAGTGTAACAATTTGTGATCTTAAGTTTTATGAATTTAGCTGAGGTATGCAGTTTGTTCTGTACGACTAGTGTTTCCCATCATAGGAGTCATGAGACAAGAAAGTTAAAATGTTAATGTCAATACAAGTATGTTTTTGATTTGTTACTAGGGGCCCAGATAAGGGAGTCCTAATGTTTAAAACCTCAAATTTTCTAAACCCTTGTCTTCTAGTTTCACTGAAATTAAACATTTTGAGTTCAGTTTTCTTCTTCTCCCCCCTCACATCTATCCTGCCCAGGTTCATACTGCCCTTAGAAGTGGGGAGGCACTTAAAGAGCTCCTCGCAATTTTCTGTTTTGTTACGAATCATGGTTTAATTTTAGGTGAATCTGAGCAAAGTCATGGATTTGCAGTGAAAAATCACACTAGTGTTTGCAATATGGAAATAATACATGCTGGTAACTTGCAGGTAAAATAATAAAAACTGGTTTTAAAATGCAGTTTTTGCAACTAAGTAATTATAATTTGGAAAATGTCCTTAGTGAGTGTAAATCCACCCCTTCATGTTTCAGAGCAGTAATTTGACTTGAAAGGATATGTGTCTGCAAGACAAATGATGGTAAGCTGCTGAGCTTGATGGGAGTTTGTTCTTCTTGGTTTACAAGTGGGATGAACAGTTCAATCCAACCTTTATGCTTTAATAGTAAAAACTGATAGAAAAAAGGCTAAATATACATGGGAATCAAGGGCTTTTTGGCACTTTGAAGGAGTGCCTGTAATGGCTGTAAAAATGTCATAAATCAAACCTTCAAAACAAAGGTTGACCTTGGCTCGAGATATCTTAAGTTGATATTCTTTTCCTGGAAAAATACAGAGAAGCTGCTATTAAAAGAATGCCTTCTGTTACATCTACCTTTATGGCAAAAAGCCTTAGTTAATTGAAAACCTGGACTCATTTTCTAATGAGTTTCTAGAAGCTAATCCTAAAGCTGGTGTGGATGAAAATGTGTCGTCTTAGAAAAGGCTTTCCAGGGGAAGGGCTGTCTGTGTGCAGCATCAGAACGCATGAAGGCTTTCTGTCAGAGATTTCCAGGACTCCAGGTGCATTACTTTCTGAGGCAGGACTGCAGTAACTTGCCAAGAGTTTGTATTTTAATTACCTCTTCCCAATGCAGCTTCATCTTAAAACAAATGAATAAAAAAGCCCCAATGCTAAACAAACAAGAAGACCATCCCAGAACAGCAACACCTGCAAAACTATTGGTAAATGTCTTGTTTTAAAACTGCACCAATCCAAAGGCTTAAAATAATCTTTAACAGAGCCATAAGGCAAAGGGAAGAACCGTATATGAGAAATGGTGTCAGCTTAGTGAACTTTGAAGTCTAATAGCTGTGTACTGAGGAGAACTAGAAATGGAACTTCTGTCAGACTTACAGGACTGGAAGAACTGGGGAGACCAGTAGGAAAAAGAGGTATGGTGAATTCCATGATACTTTTTTTTTAACTTCTTGCAAGCAGATAAGATTATACTGCATGTAGTGTGCTTTTGAGTTTGTCAGAACATGGTTTA
Source organism: Limnodromus scolopaceus (assembly GCA_028565335.1). Taxonomy (NCBI): domain Eukaryota; kingdom Metazoa; phylum Chordata; class Aves; order Charadriiformes; family Scolopacidae; genus Limnodromus; species Limnodromus scolopaceus. Next base: position 36,397,163 of record JAOXNO010000052.1, on the reverse strand, counting down.
TATTTTTCCAGTTGTATTTGTGTGACAGGTTGTTATATCACTTGAGCATTAGTTTGGGAATTATACACAAACTTTGCTGAGGAGCAGAAAGAGAGACATAGGCTTTGCTTGGAAAGGCTGTCTTAGGCAGTGATTGACTTTCTGATATGTCAGTAAGACTCCAGAAGTCCAGGAGATCCCCAGGCGTTTTATTAGAGTATCAAAGTAATACTGGTTGCTGGCAGTACTGAAGGAAGCTTTCTTTGAGTAATGTACTCTGATCTGATTTTATGTCATCAGCAGTCCTGTATTCTACAAAAGGAAGAAATTCCAGCCAGATGTGTGCATCAGCCAGTGTGTGTGGTTACCATGGCCCACAGGACAGTATAATTCTGTGCTTTGTTCAGTTAATCACCATACAAAATGCCTTAATACTTGACCAGCTTGTGAGAAGAGAAGAACATAACAAACAGGGTCTTCAAGGCAATGCAGCTGAGGTTTTGAAGGTGGACAGACAGGAAAACAAGTCACGTGCCTGTGAGGACATTACTTCGGTACACAATATGTTAACTACATCTGGATTTAGCATAATCATCCTTGACTAATTTGAAGAGAAGGGAGAGGGTTTAAGTGCTGAATAAATAAATTACTTAATTACATGTTATCAGAGAGGAACAGATGGTCAGTTTAGTGTGTTTTCTGACTGCTTATGCTTTCAAGAGATGGTAGATCTACACTGATTCTTGTACTGAAGACTTCCCAGTGTCAATAATTAATCTGTGGGTACACCAAACAACTTTTTACTGCTACCTTCTAAGTGTGCCTTACCAAGACCTGTCTTAGGTGACTGAAGGGTCTCAATGTCATCAGGAACTAACATTTTACAAGGCTTTTGCCTTTCCTTATATAGTAACTGTGTATTTATTGTAGTGCTAGTTATTCTGAAAGGTGGGAAATGGCTTCAAAATACAGAGAAGAACCTAATGAGGTTCAAGAAAGGCAAGTGTAGGGTCCTGCACCTGGGGAGGAAGAATGCCAGGCACCAGTATAGATTAGGGGTGGACCTGCTGGAAAGCACATCTGAGGAAAAGGATCTGGGAGTCCTGGTGGATAGTAAACTATCCATGAGCCAGCAATGTGCCCTTGTCGTCAAGAGGGCCAATGGGATCCTGGGCTACATAGGGAAGAGTGTGACCAGGAGGTCGAGGGAGGTCATTCTCCCCCTCT
>JAOXNO010000052.1:36382959-36395857 GCA_028565335.1 Limnodromus scolopaceus | reverse complement strand
CTGCTTTGGCAGGGGAGTTGGACTAGATGATCTCTAGAAGGTCCCTTCCAACTCCAACAATTCCGTGATTCTGTGATACCTCACCAGAAGAGTTGGATGGCTGCGTATCCTCACGTGGATATTGTACTGTATAACCTTTTGCCCTGTCTGTGACCAAATCATAATTTGCAATCCATGTTCCAATTAAAGGAAAAATCTGAAATAGATTTTAGTTCTTTAGATTTGTCCTATGATCTTCTGTTAGCTCCTGAGAAGTGCTTTCCGTCAGTTTTCTCAGATCCAGAGTTCAGTGCCTGCAGTACTTTTGCCAGTTGACCTAGCCTGCTGTTGCTGCAGCCCTTCTTCTAGCGTGGGTTGAAATCCTGGTTAGAAGTGGAGTGTTCCTTGTGAGATTAGGATATGAAATATTTTTCTTTTTCCTTTTTTTTTTTTGTTGGTTCCTCCCTCCTTCCAGAATTGCGATATATTCCACTTTCATTTTTAGGTGAAAGAATTCTAAAAGTTTAGTTCTTTGTAGCCCCTCTGCCTTGCATAGTTTTCCTGTAGTCTGAACTTGGTGTGGTAGATTTGGGTGCAGGTGTGGTTTTCACTACACTTTTCTCTCTTCCGCTCCCACCTTTTTCCTCTCATGAGCAATTGTGTGGGGAAATTAAGTGTAGGAATGTTTCAGCTTTTAACTAATGATTGTTGTTTAAATAAAGACAAGAGAAACAAGCCAGGGTTTACCTTTTGTACTCTTGTATTAATTAAGAGAAAGTAAAACAGCAAAAGGGAAATTCTCTATTCTAAAGCAGCAGTAATAGAAAGCAGGTTTGTCACTATCTTCTTAAATAGTGGTAAATACTTCTCTATTACCTATTGTTTCTTAAAGGTAGCACGTTTAGTACTTCTCTCTCCCTTTGTGTATGCATCAAAATAAAATGCAGTAACAAATGAATGCTTGAGCCTTATTAATACAGTGTGTTCAAACACTGAGCTTTAATTTAGAATCCATTCTTAGAATCAGCTTGATTTCTAAATTTTGGGTTTCTTCTGTTAATCCTTTATTTCTCTGCTTAATCTTTTGGTTTGTTCTTTTTAAAAAAAAGAATCCTCATTCTATATTTTTTTTACTTGGGTTTAATTTTGAGATAAAGTCTTCTGTTGAGGATCAAACCAGAAATTTAGATACCAAGGAAAGCATTGGGCAGGAATGAGTGCAAATGCCAGGTCATCACCTAATCTCAGCATCCTTAATTTCTGCATTCCTGCTCTATGCCTTGGGTATTGTGGCACTGGAAGTCAGGGCTTGTATTCAGGGCTGCTGTATTCCATGTGCACACAACTCTTACAGGCGATACCTGTTTTCTAGCATGCCTGGTGTTTGGAGACAGTAGCATAAGAAATAGAGTATCAGTTTCTGTTACGTAATTGGATTAATGATTAGTGTATGTGACGAGGCAGACTCTTTATTGAATTAACTTAAAATGGGATTGCATCAATGAGTAGCAGGAAGAGGAAGGCCATGTTAGCTACTGCTTGCTACAAATACTACTTTAAACTTCTTGTTCGGTACTTGTACTCTTTATGTAAATTCAGTTGATAATTAAAGTGAATTGCACTGTAGGTTTTATTGAAAGTTGCAGTAGATTTCTGGATTGTATCCAAATGAGTGTGGGGGGGATCCTGTTGTGTTGTTTGCCTTTTTCACTACGTCTTCGTTAGAACTGGCAGCTTTCAGTCTTCTTGCTGTAAAACATCAAAACCAGAAAAAAGAAAAGAAAACAAAAAAACCCAAACCACCCAAATGGTAGCTTTGAGTCACAAGCTGATTTTTGAAAGGTGAAAGACAGATGGGTTGTCTAATTTCTGATGGAATGTGTTGGAAGGAACTATACTGAACAGCTAATGCCCCAGTGAATCCACAAGGACCTAAAGTGACTGAACATGTCAGTGGAAGATGTCAAATCCTATCAAAAGGAAAGACCTCTGTGGGATTTGTATCTCCCCTTGCCTGCCTTGGTAAGGAGCCTTCATGGAGGTAGAAGTGTACATAGATGCTGAAAATCTAGTTATAAAGCTTTTGCAGCACTCTGAACTCTTCCAAGAGTCTCTGAAACTTTTTTTTTAAAATTCAGTTTTGCCTGAAAAATCTGCATACAATTTGAATGAAATTGAATATGTTTCAGGGCTCAAGCAGCGTGTCTTCCATCTGAGGCAAAATGGAGATGAATTTCAATTAGATATTCCCATTATAATCTATCTCCACCTGTAGTTTTCATCAAAATTGCTAGGAAGTGTGATATATGATCAGGATTTGCCCACTAGCAGCAGTGTGCCCATTATCTTAGTTTCAAAAAAGAGTGCAGAATAATTAGCATGATGCATACATGTGTGTGTGCATCATATATCAGCTTCTCACAATGAATGACTTAATTGTGACAGGTAATTTATATCGGATTTGACAGTAGACGTATGTGTATGTGTAATATGTATAATTGTTTATATTCTTTTCATCTTCATGATGATATAGATTACTAACTAGGTTGATAAAGTTAAGTGTTTCAAAAGATTTATTGCGATGTTGGCAGAGTAGTCAGTAGTTACTTTTAAATTTCTGTTTTGTAGTGGTGTTTTGTTCTGAACTTGATTTTTATTTAAAGCTCATTATGCACTAACCCACAAAGTGAACCCTAAAGCCTTAGTATTAAACTCAGGCTTATGGTCCACTCATGAGGTGTCTGTCAGCATCCTCCCATCAGTTCTCCACCGATTTCTGCCTTACCAGGGCTCTTGCCATGCAGGGATGTTGTGATGCCATGAAACGGACTCTCTCTACTGCCATTTAATACCCACCACTTCCACAGTTGGGGGATGTTTACTCCACACAGGTGATGATAAAATAAATTAAGTTTCCATCTTTCTCACTAGCTTATACAAAGAGATTTTTGAAAATGTGTCATGCACATGCAGATAGTTCTTTTTCTTGAATAAGCAATAACTCGGACTTGTGTTTCAGGCAATACCAATTTCAAGGCCATGTTAAAATTACTTGGTGTCTTGGGTTCCTAAGATGGCAATTGTGTTAATTAGTTTCATGACAGTAGTATGTTTAAAAAGTTCCATTAGTACTTGGAGTGCTTGTTTGTCTGCATGTCCTTTTCCTGAGAACACTATAAGAGGTATAGCTTACTGCCCTGTTCCAAGCTGTTCTGGGACTGTTTTCAGTATAGTGTTCATCTGCTGCATCGCTTTGGAAGGTTTTAGATGTGCTATTTCTTTGTATTACCTGTGACGCAGCACTTACAGAAGGGAGAAGCGAATCACTGAGTATTGCGGTGCTGTTGAGTGGGCTGGGTGTTTTCAGATTAGCTGTAGTGATAAGAAACAAAGGTGAATGTATTCAGTTCAGTATTGAAAAGAGAAGGGTAAAATTTGGTGTTGAACTGTTAAGTGTGGAAAGGGAGATAATTTGATTATGTTGATAAAGTGTTCCTTATTCAGAAAGACTTGACAGAGCTCTTTAGTTTGTTGGTGGTTTCTGTTTAGAGGAATGGGGAGTATTAAGTGGAAGATGCACATTATTATACTTCAAGAGAGACTATGGGTGCCTTGGGAGTGCCGTATGAAGTCTGTGTGAGGCTGAATCAAATCACTAATATGTGAACAAGTGCTTGGATTTTAGTGTGGTTTGGTTTTTGTGCCTTATACCTGAGAAGATGGAGTTGGCCCTCTCTGCTGCTGAACAAATTGGCATCTGCTAATTTAAATAATCTTCTGTATTTTCATTGTGGGTCTCAAGGAAACTGCGCATCCTTGTGTTTGATATTGCAGGGTGAATAATACCTTGTTCTGAGCTGCCACTATTAGGCAACCAATCATTCCTTCCATCCTTCCTTACTCTGATAAATGCAACAGTCCTGCTGATGGGTCACTTCACTGAAAGTCAATCTTATCTAGTGGAGGTGTGTGCTGCAGGCTGGAGCTGACTCTGGAGTTCCTGTGTATCATAGCTTCGCCAGCTGCTGACACACGTTGATAATAGACTTCTTGTTAAGCAGCAGCTTTGATAGAAAAATTGAGTGAGCTTAGGTAAGTGTGTCTATTTTGTGCTCCAATGGATAAAATTCACCTGCAGGCTTGTGGGTGAAATAAGGAGAATTCAGATTTTGGTGTATGCATGCTGAACTTTGAGAGATGGCAAAAACCTCAGTACTAGCAACCAAGAAAGCAGGAGCAGATAAGGCAGGCATTCCTCTGAACTGTGTCATCTAGAATAGAAATGTTAGAATTGTTGTCCTATTCCTGCCTCAAGGAAGAAAGTGCCAGTGATGTGTCTTCATTGAGACAAACATTGCAAAGAAAACCCAGCCCAAAACTAAAATCCAAATCAATCAAAAGGAAACATGGTATGAATTTGAAGGCCCTGAGACAATACTGGTGGCATATAGTGATTATTTTCAGCCTGCCTTACAAGGTAAATATTTTGTAAGAAGGAGGTTGTGGCGCAATGGTGTGACTGAAGAGGAAAACAAAGCATTGCTGCAGAAGAAACAAGCAGCAAGATTTCACTGAGGCCTAAAGCTTAGCAAGATTCCAAAAAAAGCTGGCTGGACAAGGTCATCCAGAGTTAGCAGGGGTATATATTTTAAAGAGTCAAGTGGAATTTTAGAAGCAATAGGAATTGTGTCCTTGGGTCAAACTTCATTAGGGTTTGGGAGGAACTTAACTGCCTTCTTCAAGAATTCTTCTACCTCACACTACTGGCCTGTCATCAAATGAAAATATGGGATTAAGACAACTCTGCATCTAACTGGATATATCAGCTTTCACTCTTACCACTGGATCACAATTTTAGGCTTTGCTGTATCATACAGATGCATGTGTATTTTCTTTTCCTTTGGCAAGTCAGGAAAATAATGAAGACATCAAGGGAAAGAAAAATACTGGTTCTTTCACTTTACCTGTGAACAAATGTTACATGCAAACATCCTGAAGCAGATGCTCTTAAACCATTAGAGGAGATGTGAACCTAGTGGCAGCAACTGATGGGGAAAATGTCAGGAAGTATTGGCAACAGAATGTAAATGGAGGGTTTTGTAGTGACTCATAAACACTAAGAATACTCAAGTAAATATGGTGTTAGACCAAAGTGCTCAAGGTAAAAAGACAGCTCTTGAATTATTTCAAATGACCTAGTAGCCCTTAACATGAATTATTTGTTGAACAGGTTCAGTGTCTCACACTGCTGAAAACAAATCTATCCCAAAGCACCTCCTGTGCAGTGTAATGGATAGTGGAGCACGCTCTGGAGTGCTGGGCAGCATCAACAGCAAGATTTACATGTTTGGTGCCAGCATTCTGGTCTTAAGGGGGTGGGCTTTTTTTTTTTTTGGTTGTTGTTGGTTTTTTGTTTTTGTTGTTGTAAGCATTTGGATCTTCTTTAGGTAGAAATGGTTGTGTTAGCATTTCCTAAAGATCTTACTGTACCATGTCTTCACAGAATGTAAACTATTCTGTCTGGGGGAAGTACAAAGCACTTGAAAATAAGGTCCAAAGAGTAGATTCAAATGGATAATTGTAAGTACTAATATCTAATGATGATTTTGAGTTGGCACATCTTCTGTCTTTCTAGAGTTGCCAAAATGTTCTTAATGGAAAACCTCACAGCTGCTGATACAAAAAAAAAAAAATAAAATATTAGTGGTCAAGTGTTTTGGCAGTTTATTTTCCAAAGCTTCTGCTAGAAATGCTTATGCTGCTTTCAAGCGTTTAGGAGAATTTTCAGTGAGGGAATAAACTTTTCTCAGTAAATGAATAGTCTTAAGTTTTTGTTGTAATAAATACTACTCCTAAATGTTTTTTAGCAGCTGAGGAACGACATCAGTTACTAGTTATAAGCTTGTTTCTTCCCTACTTGAAAAAAAAAATCTACTAGAATTAAGGGTACTTCCACTGAAAAGTTGGTACCAAGATTTTGTTTCACTTCCTTCCTTTTTTTTTTTGTTCTGGACAAGATAAAACCAACTGGTGTAGACGAAAGATGTCAGACAATAAAACCCTCAAACAGAAAGTAATTTTTCTTTTTTTGCACCATTGAAAAATAAAGGTTGCATGGGAGTCACTTCAGTGATCAAAATTTTTATTCATGGGTTCTGACTGAAAAATGATTATGATTTTTGGGTAACCACAGGTTCTGGAATGAAACAGAGGTTTTTAGAAAAACAAATTTCTTAATCTACAGCTTCCTCAAGCTGTATTTCAGTCCTCTTGCTACTACTGGGTGTGTTTGCATGCAGTAGGAAAAACAAATTTATTTTTTTTTCTTCTTAAGTTGTTTACAAAGGCTATTCCTGGGTGCCTTGTGTCCTGCTTAACAAATACAGGTCTATTTAGAAATTCATTATGGGCCCTGGCTCTATATTGCCTATTCACGTCCCTCAATTGTTTGCGAATCCTTTAACCTCAGCTATTCTGAAGAGTTTATTTTGGTTTGTGGCTGCTCTGAAGTAAGGAGTTTATTTAAACTGGCCAGCTCCAACACTTAATACAGCATCTCTGAAACTGCCAGTGAGCCTAAATTAGGTTGTCAGAGTCAACATACCCATCTAGTGAGCCTATTAAAATCTTAATAACTTTTAAAATTGGACTCTGGGTAACAAAACATTGTCCTTGTGCATTAGATTGTCAGTAGATAAATCCATTAAACTACGTCATATCACATTCCTTCTCTCTGTGTTAGAGACTGCCTAAACAAGAATTTTTAGAAATCCAGTGAGTACCTGTAATACTGGAACATCATAAATCAGTTATCATTGGACTACATTTAGCTCATCCAAATAAATTCTGCTGTGTTAGGAAAATTTTCTGCCTCTCTTTGGGTCACCTTACTGATGGAGTTTGGATTTCTGTGCCTGAGAGAGAGGTGGTTTGTTTTAATGAGGCAAAAGTAGAGGGAAGATAGCTATAGTGCTTGTTTGTTGCCTATTATTTCTGAGCCCATAGTTCGTCCTGATCTTAGTAAAGGACCTGTCAATTACATTTAAAATCAGACTTCTGTTGTCTCAGCTTCAGTTCTGTGCATGAAGACATGCTTTAAGTCCTGTAAAGTTGTATTGCTTTCTTCTTCTCCCTCCATCTCTCCCTCCAATAAAGTGACAGATAACTGACAGGTGGCAATATCTATAATGCATTGCCATAAATTGGAATTTCCTCCTTCAATTTACTCTGAATGGGAACAAAAGTCTTCTGCCATGATTCTCACATATCACTTAAGTTCTCCTTCACTAATAGATGCGAGTGGGAGGTCAAAATGGAACTTTTTAATGGGAACAAAGTTGCAGCCTTAATTATGGAGGAAATCGTAGATTACTCATAATAATCAACTGAAGTTTGAATGTTAAGTTTGACTGGCAGAAAAACATCTGTCATCATTATTACTATGTATGAGACCAAATCCATTTGCAGACAAGCAGCAAGTGATTAGACAGAACTAAGAGAAGTAAAAGGATATTTATGAGAAACTCCTTGTAATTCTTTTCTTTCAAGAAGGATAATTAGTAGCCTTTCGGATATTTCAGCCAGTTGTAATGCTCTCTGAAAGCAAATTAAATGAAACTAAGCATGGTCATATATGACAGCAGTGACTGAAATGAGCCCTTCTGCTCCACTGTCCTCTAGTCTTTGCATTGTGTATCTCTGTGCAAAGTGGTTATTAGCAAAGAATCTAGGGGTTTTTGTTGCACAGCAGTTAACAGCTAAAGGAGGTTCAAAAGGTGGGGTATGTGTAGCACATCTGACAGATGAGTAATTATTGAGAGTAAGCACCGTCTTGGAATGCAGTTGTCAATTCTTCTGTGGCAGTGTCAGAATGTATGCTTTAAACTTTGAAGAGAACCATAAAATGTGAATTGAGGAACATAGTAGGTAGGCAAAACTAAGGCAAAATAAATATGACTGACCTGAAAGAGAGTCAGTCATTGAAGACTATGAAGTATATGTCAGCCTTCATGAGAATTACTGTTTTCTTGAGTCAGTATTAACAGCTGCAGTTGAAAATGCCACTAAACTCACTGAGCTATTTTCAGTAAATTTTTCTGCCTTAGTACAAAAGGGTGAACTTGACATAGGCTCTCTTGAGCAAATGCAAGTTTTATCAGCTAAGCAATCCAAATGCTGGTCCTTTGTTGTCATTAAAGCCTAATTATTAACAAATCTGCATCAGAGGATATTTATGACACTATATTTTGATATTTAGACAAAGCATTCTATTAGAAGCTCATGTGAAAGAAGAAGCGATAAAGACAATTAGTTCTGCCAACTGTAGTCTGGTAGCTTATCTATGGATTTTCTCCTTACATGGTGAAATATTCCCTCTGCAATTTAGGTTTCATCCAACAAAGAAGATCTGATTTCAGATAATTCTTCTGTTAAGAAAGCAATAGGTACTTTAGTTTGCCATTTTTCTGCATCCACTGATCCCAGGATAAGCACTCGTTTATGAGAGAATTCAAAATAAAACAAAACATGCAACTTCTCATTTACAATAAATTGGTAGCTAGTTTTTTTTTATTCTCAAACACTTACCTCTCAGTGGCCATATCTCCAAGGAGATGAGTGCTATTGTAAAATATTATTTGAGTTTCCACTTCTCCAAGGAAGCATAGTTGTTCTTGTACAGTCTATAAAATGACTGTATACTAACCTCATTGAACACTGGGATATTTTTCTGTGTTTTTTTCCCCTCATGGTTTATAATGACCAAAATAGAAGCAACAAGGGATCTGTGTCTTTGCAGACAACACAGTTCTATTACCTTGTTACTTTCAAAGCTCACATAATAAATAGCAATTAGTAGGAAGCATGGCTCTTTAGATTGGGACCCTGTTGTGCTCGGTACAAATACACTACATGAAGCTCATAATTTACTGCAAATCTTTTATAATCTAAGCATAAAATGCATCATTAGTGAAATTGGACAAATGGCTGGAGTTGGTGGAGACAGGGAAGTGATGAGCAATGGGCCTCAGTGTTGCTGCTACAGGCTTCATTCTCTGGCTTTTATAAGATTTTGACTTTGGGCAGAGAAAGCTGTTGAGTCTGGGACAGGAAGTGAAGGTGGTGATGCCTCAGATGTGGCTGGTCTTAGTAAAGCTTGGGTTTAAGCATGAGAGAATGAAGTGAAGTATGAGAAATCTCACAGAAGTTAACTGCAACACTGTGCAATATGGTATTAAAAAAAAACCTAAAAAAAACCCACAAAAGCATAAAACAAACCAAAAAAAACCCCTTACTGGAGGATCTCCAAGCAGCTTGCAAATACCCATTAATTACTTCTCAGTGGGAAATGATACAAAGATCATTTCACTTGTTTTGGAATTGGAAATCAATTGTTGTTAATGTGTAGATCAACATTGCTACCATCTGTTAAAAGCAGGAAAGAAAGTAGAGTTTATGGACAAAGCATTAATTTGCAGTTGGACACTCATACACAGAATGTTGACCAACCTGACCTTGAATTTAAATTTAAAAAAGTCTATGAGAAGTTTAGTGGTTTCATGTAGTAAAAATCTTCATAGCTCAGATCTTGCATCATCTGACTTCTGAAGTGAAGATTGAGCCTTGCTACCTGGAAACCAAAAACCTGCTTATGCTGGGACAGGGTTGTGTTTCTAACAGCCTGTGCAACAGAAAGGGGTCAGAAGCTTCAGGGACTTAGATGGCTGCTTGAACCTCTGAGCCTCTGCTGTTTTTCAAATTGCTTAAGTAAAATAACCACCAGCTGCTGTCTTGGGCTGTCATCTTTACATTACTAGTGTATTATAAACCTGCCCATCATTACCGTGATGCATTGTGTACAACAAAGACCTGCTTTAATAATGCTCCGTGTTTCAGTTCCTCACTTCTCCAGAACTTGTTTTTCTGTAAATACTGAAATAATTTGTAAACTGTGTAACTGACCTTGTCTGTGGTTTTTTGATAATATATACATCCAAAGACATCTACTTCTCTCTTTAAGGATCTGGTCATGATGGTAATCACAGTTACTTTTTTCAGATTTGTGAGGATATTCAGACAGTTTTGGTTTTTAGCTACTGTTCCTATGACAATGACTTTTCTATTCTCAACGTATCAGTTATACCAGGCAAAAGGTGAAATTGCCTTTCACTACTTGAAAAGCTGGGCCAAAGTAGCCAACAAATGTTTAACTTCAAATACTTTGTTGCATGTGAACAAGCACTTTTGCCAGCTGCCTGAGTAAATAATAGCTCCTATTAGGTGTTAGCCAGTAAAAATGCACAATAAAAACAATCTTCTATTTTCTATAGAAATAATGCACTTGCCCTTGAAATAGCTGTAGGGCTTCTTTATTGAGAATGACAGCATGGGAATAAGGGCGTGTGTGTGTGATTTACTACTTTTCTTTTTTTTTTTCTTTTACTGTTATTCATGGAAATACTGATCTGTCTTCCTCTTCTGTTCCTCCAGGTTTGATTAGCAGCCCAGTGTATTGTGGGGAGGAAGAGTGAGATGAAGTGTATGGCTATTATGACTGACCACAGGGAAAGATCCTTTTCCTGATGTGATCTTTGAAGGTGCACAGTGTTCTTGGTTTTGGTGGAGGTTTTGGTTGGTTGGTTGGTTTTCATTTGTGTTTTGTTGTTTGCTTTATTTCTGAGCTGCTAAGAGAAGCAACAATGTGCAAGACATTTTAAGAATGGGGTGGTGGTGCACATGTCACAGATGCTTGAAAGGAAGCAAATAAATGCAAAGGTGCTGCTTTGGGAGTGTACCAAGAGCTTTAATGGCTCTGGCATGGAGGATTAGGTAGCCTTGAGTGTTAAAAGTCAAACTGTTTGATAAAGATTAATTGTGGTTGTGTCTGGTCATAAAAATTAGGATACCTTTGTTCACTTCCTGCTCATTACTGACATTCATATGCTTTTTGTTGCCTTAGTAATTCTGAACTTTAATCACTTAGGAGTACTCCGTGAGAAGCTCTACCCCTTGTTAGTTTGTGTGTGTGTGTGGATTAAGTAGGATTTCTAGTAAATCTGGACTCCCCAGTAAAAGTGAGCTGCTGAGCCGTTGTATTTTAACTCATAAGTGTGAATTCTACTGCAACTGAAGAAATACATGTAATAAGACCCAAATTCAGCTGCTCACCACTTGGTGCCACTCTAGCTTTGTGAACTGCAGTCTCATCAAAATAACAGAATATCTTTCTTCTCTAGGTTTGCCAAATACTGTCTGAAATATGACACTGAGCAACCATCTTTCAGCTATGTTGGTCTGAGTCAGAATGGATGGTGGCTGATGGGCAGTTTTCTGATACTGCTCAGAAGGGAAAGGAGATGGTGGAATCTATGATAGGGATTTTAAACTTGAGTGTATGGATATGAAAGCACTGCAGGTTTTTGTTTTCTATGCTGCTGTCATTTCAAACCTGAAACTGGACTAAACCACTTCAGTGACTGCTCTGAGACTGTTCTTTTCCTGAAGAGGAAGAGACAGCTGTTGTATGTACCTGCAGGTATTTGCATAAAAATTACAGTGAATTGTAGCATGTGTGTTGCTTACTCCCATTTATTTAAGTACATCTTACAAAGCACATCTGTCTGCTTAGACTCTAGGTTCTTGATCTGAAAGGTGTTGCGTATGGGTCATTCCTCTACAGGCAACTCCATTGTCTTTGTTTTGTTCCCCAAGTGTGCAATTATACAGGAGGAGGCACACAGCCTTTTTCAAAGGGTAGTGACAAGGCTGAAGCTGTGTTGATACTGAGACTGTATCCTCTTCCTACAAAGTTCTGTAAATGATAATGGCAAAAAAGCGAACATTTATTGCAAAGTAAATGTTCTTATTTGCATGTTGTAGAATAACAAATTGCACCATCTGAATTGATTGTGGGATAGTTGATGATGAGGAGCCGTAAGACTGGCTGGACAAAAGGTGTCTGACTTGGAATGGGAGTAGTAAAATCAGAATCAGGAAAGGGAGAAAGACTGTGGGACACTCTCTTTTGGACAGGGTGAGGAACTAGGTAAAGAAAATGGGGCTGGGATTTGAAGTCTAGGCTGGAGAAATAAGATAAAGTTGAGGATAGGAACATGACCAGGAATAAGAGCTTAAAACCACTCTCACAGCATGTCCTCTCTCCTCCTGTCTCCTCTGCTCTGCTCTGTTACCCTTCTCCCTGGTTGTGCAGGCGCTGTTATTTTGTATATGCTTAACATTAGAGGAGTGAATCTAGGCCAATTATTTTTCCTTCAGAGTGAAGTCCTGAGATCTGATGTGTGGCTAATGGGCAGCTGGAAGCAATAAATTCTGTAAAATAAATATATACAGGAGCTGAATAAGATTGCAAAAATGACCCTAATTCCCATTTTTGCTAAGCGTTTGACAAAAACTTTAAGAGAGTTTTCCTTCTAACTTTTAAGTGTTTGACTTTATAACTGTGTAGTTTCTTTCAGTGCAAGGTTTGTATGATAGACATACACAGATAACAGTTCATTTTTCAGCTCCTTGCTATGCCACCTTTAGTGAGATGTTCAGCAAATAACTGTATGAACATTACTTTCCTGGATTTTAAAGCAGAGAAAACTGTATTTGGCTGATTCTGCAACAGAAATTTAGGAATTAGAATCAAATTCCACAACCTGGAAACTGGTTTAATACCCGTATTCCTGGAGAAGTGACAAAGGAACTTTAATGGAGAGAGAAATCAAGTTATCAAAATTGAAGAAAAAACATATAGAGGTGGTGTTTTGCACTTACCCTTTTCTGATACTTCTCAGAGTTGCTAGTTCTGTTATAGGATTAATGTCTTTCAGGAAACTATGGACCTGTCAGTCTGACCTCGATACCAGGGAAGGTCATGGAACAGGTCATCTTGAGTGCCATCACAAGCCACATAATG
>JAOXNO010000052.1:36251362-36382859 GCA_028565335.1 Limnodromus scolopaceus | reverse complement strand
CTCAGAGCTGCTCTCCAGCAGGTCAGCCCCCAACCTGTCCTGGTGCAGGGGGTTATTTCTCCCCAGGTGCAGCACCCTACACTTGCCCTTGTTGAAGTTCATCAGGTTCCTCTCTGCCCAGCTCTCCACCTGTCCAGGACTCTCTGGATGGCAGCACAGCCCTCCATTGTGTCAGCCACCCCTCCCAGTTTTATATCATCAGCAAACTTGCTGAGGGTACACTCCATCCCCTCATTCAGGTCATTGACGAATACATTGAAGAGGACTGGACCCAGTCCTGACCCCTGGGGGTCTTAGCTGGCTTTAAAATCCAAAATATAATTTGTGAGGTTAAATGCCCTCATATACACACTTCCAGTGGAGTGGAAACCTGAACAACACGATCTGTTTGTGTTTCAGGGACAGAGCTGGGTGTTTCTCCCCTACTTCTGCTCTGGAACGCCACTCTGCAGCGTGGCCAGTCCTGTTCAGCATCTATAATGATATCTTTCTCTCAAAAACACAGTCATGAAGTCTGCACAAATACATATTTTAAGCAAGTTTGTGCCATTGAGAGCAGGGTTCCTGAAGTAGCTTTTTTATTCTTGTGTGTTCAGAGGCAGGGAGCGCTTCCAGCTCGGGCTGTGTGTCGGTGAGGGTGGAGGAGCACACACAACCCCACTGAGAGGGGGATGTTTCACTGGTGCTTTTAGATGTCTGCCACTTGTTTCATCTTGCTCGGTTTTGAGTATCTGGAAGTATCACATCAACATGCTCCTGGACCCCAGGACTGAGGCACGCCACCTTTGAGAGGGTAACGTGTTGGAGTGCTACAGCATATTATCTGAAGGGAATTACTGTCACTCTGCCGGATGGGTTTTATCAGCAGAACTTTACTGCTCGGTTAAGCAAAATCCCTCGTCATCCAACCTGGACTGAGACAGATGGGGCAGGTCTAATACCATCTTAAGAAATTTCCAATTTAAATGAAAAGCACCCCAGCTCCCTGGCTTACTGTCGGAAGAGCAAGAATTAGTTTTGCTCGCTCTTCCCTCTCAGTGCGTCACAAACACCTTCAACAAACCTACTGCCGACTCCGAGACCTCAAATCACTGCCTTTCACTAACAGAAAACCCCACCGCTCAGAGAGCGGTTCCAGAAACGGAGGAGTAAACCCCCACCTGCTGGCTGGCCAGATCTGCATCCTGGGCGCCGGAGCCCCAGCACCCTCTGGGCAAGTGCCCTCACACCGTGTGTCACCCGGAGGTTAGGAGCAGCAGTGATTTGTTCACGGTGACACCAGACCCGGTGAGACAAAGTCGCGTTACGTGATGACAATATCCTGTCTCCTCCTCAAAGCAGATCTCTGCTGCGAGCAAGACTAAAGCACCACCCTCATTCCAGACTCCCTCGCCCTGCAAGCCCTACAATATCATAGGCTGCCCAGGGAGGGGGTTGAGTCCCCATCCCTGGACGTGTTGAAGAGTCGTTTAGATGTGGTGTTGGGGGATATGGTGTAGGGGAGAACTTTGTAGAGTAGGGTAGATGGTTGGACTCGATGATCCCAAGGGTCTTTTCCAATTGAAATGATTCTATGATTCTATACACTCCTTTCCACTAAGATATCACTCATGGTTATTTGGGCTTGATTGTAACTGTTTGTTTCAGCAGGACCTGACCTTTGAAGGTCCCTTCCGGCCCAGATGATTCTATGATTCTATGATCCTACCACTCGTTTTTCACTTGTCCTGTACTTAACGTTGTTAGTAATATCAACCTGAAATGATATTTCAGTTGCAGATTTCTGCAGAAGGGGAGAGAATGCACTGCAGAGCAGGGTGTCTTCTGCATATCAGATTTAGTTACTTGGTTGGGCAAAGGTCTCTGGGTTGTTGTGCAAGTTAGTTTATACAAATTGGCAGTTGTTACTGTTATGTTGGGAAAGTCCGCACAAGAAGGCATTAGACTTTTAAGACTCTAGAGAAACTGTAAACCAAAATGGGTGTGTCAAAAGGTGAGATTGTGTGGTGAGCCAAATAGCCAAATAGAGGAATGAAATATTGCACTTGGCTAGTGCTCAGGGAGAGTTACAACTTGATGCCAGGTGGATAGATGGCTGCTCTTGTGGCTAATGCTCTCATCTTTTTGAGTCCCCAAGTCCTTTGACCAATTCCTTTTGACCTTGCATCTCTATGATCTTGATGTAAGAATTTAGCACGGCTAATCTTGTTGGCCTCTGTTGTAGCCTGGTAGTTACAATAACTTACGTTATTGCTGTGCATCTCTCGTAAGATTCCTTCCACCTCTTTGTTTTACATTGATCTACTCTTAAAAAAGCAAACAAGCCAAAGCTACCTAACAAAGATAGTTTCTTATCAACGCTTCTCTGACCCTCTGACCAAAAAGTCAGATAAAACCTCTGTGTTCAACCTAAAGCTGGTATAATTTTGCCAGATTTTGGAGTAGCTGACACCATTTTGTACTTGCCCTGAATTTCTCCTAGAGGTAATTTGAATATGCCAACACCAGAAATGGTGGTGTCTGTTTTTCCACTAGTTATTATTCTCCTTCTGTGTGTACCCAAGTTATTTTCAAAGAAGCAGAATCAAACTTCAACATGCCTGAACTTTAATATACTAAAGAACAGTTACACTACTGCCTGAAAAATCATTTTCTGTCTCCATGTCCTTTAGTTAAAAGGAATGAAAATAAATAAATGGTGTTTTTTAAATAGAAAGCTTCATTTATTCCTTTACACTTTCAAGGCTTTGAATGTTTTCCTTTTCCCCCCCCTGTATCTTTAACAAAAGGTGACAAAGACTTTTAAGGGTAGATGTTGCCATGATACTAAGGAGGCAGAAATCTTTGTGTTGTAAAATCATGAATCTGTTTTCAGTGTTTAATGTTTTGTAGTTACAGGGTCATGTTAATATGTTTTGCTTTTTGGGCCTTTTTTACATGAGAATTAATACAACAGTCCTTTGGAATGAAAGACTATGGCAATGGAAAAAAAAATATACTGCTCCCCTTTGTAAATCTCTTTTTTTTTTTTCTCTGTAGGTTTCAGAAATAACCTAGGACAGAGATACTAGCAAAATGTATACATTGTAATCTGCATCGAAGCTAAATTTGAAGAGGTTCGTTGGGTACCAGAAGTATTTCTTTTTTAAAGGCAGCGGTCCAAAAGTCTTTATGAGGTTATTTGTCTTTCATTACTGTCTTGCTACAACTAGAGTGCTTTCCTGCATGAACTGGTTTCCTTTAAACTAATGTGGATTTCTGTACACTAAATTGAAGTTAGGTCTATAGATATATCAGAAAATCTGTTCCTTCCCTTCTCTTTATTATTGTCTGTGACTTTTAGTACAAAGCAAGTATATGCACGGAGGAGGGTGTGTCTGGGTAGACATATGTGCAGATGAGCTTTCAAGCAGGATGAGCAGAAAGCTTGGGTTCGGAATTGCCTTAATTTATCAGTTTAACTATTGCATTCATCCCACCTATTTGTATGCATAATGCTCTGAAATCCTTATTGTAATTTCAAAAATAAGTCTATGATAGTGTTTTGCAAGCCACTTCTGAATTTGCAGTGCTGACAATTACAAACTTTCAGGGGGAAAAATGAAAAATTTTATGCATACATATATAAAGCAGCATGGGCTTTTGATGATAAAAGACAAATGAAGTTCCAAAGGGACTCATGAAGTCTGTCTGACTTTTTAAGGCTGTGGTGATGAGACACATGAAACAGTACATCTTAACAATTGAAAAATAACCTTAAAATGTTCTCACAGGGTGTAAACAAGAAGACAGTTAGACATCTACTGTTTGAAAAATTTCTGCTACTAAATAGTTATAATAACTTGTCAGCAAAGGTGAATTTGAGGAAATGTGCCAAGACTCAAAACAGAACTGAGTGATCTGTGAAAAAGTAGTTTAACATCTAAAGACTCAATTGTTGGCTTTATTAGTAAATTTTATAATCACAAAAAGTACTGGGTGTTTATATTAATGGGAGCTTAGTCTTGGCAAGCAGAGTGCCGTCAACAAGCACCTTTAATGCAGGACATTTGGTGGTGCAGTCTTAGGTCAACTTGACCTAATAATTTTGAGGTGGCGTTTTTGGTTTTGTTTGTTTTTTTTTTTTTTTTTGTCTGAAGGAACCGTTGGAATAATGCAGTTCTTCCTGGGAGAAAACTTAAGCTGAGATAGCTTCCCTGTCATACTCCCTCTGCTCCAGCAGCCCCGTTAGCAGTGGTCAGATGCTCTGTTCTGAACTGCTGCAGCAAAGTGGTTTAACTTAGAATAAAATGGAACAGGCTGTGGGGGAATGCATAAAGCTCAAAACGTGCCAGGCATATTATCTTCCTGCACTCTCGCTTTCTTTGAGATCATCTCTCTCTGGTACTGGCCTGCGTTAGCTTCGGCACTTGTGGGTAGGCTCTTAAACAAATAGCCAAGTATTTGGTTTCGTTGTAATAGAGGCATTAATGTTTGTTCAGCATCAAAAATGTATTAGTAATGCGTTGACTTATTGATTAATGGGAAACATGATTTTGAATGGGGAAACATGATGCTGCCACATTGACTTAAAGAATCACACCACAAAGGTTGGAAAGGGATGTTATTACAGTACCATAAATGGAATAATTCCTCAGGATTTAACTGTGTATGTTCTAGGGGAAGAAAATTGATTTGATAAATGGAAACTAGTCAGCAGACATTCAATTTATACTGTGTGCTTTTTCAAGCAGTAGTGCCTGTAGCTGTCTTAGTGTTGAGAAAGAATTGTTGGACCAATACACATTTTCCTGGACAGGCCGACTACTTACGAGTTTACACTGGGCATTATCAAAGAACTGTGATTGCAATTCTCAAACTGAGATTCATTCTGTTTAGCTGAATTGCTTAAGGATATGTGTGAATTTGAGGAAGACTGAAACTGTGTTTCTCTACCAGAAAGTGATTATGTAGGTTACATTGAAAGATCTGTTTTGTAGCATGATTTTAAAGCATATTAAACTTGTCTAAAGGGAAAGTTAAAATGGTACATGTGGGCTCAGGGCCATTGGAAGAGCAGTAGTTTGATATCTAATAAAGAGAATGAAGCAAAGTAGTAAACAGTGGTAGTGTGAGTTATTAGATTCATAGGCCTAAGCAACTCAGAAAAACGGTAGAGTTAATAAAGAAGGGAATAACCAGTGAAGAAAGAGTCTGAAACGTGAGCTGTCATGTCTGTAAGTGTACAATTGGCCCCTCAATAGGAATTTATAAGCTTGTAACCTTCACTGAATTACATCTTGAATAGAGAATTAATGTAATCAAATATACAGTTGAAAAACTGTGAGGAGACATCTGCCAGGGAACCTTCAGAAATACAGGAATAATCTAGTGCTGCTTATTGTGTGCATACTTCAGGAAAACTGTCCTTAACCGTTCAGTATTTGTTCCCTTCCCTTATATTTTCTCTATCTTGTTTCCCTCCTTTAGATTTCTTTATCTCTTGCTGCTACATTTGCACTTGTGAATTCAGGTGGATAGAGAACTCTGAAGTGTTAGAGTTGGATCTCAAACAGCAGGAACTTGATGGAAATCGGCTTCCATAGAGACTAGTTTTCACTGCAAACCCCAAATTGTTTCCTAACCAGATGCCCATTGCTTTCCCTCTTCTTACAAATTTTAGAAAACATTTGATGTAATTTGTTTTCTTTAGTTATACTTTTTTGTTTAATCAGTATGACTGTCTGATAACCTGGAGTGAAACTTCACCTAAAGTGAGCCCAAGTTTTTCTATTTTACTTGAGAAAGTGTTTCTAGGACAGTCCTGGGAACTGATCACATAGCTGCTGCAAGTTTCTTTAACAAATCTGTTGTTGTAAGAATATTGTTTGCTCTGTTAGCCTAAACAAATACAAAGTTATAGATTGTTTGGGCACCAATTCCACAGTTAATTTTCAAGGTTCCTCTGGAACCTCATGCTATAATATTGAACATGTTGAGCAGGCAGCATATGAACACAGTTGAATAGAGAGCTCATTTAGTTTCAGCTACCCATTACCTCAAATTGACCAAGCGTTGTTTACAGACTTGCACAACATTTCTTTAACTGGTTGTAATTAGCTTACAGGAAGTAATTAATTACCAGCAAGTTAATAGAGAAAGTAGACTGTAAAAGCAGAACTGTAATAAAATGGCTCAATAGCTTTTACTTATTGTTTAGTCCTGGCTGCAGAAGTAGGAGGAGTGTGTATGAGTGAGAAACAATCTCCAGTGAAGTACAGTGTTACAGTTCACTTTGAGGACAAAATTATCTCTATTTTTGTCCCTGGTTTATATCTTTGATATGAAAGATGTGTAATATGCAGGCAAGCTATTTATTACTCTGTTTACTGATTTGGTCTGTGCTCCCTAAATAAAGATTTGTCTTTTTCGACCATCCTTAGTAGCTGTTAAGTAACATAAACTAGTGTTTCACCTCTTACCACATCTGTAGTCTTTGGGCTGTTATGCTCAGCATCAAGTTTTGTTCATTGTTTACTTCCTCTTGAAGATATTTTATTAAGTAGCATGCTACGTAAGCAGCACTGCAGAATTTTTGTAGCAGAAAATGGATGGAAAGAGCCTTAAGTAGGCTTGCTACTCTGCCACTGATTTGCTCCATAGCCTAGGCTGCATTCAAGTGAAGTATTTTTAAACTGGTGGTGAGAAAAGACAGTTCAGGAGTGGAAGAATTCTACGTTTTGCAACAGAAAATCATCATTATATTCTTTACACAACCCGTAATAACCTCAACAAGAATTACGAATCTCTATTGCAAAGTCTCTCTCCTGTAGCAGTTGCAGAGATGAAGGTATGAGGGTTGCATCCTGTGAAAAGGGGCGAGTGTCCTACGTTTGGAAAAAGAAAGTTAGGGGAAATAAAAAAAAGCTTGTTTTTCCTTTTAGTAGTTAGTTGAAGGGGAGTGTTGGTTTCCCTTGTGTTTGATGTTGGACAGATTAGGTTTCCTGAAGAGGAGAGATTGCCCCCTTGAAAAAGCAATTGGTACTTAATTTACATTGGGTTTCTATTGGTCGTGGGTTTTGTTTGTTTCAACTCTTAACCAAGTAGGATCCTTAATTGTAAGTGTTCCTTAAGAAGTTGCTATGTAGTAGATATGTCAAAAAAACCCACCACCTAGTGCTGTTTTCTAATTTCTAAGCAAGTCTCTATGATTATTGATTATACAGGCATCCTACTGGGTAGAATGATAACTGCCTTGGATCTTTAGCACTTACCCCTTTTGCTGGCTTAGGCAATTTAGTGTAATTAATTGCAATAGCTGTATTTATCTTACATAGTTTAGAGTTTACTCTCTGCTATCATGATGTCCTTAATGCAGATGCTTCAGAATTGTTTCCATTAGCATCAGCTGCATATAATTGTTTAAGCACCTTTAAGCTGACCTAAACTGAAAATTGATATTCAAACCATAGCATCTTTGGCAAAAAAGACTCAGAGTAATGATTTTGTAATCAATCAACAACCATTGTGTAAGGGCTGAGTCATTTGCTCTGGCATCTATGAGACTGCTGTGAACAGTAAAATAATATGGGAAGAACAAGTGCTGAGGTGAAATACTGTGTATCTCCCTCAAGAAAACATCTCTATCTCTGGATGTTTGGTAGCAGGGACTTGCCAAGAATTAATTCTTTATCATAATGGCCATGTGTCATTGCGTAAGTGGTAACTGCAGAAGTTAGGGAAGGTGATAGTCTGGCAGAAACTTGCTTTGTTGTTCTGCTGAGGCTTATTCCTTCTAGAACAGATTTGGTTTTATGTGGGAAAAGTCGGGGAGGGAGTTTGGTTTGTACCCTACCTTAGACATGGATCGAGGCCCTCTATACTAAGTGAGCTCTCCTTGTAAGGTTCAAAATTGTGCTTAACCTTAGTGAGGTATACTAATGTTGGTAGTCAGTGGAAAGTAAAGACAAGAATTGGAATTACTGGCATCAGAGTGAGTCGAGAACCTGGTTTAAACTCTTGCCTTGATATTTATACTACAATGGTCAACATTCAACAACATCAAGCTGTTCGCTTGGTTAAAAGCATAGAGGGCAGAAGTTTTGATAATGAGTTACAGACACAATTCTAGGACTAAACCCATGTTTCTCATAAATGCCACTTCATTTCTTGGGCCCCTAGAAATAGCGTTTTCAAGGTGGGAAATAGCTGTCTGTAGATACACATGAAGTGCGTCTTTCTAGGACAGCGTATAGTAAAAGTGTGTTGCCAAAAAGAATAAAAGAGCAAAAAAAAGATAGCAGTCAGCTAAGTACCAGACATACCAGACAACATACTATTGCCTGTTAGTTCAGCTGTATACTCTGAAGAAACCTGCGTCACATTTAGAAGTCCTCTGAAGATCCATCGTGTTATCTTAGGTCCTCTCTGCTGTGTTACACCAATGCATTGTCTGCCAAATGCTGAGTAACTTGAAAGTTAACACCTGCTCTACATTCAGGGAATGCAGATGTACAGAAGTTCACTTAAGGATTTGTTTTTGGGGTTTTGTTGAGAAGGAGTAGCAGTGGGAAGCAACGAATGATTATTCATAGAACACCTGAATGTGATAAAAAGAGTTAATCTGGTATTGACATCTTTGTTATCAGGAGAGTCTTATGCTGTGTACTATGGACAGGTTTTTCGGACTGTGTCCATTTTATGAAGATCAGCTGACTCTACCCAGTATGAAATATGGGTTCAGCTGTCGATTGACACATCTCTAGTTCCGTCACCTCTTGGCTTATACTCCTGGATTTCTTTTCACCCTTGGCTTTGTGCTTCACAGAACAGAATGTGTGAGGTATATACTAGATACGCAAAATATTTGCATTTATCCGAACACACAGTGAGAGGAAAAACTTTCTCTGTTCTAACAACACATGCTCTGAAAAAATAAAATAGGGAACAGATGGAGAACTGGGAGAAGTGGCTGATAGAGCACAGGCTACTGCTGCCAGTCCAGAGGGACCTCAACAGGCTGGAGGAATTGGCTGAGAGGAACCTCATGAAGTTCAACAAGGAAAATGCAAAGCTCTGTACCTGGGGCAGAATAACCCCACGTAACCAGTACAGGCTGGGGCCAGTGGACTGGAAAGTAGCTTTGCAGAAAAGGCATCCTTGTGGGCACCAATCTGAACCTGAGCCAGCAATGTGCTGTTGCGGCAAAGAAGGCTCATGGTATCCTGGGCTGCACCAGAAGAAGTAGTGCCAGCAGGTTGAGGAGGAGGGAGATTTAAGTGTCTGGAGCCTATGTCCTATGAGGAAAGACTGAGAGAGCTGGGACTGTTCTGCCTGCAGAAGAGAAGGTGGGGTGGGGGAAATCTCATCAATGGATGTAAATACCTGAAGAGAGGGTGCACAGATGATGGAGTCAGGCTCTACCCAGTGGTGCCCAGTGGCAGGACAAGAGACTGTGGGCACAAACTGAAGCACACGAGGCTCCATTAGAACATCAGTAAACATGTTTTTACTGTGAGGGTGATGGAGTGCTGGCACAGGTTGCACAGAGAGGTTGTACAGTTTCCATGGGGATATTCAGAAGCCATCTAGACATAGTCCTGGGCAATCTGCTCTAGTTGACCATGTTTGAGCAGGGGGATGGACAAGATGACCTCCATTGTCGACAAGATGACCTCCATTGTCAACAAGATGACCTCCTTTCCAGCCTCAGCCATTCTGTGAGAGAGCTGGAAAGGAATTCATGTTTCAAAGTCATTGAAGTGGCTTGCTCAGGACATTCTGCAGCAGGGTAGGGAAGAATGAAACCACAGTCATTTGATTTAACTCTACTGCCCTCTGTGTGCTGTGTTGCCTCTCTGGTTTCTCTTTGCTTCCTTTTCTCATTTTCTGGAAGTAAAGCAGAAAGCTTTACTAATATGACTTAGTTTCCAAAAATGGAACAACAAAGCTGAAATAAATGGTGGGAGGGAGAGCTACAAATGCACTTTTAAAAAATCCTGAGACTCAAGCGCGCAGTTATGCTCTCACTTGCTTGAAAATTGTAAATTATTTTTATTGGTATAAATCACTGTTTTTCTTGATCTTAATGCCTGCTAAATTGGAAGAACATTTTCTTAAGCTAAATAAGTGTCATTTTGTGTTTTCTTTTAGGATTTATGTATTTTGAAAACATTTTTTAGCTGCTTGAGAGAACTTCTCCCATACTGAGGGACTTACGTCAGTGAAGAAATTGGTGCAGATTACTAACTCTAAGTGTAATTTTTAAGTGTTTTCAGGGAAGCTAGACCTGTTGAGATTAATCCTAGGGAAGAGAGTGGTATCTGGGGAAAAACAAATATAATACTTTAGGAGGAGTAGGGAAAGGATGAGCTGCGTAATTAAAGACCAGTCTGTTTGGCTTAAATATAGCAAGGAATAATTGGATAGACATCTCATAAGCCCCTGCCATTTAGCAGTTTACCAAGTAAACAGATTTCTCAAGGGCAAATCATGACAAACCAATTTAATTTCCTTGTAAGGCACTGTTACAGGTCAGGTGGGTAGGAGAGAAGCAGTACATACTATATACCTTGACTTGACTAAAGTTTGTTGCACTGTATTCATGGAGCATTCTCTTAAGTCAGATGAGGAAAAGTGGTCTAGAGAAGTCTACGAACTGGTGGATATAGAATTGATTAGAAAAAGTTTTTCAAAGACTATGTATAATTGCCTAAATGTCAGAACATAGTAATGTATTGAGGAGAGCTTGTCAATATCTTTTGTCTCATATTAATCAGTATTTTTATTAATGATTTGGACAGTAGAACGCAGAGTACTTTCTCAATCTGCCATCCCTGCCAGAGTGAGAAGGAACACAAGAGCATGGGGAGGCAGGTACAGAACTCAAAATGATCCTGGGAAATGGAGATCAGCAGGGACAAGACCAGGGTAGTGCACTTCAGCAGGATGAATGAGCAGCATAAATACAGCATTGAAACATTTGGCTAAATGATGTTTCTGTGTAAAAGGATTTAGGATTTATAGAGAATCATAACATTTAATAATAAGTCATTACCATAATATAAGGTGATAGTTATCACCATCTTAGCATGCCTGTAACACTTGTGAAATAATCTCACTGCCTTACTTGGCACTGGTGAGGCCTTTCTTAGAAAACTGTTTCTCGTTCTATTTTTCAGGCAGCTGTGATTCCAATGAAGACAGCCCTCAAGAAAAACAGCAGGTCCAGAAAACATTGCTGAGAAAGAAGAAGGTAATAAAGAGGAACTAGAGTTGTTTAGCCTAAAAATAGAAAGAAGATGGATGTTATAAATCTTAAAATATACAGAATGCTGTTTCAAGAAGAAAGGGAGTAATCTGTTATCTGTCTGGATGGAGCAAGTATGGAGCTTAAATTATAGCGTGGAGGCCATAGAAGCTCCCAAGGCCTTCAGACTCTCCCTTGTAGGAAGTCTTTAAAACTTGCGTTTAAGATTAGATTGATGACGCTGGTCTGTCTTGTATACCTGTGACATATTTGCTGCAGGCACATGTTCTCAATAATTTTGTGGTGATTTCGCCTCTGTAATTCTGTCCTCATTCTTTGATCTTGCATTTTTTACTGTACCACTTGATGCTTGTGCTTGTAGTGATACTGTATGGTGCTCTGTATGTTCTGTTATTGAATACTAATACTCCTGCAAGAACAAGGAACAGTAGCCCAGTAGAAGTTCTAAGCATCTATCCAATCAAAACCTATCATTAACTGGTGAAATTGGGATTCACAGTGTCATTTTCTTGTGAATATGCAGAACAAATATATAATAAAGACAGCGTATTTTAATGTACTTGGGCTGGGTTCCTCTGGCATTTTCAAAATTCAGGAGGGGAACAAATATACCCTGCCTCTTCATGGTGCTTTTTTTTCACTGAGAAATATAATTCAGGAAGTTAAGCAAAAATCAGATTTTCTGAGAAAGATACAGCTTGAAATCTATCCAACTCATCCAAAATCCACTAAAGTTAGTGAAGCTTCTCCCTGTGCAGGTAATCCAAATGAGATAGTGATGGGGGTTTTGGCTGTTCTAACCTCCAATGTAAAGTAGAAGCAATTAAAATCATGTGGAGTAAATTCCTGATATTATTTTTTCCTGTAATAATTATTCATGCATTTGTCTTTATTATAGAGAGGATAAAATACTGTACTCTAATATGTAAACCTACCCCCCTTTCCCATTTTGAATTAAAACCATCCGGATACTGGAAGGGTTTGTAATGGCATTCCCAGAAGCTCCTGAACAGGATTTGTCAACTTAAGGGAACAACAGCTTTCACTGCAGATTCATCTTGATCAGACTGAAACCTTACCCAGCTGAACTAGCAACCCTGCACACTTTGAAAAAGAGGATTCAATTTGTCAAATGTGGTTTTAGCAAGTCAAATTTTATAATGTTATGCCTATATCTATTCACTACTCAAAGTAAAGGCAGGAAAGTCAGATTACTTTAGCTTTCCAGTGAAGAAGGAGGTAAAACCAGAATTGACAAGAAAAATCAACTTCCTCAAAAATCTTACTTACATGTAAATATGATCGTAACAGCAGAAGGGTCATAATTGCTGTAGTAGTTTCCATTCTAACCCTTCTCCAGGTATTTATAGCAGTTAAGTTTTTGAAACTTCCCACCTTTTAGGGTTGAGACTGTCCATGGTTGATGTATGCTGGAAGGAGAATTTTCTTTGGAGAACCGAATGAAGAAGTTTTCAGTTGCATTTAAACACCCTCATATGCTTCCTGGCTCAAGAGATGACTGGTTTTCATTTATCCAGATAGAATCCTAAAATTGTGTAGTAAATATTGTCTGTTCTCTTCTGCTTTCTCTTCTCCCTCAAAAACAGCTCCAAAAAAATAAATGTGGGATTGTCTAGTAAATGTTGTAAGCCAGTAAAGGTTAATTTCAAAACACAGCATCTGAGAACTGTAATGAGTGAAGGGAGAGAACAGCAACTTCTTCCTACCTCTGGTTACGAAAATACTTTCTCTTTAGATGCTGAACAGCTATCACTGGATTCAATTAAAAAGCAAGGATTTGTATAGTTAATTTCAAAAAGTGCTTATACCTGTTGCTGTTAGTAAAACTGGGAATTTACTTCAGCTACCACATACAGACATGTTTTTCTTTATCGTGGTTGTAGTAAAAAGCAGGGAATAAGGATACAAATGTGTGTTTCATAAGAAAACAGAGTGGCAAGACTTATGAATTTAGCCCAGTATATCCTTCGTGAGACTGCAATAGCATGTTCACTCTCAGAAGGTTTAAATCAGTGTTTTCTGCCTTCCAGTTCACAATCTGTTTCTGTCTTCACACCATTCCCTTACAGAGGGAAAGTGGATTGGGAAACTGTGGTTAAAGGTAACCTTTACTTTCTCCTTCAGCCCCCTACCACCTCCAGTTCTGGGTTTGTTTCATCCAGTTTTGTTCCTTGGGTTTCACTGTATTGGGCAAACACTTGTGCAGGACAAGTGACTGGGTGAGACAGGAATGGAAACAAGACTGATGGTGGAGGGGCAGAATTACCTCTTTCGGTGGCAGTGCTGCCTCAGACTGTCTTAAAGTGGTGTTGAAACTCAGCTTTCCGTTAAATGCACAAACACTCTATTTCTGGCAGTCTTGGCTCAGGTATCCAGGTTCTTTGCATGCCTTTTTTACCCCCCCCCATGTTTTTGAACAGTACCTGTAGATGTAGAAGTAATACTTGATTTTTTTAGGCATGCTTCTACTAACAAAGCTAGTTAACTAGGTTAGATGTTAGTAGAGTTTTAGCAAGCGTATCCTCATGCTTGCACTGTTGTAGGTCATGTGTCAGACTGCAGTTCCACTGTGCATGCTCCTACTGACCAGTGCATGCAACAGGCAGCCCCTTTGATGGCAATGGGCTTCCCGCACATAGTGCTGTTTAGTGTGAGGGTTGGAGAAGCAGTCTCTAGGATGTGGCTGGAAGCTTAAGTCAACAAAAAGGTAGCATCACTTGATTTGTCAGTATGACAGTCAGGTTCTCATGCATCATGAATACAACTTCTTGTGTACATCTTGTAAAAATTATTTCTAAAAATTTAGCTTAGAACTCAGATGTAGGATTCTGAAGCTTATATTGATATTGTATGTAATAGCATAGGAAATAAGTATATGCAAGTAGGAAATAGGGATTACGTGTGGGAACAAAAGATGTTTCTTTAAAAGACTGGTGTGCCGTATACATGTATTAGCTCTAGTACTAGCCTATGCTAATATTGCAGTGTTTAATTGTAATTCTCTTTTGTAGTATGGAATATTACAGTTGCTTTTTGTCTTGTAGAGATGCTTAACTAGAGAACCGTAGATGTTGGATGCTAACTTAAAAGCTCAGAGTTGATCTTAAAAGCAGTATTAGCCTCTCTAAATTGGACATTTGGTATGCAGTGTCTGTGCTGTAGAGCTATGGTGAAGAGAGCTCACCTAAATGTGAACGATATTTGGAAAATAAATCTACCAAAAAGGGTGTTTTATGCAGATTTTGTCAGTCTCTTGGTGGAATGTGCCTCTTAAGCATAGGAGCAGGGAGAAACATCAGATGATGCAACCTGAAGACAGAGAATTCCATATTCATGTGGGCACAGCAGTCAGCAGGTAAAACAAAATGAAGGGAAACGGGTTGAGTGGATCATCACATATTCTGCACTTTATCTTGTATTTCTCGTCAGCATCTCTTCTATTTCAGCAGTGACTATCTGTTTTGGATTTTTCTCTTCTAGGTCTGTCTTATATATGCTTACAGAAAATAATTTTGTCCCCTAGAATAAGTCTTTGGGTTTTGTTTGGGTTTTTTCATTTATTTTTTGTTTGCTTGTGTTTTTTTAATGTATACTATAATATGCTTATTTTTTCTTAGTATTTTTGTAGGCTATATGAAAGATACAAAGGTAGATTTTCAGCAACTGTATGCGTACAAACAACCCCAGAGTAACAGGGGAGCAAAGTGGATAAAGTGGCTTAATGTTAACTTCCCCTTTCATGGCCTTCTGGACAGTGGGGGGAGATCAGTGTCACAATGGTAAGTTGTGATTTGGAAAAATGCATGTTTCAGTGTTTCATAAAACAGTGGCCTTTTCAGGCTTGTATGGCCTTTATGATAATAGCTTCTACCACTCAAAGATTAGTCAGAAAAATTTCTATCTCTTTTCCCCTGTTTCTCAAACTTTAGGTCAAACTAATTAGGATAATATGCTCGTTTCTTATTATTTAAATCCTCAGTTTTAACTATCTCATCTTTTGACAAATAGGTATAATTAGTTCTGTTGTATAATTTATTAACTTTCCTATTAAGTTGTGTACAGATTAGTGAGGCACCAGGCATGCTGGCAGAAAAGGCTTCCAATTAGAAGGTGATAGATGGGTTTGTTGTATTTGATAAACAGGCTATGTCATATTTTCAAATGAAACTGGAAGGAGCTCTTTTTATTTAAATCCTGTCATATCATGAGTCTCATCTGTATTGAACTAGAGTCTGTCTTACGCATTGCCATGATAGCTTTGCAAAAAGAGGACGAGATTTAAAAATATTAATAACACATAAAAAGAGAATTTTGAGACTTCTTAAGAAGGGTATAAAAAAGGGTTAGAATAGGAGCCAAAAGTGGAATTTTGATCGTTGTCTTGTACAGCTTCCTGACATGAGAACTGTACTCTCATTATGTACTTGAAAAATTCCCCAGGAAGTGTTCTCTGAGGACACTAACACGTACCAACCTGTGGCATGACTTCTGCTGATACTGCCTCTTGCTCTCTGCTTGTGTTAGGCAAAGGTAGGCGTGAAGATGTCTATCGAAACAGAGCTACGGTGTTGGCAGCAGTGTTATTGCTGTTAGAGCACTGCTATTTTTGGTGAAAACTTCCAAGAGATCATAGAATCATAGACGGCATGGCTCTTGAAATTTCCATGCAGAAGAATTTATTGAATCCTCAAAGGATGTCCATAAGGTGGGACATAGCCTACAGTATGTCCAGAGGGATGGGTCTGGCTGTGGCCAAATACATGTAAAGGGAAATGGTGATTAAATGAAAGTGAGCTTGTGACAGAGTTGAAAAGGCATGTCTCCTGAATCCTGGTCCTGTGCCCTGGCTCTGTTCAATTTGGAATACTCTTTTCTCTGTAGGTGTTTGCACACAAAATAATACTGTAGGGTATAATGATAAAAGAGCACTCACATGAAAATATACTGTTATTAAATACTCTCCTTAACAATTTGTGTTTAGGATTGTCTCTATTGTGTATCATTATAGAGGAGAAAGATTTCTGTTGTTTACATTCGTCACCAAAAGCAAAGCTACTTATGTTTCTTAAATCATCTCTTTCCTCAAATTGAAGATAAATGGTCCGAACGCTCCATTCAGCTAAGCATTGTAAATCCAGACTAATTCAATCAAAATAAATGTATTTTGGTTTTAGAGAACTGGGCCCGACAGCTCTTTTCCATCAGTTCTTGTGCTGAACTTTCTTATTCTGCACCTTTTTTCATGTTTTTAATTTCTCAAGTGAGATCTTAATTGGCTTTGCCAGTTGGAAATGAGCACCTCTAAACCCCTGTCAAAAGCGTCATCATCTGAAATACTTAGATAAGTTACTAGATATTTATTTCTAATGCTAACGCTTTTCTCTAAAGTGGTTTTGGTTTGTTTTGTTACTTTGTTTTGGGGTTTGGTTTTATTTGGTTTGGTGGCGTTTCTTTGTGGGGTTGTTTTTTTGGTTCTTTGTTGTTTGTTAATTTTGTTTTGTTTTTTAAAGGGAGAAGGCACAATTGTTGGATCAGATTGTACATCCTTTTTTTTCTATCTATTAAAACCTGCCGTGATTTCCAATCTTTTTTTCTTCTGCTACTGACTTACTGCACAGGAGTGAATTTGGCTTCCTGAGATAATTTATCTTTCTGCTATTTCACTTGACTCTGTAACTTTGTCAGTTCCCTTCAAGGGTTTTATTTACTTTGGAAGTGTTTATATGGTAGGCAGCTTTTTTTTTTGCTTTCATTCGTATCCATCAGATTGGTTTTCATTGCGCTTCCAAGAACAGTTTTTTCCTTTGACCTTAAGGATGAAGGGTTATTATTTCAGCCAGTATTTCTGGTATAGCTTCATCCCCTAGGAATTTTTCTAAAGGAATAAGCTTAGAGTATGACTGTCAACATTAAATATCCAACTCGGAAGGAGTACTTGAAAGTAAAGGACCCTTGGCTGCTGCTCCTCTCTCTCTCTCTCTCTTTTCAAAGGAAGAGGTAATAAAAGTTCTGCCTGTTTGACTACCTGCAGAAAGCTAAAATATCTGGGTGATCTGAGGTAGAAAAACTGGAGTGACTGATGAGCTGGGCGTGGAAGTGACTTGAGGTGATATAGGTTGCCATGTCCTAGTAAGATCACCAGCACATTTTCTCCTTGCTGATACTTCACACACACATCAAATGCTGTTTGTGGAACTTGTCCAGTTTCTTACAGAGAGAGTCAAAATTTAGTAATTAGATCTTAATCTTCCATGTGGCTTGTACTAGACACTAAATACAGATTTTTACCAGACTTACCTAGATTATCAACTGGGAATTAGTGTGGCGCTAAGATATCAACAGATACGAGTAGTTTTTGCTAATATACAGAACCCATTACAAACCTAGGGAGAGATTTTTATCAAATGGGGTACAACAATAACTGTTGAATGGTCTGTCTTAATAGTTCAGACTTCCTCTTGCTATCTTCATTCATACCATGTCTTTTTTGCTAAATTTGAACATGGCTTCCCTGTACTGTGGATGCTCCTGAAGAACCTAGCCACCAGGTAATATAGAGTCCTATGGTCTCTGTGTCAGCATCTTACCAATAAATATGGAACAGGACTCCTTTTCAGGTCTAGTGATGCCAAAACACCTGTTTTGGTTGTAGTTTCTCTCATTTCTCCTTGTAATTTCTCTGAGGCTCTTTCTAGCATATATGCTTTCTAGCATATGCTGTTTGGTTGCCATGGTAACAAGTATCTGTCTACCTGATTGTTCTGTTGCTGTTTTGACTTTTCTTATGCCTTGCCCATCACCATCATGTTTTTTCACCTTAACAGCATAAAGCTGATTTATTCTAGCATCAGACATTCTCTTGCATTAGCTAAAGGCTCGGTGCTTTCTGTCTTGTTTATTTCACAGGACCCAGCTTGGGCTGTTGGTCAGAAAGAAAGAGGAATAAGTACGCCCTTTCCTTTGTCAACAGGGTTTTTTTTAATTGACAGTTCTCTGATAGACGTTTATTCTCCAAATATATTTTGAGAAATATTGTCTCTTTTTTCACCTCACAGAGACTGTGGGTTCAGGGCCTTGATCTTACTACTTGAAAGCTCCTTTGAACTTTTCCTGTGTCTTAGCCCCTGGCCATAAGGTGGGCACAAGAGTGCTCCCCTGTACTGGAGAGCTCAGATGCTGAAATAATAGAGACTGTGTAAGTAACCAGCTTGCTACAAATTATGACATGGGGAGTTACTAAAGCAAGGCTTTCGTGTAGATCTAATTATAAATGCGTAAATATTTTTTTGACAAACTATCCAAGATGCCTGTGAAAGGATGATAGAACTCATGTGGCAAAATGGCCAAATATTTTTCAGTTATGAACATAAACCTGCGCAACTCAAGGGAGTTTTCATTTTGATGACTTTAATACACTCTATTAATGATTCTGGAAACGTGCTCCATTCACTGAGTTAACTTATTAGATGCAGCTCTTAAAGGGGCAGGTAATACAACTAGAATGAGGCTAACAGGAGCATGGCTGTCACCTACTTTATAATACTACCACGGGTTTCTGTATCTTCTTAGCCAAGTGTATTTAAAGGCTATGTTGCAGAAGTTGTAGAAAAAAATTAAAAGGCATATAAAGAAATGATACTTTGCATGTATACAGTCATCAAACACAGCCATTAAAAATGTCTCTTGATCTTTTCTTTGTCTTCCGAAGTAGTAGTTCAGCCTCTTTGGATTGCTCTGGCTATTGCTGGTGTTACTGCAATAGGCATGAACTGCATGTATAGTGTGTTCTTCCTGCTGCTTGAAGAATCAATTACCTGTTATTACAATAGTTCAAAATATCCTCTCCAACCTTTTGATGGTTCTTGATCTAGTGGGTAAATTGTCCTTGCCATAACATCCTATAAAGCAGTGCACACAAAATAGGAGAGGAGGACTGTGTTCTGGTTTTGGGGAGTAAATGATTCTCTTAATTTGGCAGCTGAGCTTGGAACAAATGGACAAGTGGCAGACTTGAATTTTTCTGTCAGAGAATTTGAGCCATTGTGTTCCCTGAGAGTGTGCTTACTGTGTTGTATATTTGAGGGTGATAAGCCCTCATTCTTTTTAGGTAGAACTGTTTCATTTGGAATAAATGAAGAGAGAGCAAGCAACAACAAATATTTCTTGTTTGATCAATAAGGACTTATACTTGCGTATATTCTCAAGATGGTCAAGGAAGGTTCTTATGGTATTGGTTTAGTTATTTTTTTTCATTTTTACTATTTTTTGTTTATTAACAGCAGAACATGGCTGGTGGGAGAAGCTACAAGATACATTGCTTAGTATGGTAGCACCTGATGCTTTAATGAGAGGGAAATAGTATCTCTTAAGAAAAGGAGAAATGTCAGGATGAGTCTTCCATATCCTGAGGACGTGCCTTAAGCACTGAGTTGACGGTAAAAGAGACCTAATGCTTCTTACTCCAGTAGCAGTTCTGTGTTTCTACTCTGAGAACTGATGTTCCCAAATCCGCATCTGGGGATGTAGATTTCATTATACTTGACTAAAGTATCTCAACACTACTTGCTAATCCTTTTTTTAGATGGAGAACAAGAACACTGAGAAATGGTAAAGGTGAGATCTTGTCCAGAACCTAAATCACAAAAGTATCTTTTTTGCCTCTTCAGATATGTGCTGAATCCTAATGATTCTAATGCAGATTCCTGCTCAGCTGCTGTGTGTCTGAACAGGACTTCCTCTAGCTGCTGCTCAGCTGTGGGTCAGAAGGAACTGTTACAGCATACACAGCAACTGTTACAGCAAAGACCTATTAGCTGTATTTGCAAAGTGTAAACTTCTTCCTTGTAATTTTCAGCCCCTCTAGACAGACATACAGAAAAAATTGCCTTAAAAGTAACATCAGAAGCAGCATTATAGTATCATACAATTGTTGTCATTTTGTGGCTTTCATTTAAGAAATGTTTTGTTGATTTTTGCATACTGAATTAATTGTAGTTGTAAAAAAAAATAGATGCCGGTCTGGCACTTGCAGTGAGATAAATGCAAAAATGATTCAGGAATAATAATTTAAAAAACCCAAAACCACCACCACTCCGCCCCCCCCCAAAAAAAACCAAAAAAAAAAGGAACACACTTGGACTTCAGTGTAGTTAGGTGTACTGATTGGCTCTGGATTATTAAGTGTAGAAAAATTTAATCTTCATATCACTCAACAGCTTTACTTTGCTGTGATTTCAGGGATGAATACTTTAGAGACTGTGAGGTTTCTTGTATTTTAATGCTGATGAAAATGTATATATAAGGATGAATTATGATCTGCAAAGAAGACATCAACCTTCAGTCTCCATTTTGAATGTAAAAAAAATTCTTCACCTGCTCCTAGCAGGAACTGCAGTCGCTTTCAAAGATGATTGACTTATGCTTGGGTTTTTTCGTGTATATTAACAGACTCTTTAGTGTTTTATGTTTCAGTGATCTTGGGAAATAAAATATTCAGGCATTAAGGTGAGATTTCAGGAAAATTTGAATATCCCTTAAATGGGTGCCAATTACTGCAGTATGTCTCCATGGCAATTTTTTTTTTTTTTTAATTACTGCAGGTATTTATTTTGGTTGTTTCCCTATGTGTGTGTTTATTTATTTATTTAGGCGTGGCTTCATTTCCACTGCTTCAGGCCAGCCTGACATGCTCTAAATCATTAACCCTGTGCTCCAGGGAACTTACCCTTATGGCAGCATCTTTGATATTAGATTGGATCCCTTCCGGGCAGAATTTAATTGACTGGATTTCTAGGGGGAGAGCTGGTTCCCTCAGCCTCTTGCTGCTGCATCAGGCCATGATTGTTTCAGCAGCTGATTTAGAAGCCAAGTTTCTGCTGTTATATGATAGCAAAGGGAGAGCAAGCAGTGAATCAGAGGGCACAGGCTGTGCTTTGAAGCGTAAGCTGATATGTTTCTTCATTTAGGTATATATTTGCTCTAAATGTACTGGCACTTTATAAGTATTCATACCAATAAAAGCAGCATGAGATGGATGAATACAATTTTATAGCACTTGATTGTACATTACAAGGAAACCTGGAATTCTCTCCCTGGTAAGTCATGGAGACAACCATTACAGCAATAAGGTGATGTATCTTACCTTAAGCTTGAGTTCTGTGACTGGGGTTGTGATTGCTGGCAGGTTCAACCTCTGTTCCAACTTACAGAAGAAACAGAGGATGTTGATGTTTTTTTCATCTTAGTCATGGCTGTAGAATCATTTCTTACACAAGCAGCCCCTCTGAAGTTACTGGAGCTGTTCATAGATGTTTGCTTATTCAGGCACGTCATTGTCAGTGAGCTGTTCCAGAATCATCAAAGTCTTTGTTGCTAAAATACAGAGAAGTGGTGAGGAGAGTGGTGGTAATGGGTATCCACACACAACTTCCATGAAAGCTAAAAAGTTGTACCCTTAGTTTGGTATTCTTAGTAACCAAACACAAATGTTCCCTATCCTGTAAGTGCTTCAGGATAAGGCAAGACTTAAAGTAAAACCCAAAAGAGCCAGAAAGTTCACTGTCAGGTTATTTAAGTCAGGTGTAACAAGAAGGGGATCCCCAGGTTTTGTCTTGGTATTTCAGGGTATATTTTTCTGTTTACCTCTGTTTAGATATGTCACAGCCATTCTGTATAGCTTAAGAAGCCACTGGATATCTGACGTATTCAGTAGATATTCGGTTTTTTGACTCTGTGTGTATGTGCAGGATAGGACTGTTTTTTGTAACAGTATGAATCCAGTATTGGAAAGGCTAATAGAAATGAAATATTGTCTGTGCTGCCCCTTTCAAGAAGCTGGAGGGGTTTTTTTTTGAGGTATAAATGGTTCTAGCTGTGTTCCTGAACTTAAACAGAGTATTAAAAAGGACACTATAGCCCAGAAAACAAACAAAGCATTAAATTGGCAGAATCTTCCTAAACCTTTGAAATACTCTTTTATTTAATTATTCACTAATTATTAAATATTTTACTTAATAGCTGCTTTTTGGAGGCGTTGGACTCTAAAGTCATTGCAAGTCTCGATAGGTTTCACACTGGGTATTTGTATGTTTTTTATTTGGTTTTGTTTTGTGGGTTTTTTTGGTAGAGTACCTGTGCTAATCCAAACTTTTCTGATAACTGTTGTTCTTCTTTCTAGGTGTTTCTTAAAGATTTTTCCCCTAGAAACGATTTCAGTTCATGTCTTAAAGCTGTTAGCCAATCTAAAATGTAATTGCTCTGACAGTAGTGGTGGACACATGCAGGTGGAGTATCTACCCTTGGGCCTCTGTTACTCGTGCAGGTGAACATGAACGGCTGTATTTGTCAAGCCAGTGTGGGGACTTGTTTCTTAATCCCTGTAAAGCCATCACTGACAGGAAGGAGGTGATGCAGCTACATAAAATGTATCTGTTTGAACATTTCACAGGTAGAAATGACGACTGGAAATTTGCTTTGAAATGAAGATGAAAAAAACACTTTGTTATGAAATGGGTGGTCAGATTGGTAACACACCACTTGACAAACTTGCTGTCTTCACTAGCATCAGAATTAGGTGAACTGGATTCTGCGATGTCAGACCACACCCTCAGGAATCCCTGTCATTGACGTGATGCCCTTACAGTCTTAATGTAAGAAACATGATTTTTTAGCAGGCATTAATTTGGATGATTAATTTGCATGTTCTGAGATGACCTGTATCTGTGAACAGCTAACAGAATTTCACCTTTTTGCTCATGTTTAGATGGATTACTCTCCTTTTTTCCTTATCTAAATCTGGGGTAGTTGCACTGTTATCTACAAGCAGTTTTCATTAGAGGAAAAATGGCTTTATATTTTTCAGACAGTAATACGTGCATCCGAGTAAAATGGGAAGTTGAAAGTCAGGAGTTGAGAGAGAGCTGGCTGCGTCGCTTGATCTCTATCTGAATGTTACCGGCGTGATTATCACAGTGCACTGGCTCAGTGGGGAGGGACGATGTGCAGACAGCAGACAGGATTTACATTTGTTGGGGGAGAAAAAAGTGAAAAATTTCTCAGCAATTACTGTAGGTCTTTACTAGATTTTGCTGAGTGGTGCAAATGTAATACTACAAAGCTTTTTTTAGTAGTTCGAGTTCAGGGAAAGGAGAATGTGTGGAGGAGAGCATACGTGGGGATAAAAATGAGGAATCTTCAGATTACTGTTAAAGCTGTCTGCGGGATGGGGAAGCATAGAAGTAGAAAACTGGGTTTCTTGATTTCCCCCTGCCCCACAGATCTTTGGAAAGGTGAGGGAGCAGAACCTGGTCCAACGGTATCTAGCATCTTTCTATGTTCTGTCACTGTAGTGAGTGATTGGTACACAATGAGGTGAACTGGAGCAGCAAGTGAACCTTTGTTCTGCAAAGATAAATTCAAGATAACAAAAGAGCAAACAACAGTCATCAGAGCAACTGTGGGGGATTATAAAAAAAAAGTAAAAAGTCATGGAAATCCAGAAAAAAAATTAATTAAAACTCTACTCCTATCCATAAAAGAGTCCATCTGCTTGGAAATTGCTGCTGTGTGACCCCAACACTGGCTGGGAGCCGGTTCTGCCTTTCTGTGCCTTTTCTCTGTCTTTTCTTCTACATGTGTTTCTGCATGCATTTCTCACTGGCTGCCTACAGACCTGCTATTCGCAATCCTTGCTCTGTCTAGATGAGCATTGGAGAATAAAATGGGCAGGATGTCATTAGGCAGGAGAGGGGAGGACTTCAGAACTTGCTGCAAGGCACCTGTTAACACTGAGATTATTCCACCAGCAGGAACGTGGGAGGCATAAAACATGTATCTCATTTACAGAAGCCCTTCAGAGAAGTCTTTTGGGACAGATGAAGTTCTTCAGTTAGCAAAGGTCCGAATGTTTTCGGAAAAGCTTTCAGGTATTTTTCCCTAAATAATTCCCGTGTCAAGATTTAAACTCTGTCCTTCTTCCCTCCCCAATGTAATATAACATTAGAAAGTTCTTTGAGGCGATAACCTTAAGATCTGCAACCCCAAATTTTCTGAAAGCTTCTAAATTACAGGTTTTAGGGTCTCTCATCTCTGCCATGACTTATGTTGAAGCCCCATCATTTTACACTAACGCCCATTATTTTGCTTCCTTTTTTTTTCACCATCACTTACACAGCAGCAGCTGTGAAATTTGCAGCGAGAAAAGGTGTCAGATACTGAATCAACTAAGTGAGGTATTTAATATTTTATGAATTTAGGTCTTTAGTGTTCATTTTTCTTGCTTTTTTATTTTTATTTAGGAAAACAAGTGGAGTCATTCATGTTGCCTAATGTTTTACAGCAACAACATCTGTTATATTTCCCCTTTTCTGTTTTTTGAGGATGTAGGCATATCACATGTGGCACTTAGAGCTGCATTTAACATAAATTACAGCTGATGTACAATTTGTGTTTCTCTGCCTGAGTTTTGAAATAATTATTAGAGATTAATCTCTGTTCACCAGGATATTTTTTTTCTGCAGTGGGGTTTTCTTTTCTGTCCTGTATGTTTTTGTTTTCCCTCTGGTATAAGGTAAACTTGGCAGAATTTGAATCAAATGAGAAATGTGCTACACTTAAAATTGGGCAGTCTGTTTGTTTACCCTTTTCTATTCTCTACCATTAGGCCTTTATAACAGGCTCTCATAACTTCCCATCTGGATTACTGCAGCATCCTTGCAAGCTGCTGTCAAAGCTGTATCACCCTCTTCCAGTGTATCTGAAAATGCAAGAGCTCTGAACATCCTGCCTATGATGTCTTCCCCTAAATGAACCCCATCTTTATGCTTCATCAGATTCTTGTTTTGTTTTCTCCTGTTTACATCTTGTGCTACTCAGTTTCTTTTTTATGTCATCTTTTATTGCATTGTTTGTATTCTTTCTACTTCACTAATGATCATAACCCCTTTCTTTTTTTCTGCCAGTTAACTGTAGCTTTCTGCCATATTACTCCATTTGGAGGCTTTCTGTGCAGAATCACAGTGCTGCTTATCTCATCATTCAAAATCCATACTGAGACCCAATTCTTCAAGGAAGTTCTTCTACCTATAGTGCTTGTTTCATCAATGATAATGAAACAGTGCAAAATGTTTAACTTCCCTGGATAATAATTTAATCTTACTGTATTCCCAAGAATCTTCCCCTCTGATCTTCTCAAATTGTCTATTGGTAGCTGACACATTGAATCACAACTGTGATTCTGTCGTGGTTCTGAGCGTATTGCAGATTTGAGCTCTGTGCTCATGTGAAGTCGAATTGACGCTAATGGTCACATTCATAGCGGTTTGCAGGTGTGTATCTTTATGGGCTCTTCATAATATGAATTATGCATCTTCGTCTGCATTATGCTCTTCAGCACTAAAACTAATAATAGAACTGATACTAACAGGGAAGATTTATGTTTTAGTAAACACAAAGGTAAACTCATGAAATGGTAATACTTCAGAATTTTAAATGCTCTAATGTAGAAATTATATTTGTAATTGTCCCCGTTTTCAGGACTCTGATTCCAGATTGTGTAGGATACTGTTGAAGTATACAGTTAAACTTTCTGATAAGGGATGAGTGAGATCTAAATTTTCTGTGACATGGAAAATGACACCAGTCCAGGATTAATATTGGCAAAATGGATAGTCTGATTTTGTACTTCTTGAAGAGAATGCTTGTGAAACTTTCACCGCTGC
Organism: Limnodromus scolopaceus; assembly: GCA_028565335.1. Classification (NCBI taxonomy): domain Eukaryota; kingdom Metazoa; phylum Chordata; class Aves; order Charadriiformes; family Scolopacidae; genus Limnodromus; species Limnodromus scolopaceus. The sequence goes on along the minus strand of JAOXNO010000052.1, from coordinate 36,356,873 downwards.
TGTAGAGGACTGCCCTCAGCTAACACTCATCAGTGAACTTTACAGCTCCACAGTCTCTTCTGCTTGGCTGTGAAATTGGTGCTTATGTGCTGTTCTGGTGCTGCTGCTACTGCCAGTACCGCTGAATTGGCTTTCATTGTGATACGAAGTGAGCAGGAGAATTTCTCGCTTATTACATCTCTTAAATTCAATTAGTGCCCCTTATACCATGGGAGGCCATTGCAATATCTGAAGTGGAGGAAAAAAAATATTCTTGCAGCCCTCTCTTGTTTGTACTGCTTAGTATTTTCCTAGAGCCCTGCTCTGAATTTAAATTCTGTTCACTGCAAGTGTCACAAATCAGCAGTTGTTAGAATGCATTATGAAGAAATAAACATTTATCAGATTGCCTTTTGAGAAGGTGAATAATTTAGCTAGAAAAATTCCAGCAACAACAAAAGCATGCTGCTGACTGACAATTTATTTTATCCCTTTGAGATGCAAGGAGTTGTTGCATGCTGAGTGAATATCGATCTGCTGTATACAGATAAATGAAATTCCACTTACAATTTTTTGGTTGCTCACTTGTCACCAATTAAAATTGAAGAGCCTGGTCATGCACCAAAAATATTAATTAACTTTCTTCAGTTGCTGGTTATCTGCTGACCCAAGGGACTATGGGTTGGTTTGTTTGATACAGCTGCGTCTCACCTTCCCTCTACGTTGGAGCTCTTTTCTGGCTCGTGTCATTCCCTGTCCACTACTTTTTGTGATGATGACGATGAGTAAGGTATAGCCAGGTAGGGGGAAAAAAATAAATTACTCGTTCCTTCCTCCCTCTACTTCCTTTTAGATGTATCTGATCATTGTTTTTATTTTTGTTGGATGCCTTATAGCCACTGTTCCCCACTACTAACTACACAGTCAGTGGCCATATTTAAAAGCTGCCTCTTTCCTGTGTGTGCAATCGTGTTATGAGGCATAAACTGAAGAAGAAAAATCTGTAACCAAGTAAAAAATGAACTTCTAAGTAAAAGATTTGTTCTCTGGATTATCAGCTTTCATAAAGTCACAGGAGTCCTAACAGGAATATAACTGATTGCCAGAAACTTGGGTAATATTACAGGAAGAGGAAAAAATAAATGATGGAATGAAAGCTCAGAAGGAGCACTGAGTTTGTGGGGCAGAATATCTGGTCAGCACACCAACGGAGGCACCTGCGCTTTTCATGATGTTTCTACCCACTGCTGCAGCAGAACTTGAACAGCCTGCGAGGAGGTTGGTCAGTGGAGAATTAAGAAGCCGTAACAGCTGTCCTAATATGAGTCAGATCTCTGGCTTCTTACCTTCCCTCACAATTAGGGGTTCTAAAAATAACGGCTTAAGAGACAAGGTAGAAAATAAATAAGGTGATGAGGCTGTATTTTGAGCAGTTTCATCTGCAAATCCTGAGTGATTCTGCTGACATCCAATTATACAAGTGTAATGGAGATTACACATCATCTAGGCCTTGATTTGAAAATGACATTTCAGTGTTTTGGCAGCTCTAAAAATACTGACATTTCTAGTAGCTGGAGGCCATGAAAATATTGATTCAGCAACAGAATTGTTTTGTAAAGCAGTGATAGCTGGCTGGCTTCTGAACTGTAGCATGTTGCTCCAGGCTCTACAGTGTATTACTAACAAGGAAGGAGTAAGGCCATTGAAAGCCAAACGTGTGTTGGTGGGGAGCATTCCTGAAGGAATCAAATATGTCATCTACTACTCATGAAGTATTGTTACGGCTTTGTGACTAGACATCCCATTGTCAAATAACTTGACAAAAAATGTGTATTGATAAATCCAGAGTTGTCCTGTAGCTTAAGCTAATACCAAGCAGAGGAGAGGTCCCCAGATTCCTCTTCCTAAGGGGACCTATTAAATGAACATCTGTTAGCTGTAAAAATTCTGCACACTGAATGTTAAAATCTAATAAAATCCACAGCATTTGAAAAAATTAAAATAATAAAATACCATTGGACAGAGTAAGCTTGCTTGTCACTGTCAAATTTGCATGAATCTGAGCTGTACAAAACAGAGCAGAAGCACTTACAAGTATTTACAGTGTGTGGGCAATGTAGTTGTCTTTTTCATTAGGAGAGCAGTAGGAGAAAACAACAACATACCTTGGGAAAAATGTGCTTCATTAAGAGTGTTTTTTTCAGAAAAAGCTTATTCAACAACCGCTGCCATGATCCAACAAGTACTGAAGTAGATCAGTGCAATGCAGGAAGAGCATTTGGGAGCTGGCATGCCTTGAGTCTGTGGGTGTCAGAGTAAAAGAGGCAGCCCAGCTCCGCCGCTGACACAGGCTACTTTAATTCTGTTGTCCTCATATTCAAAGAAATGAAGGGGAGATGAGAGAAGGATGAGAGGAGAGATGAGAAGGAAACCCTTTACTGTGCTGTTGTCATGCTGTTGTAACAAAAATTTAGATAGACTGTTAGTATGTGACATGCTCCCTTTTATGCAATACACTTCACTGCATTTACTGTTTGAGCAGGAATATGTCCTAAGCCTCTCTTTCCCTCCTGCTCTCTCCATAACTCTTAGTCCATTCTGCTCCCATCCTGTCCTCTGGTTAATGTATGTTTCATCACTAAAGAAAAAAATAACCTACTTTTGGGAGTGTTTTTTGATTTGCACGTCTAGGAGGTTTGCAACCCTCCTTTTAATCCAAAGGAACCAGGAAGTTCTTAGTTTATTACTTCTGAGAAGCCAAAGTTAGAGGTCTAGAGTCTTTGTTCTCTTCTGTTTTACTCCTGCCCTCTCTGGAGCTGGTGATTTCAGAGAAGGAGGAGAGTTCAGTGCTAGGACAGGGCAAATTTGATAGAGGAGTGTCATGGTTTAACCGCAGCCGGCAGCAAAGAACCACATTGTCATGGCTCACCCTCAAACCCCTGCCTGCAATGGGGGGAGAATTGGAAAGAAAAGGCAAAACTCATGGGTTGAGATAAGGTAGTTAAACAAAACAGCAAAGAAAAGAGGAAAACAACAGCAATAATACTGATAAAGGAATATACAAAACATGGTCAATGTACCACTGCTCACTGACCACTGCTCACTGACCTGGGAAGCCCCAGCACACTTGTGGTGACTCCTGCTCCCTGCCCCACCAGCTCCCCGGCTATACACAAGGCAAGGTGTTCCATGGTATCCAGTACCATTTTGGCTAGTTTGGGTCAGCTGCCCCAGCTGTGTGCCTTCCCAGTTCCTATCCCCATTGGAACCAGGACAAGGAGTCACTTCAAAACCTGCTGAACAGGACCAAGTCCAACACTAACTAATGCAGTTGTGCCAGAGTTCAGTCAGTTGTCTGGACCTGTTATTTGAAGATCAGTATTAGCAAGTCTCTACGGGCTGTTCATCCAAATGTGAGCATTGATAATACCTGTAGTATGAGGGAGTTGGAGGTGAGGGAAGGGGAAGAGAGACAGGAGAGTGTGATTCAGCTCCTGTTCCTATGGTAATAGCTAATCCTCCTGGTATCTGAACAACATGATTGCTTCCATACCGGTAATTTAAAACTTGATGAGCCATCAATGAAACTGCCTTGCAAGTAGCACACAAATCAGAAGTCAAAGCCAATGATTCTAATGATCATTTCTTTTCCTCCTAAAAGTTGCTTGTATTCTGGGGGCAAGATACTTACGCTACTGTGTTGCTCTCCTACTGCCACTATAGTTGCATAGAAAGAACTTACTACTTTTCATTCATTCTCCATTTTACATAAAATCAAAAGCAGAAATATATTCCCTTCTCCTCCAAACTAAGTGTAACGTTAGAACTTCAGAGGGAGGTGGTCTAAGCCTGAGGGAATCCATCTGGGTGGCATCTAAAGCTGTAAAATATTTTATATTATGTATTGTACCAGACAAAAAAATTCCCGTGTTAATTGATAGGGGACGATTTCAGGAGCTTGTCTATAAAATTTTACGAAGTAGTTCCAGAGGATGTAATGGATACAAATTGCGGAGAATGCATCAGTGATGGCCCAGGTAAGAGAGACTTAGATTTCAAGCTATTACAGTAGTATCAGCTAGAAATTTCAAGACCTACTTGCATCTTTTTACTAAAATGAACGTTTGAAAACCACCAGAAAGAATCTGAATTATGTAACTTAGCTGTTCTAAGAATGTTAACTACAACAAGTTTTGGGGTTTTTTTGGGTTTTTTTTTTTTTTCTTGCTTTCTTGAGGAAGAAATCTGGGTAAAGGTCCAGAAACCGCTGGAAGACAGTCTGGAAGTTGAAGGACTTGGTGTCAAATCTGCTTTTGTCCTTGTGAGCTGATCCTTTCCCCTAGGACTCCTCTCAGCACAGTAAGATCAAACTCTTTGTGAGGCCCCTAGGCCCCTAGGATCTTAAGGATTTTTCTTTTTTTTTTTCTTTTTTTTTTTTTGTGTTTAGGATAATTTAAATGTCTGACTCGCTGTGTCTGCCCCTCTTTCTCCTCTCTCTTGCTGCATGCTCAGTTCTTGTTCTTGTCTGTCTCTGTGAGGTGGTCGGTGTGCCTGTTCCAGCCTGTGTGCAGACTGCAGAGATGCTTTTAGGATTAAGGTAGAAAAAGCTGCATTATTGGAAGAAAAAAATAAAGGAGGAGACGTTGTCCTCTTTGCTTAGTTTATTGTCATATGGTTCCTGTCCTCTCCGAGTCCAAGTGATCTGTTTTTGTGGTAGGGTAGAGTGCAGTCTGTGTGAGGGGAGCTGGAGAGCTCCTTGACTATGTCTTCCAGTCCTATATGTCAATGAACTCTTATTTCTTCAGCCCAAACCTGCTAATGTTCTCATGAGTAGCATACTCCTAAGTTCAGGTTTGATTGTTCAGCTCAGAACATATGGACCACATCAGGTCTTTCAATTTAAACCCTTGGAAAAAGAAGCTCCTAGAAAGTTGAAGAAAATGGAGATCACAAAGACTGTTCTCTACTAATGGGGTTGCTTTCTGCTTACAGTCATACAGATGAGGTCAGGCTCTAGTCTTATACTGTCTTTGCCTCCTGCAGTTTGAATTGGAAACCCAGCATTTTTTTCTTAAGAGAAATTTTGATACTGAAGTTTCAATTGAAACTTCATATCAAAAGATAGGAAGAAAAGCTCTTTCACAAAAAATAACTGCATTTTCCTCCAGATGCCAAGGAAGTGGTTCAGAAACATACCATGAAATTGAAATTTCTCAAAGTGCCTCTTAAATCTTAGCTGCAATTACTGTAATTCACAATAATAGATCCAGTACTATTTTTAAAAGCTTTTGAAGGTTGCAAGTAGCATCCATAAATTGTGGGTTGTGGGCAATCTATGAAACCATAGGTTTCCAGGGCTTTTATTTAAATGAGAGAATGAGAGAGAAAGATGTAATAAAAGTACTTATGAAAAAACATCAAAGTTTATGTTGTGCAGAACACTAACAAAAAAAGGCAGGAAATGCCTGAGCCTTTGTAAAAGTTGTCTTGAGGTTGGACAAGATTTTGCAAGTCTGGAATGAGCCTCTTTCAATCCAATAGTTCTTTTTCTAGAGACTGGTTAAAATGGTAGCTTGCTGGGGGAGAAACTGTAACAGTTGAGTGAATATGAGGACAGATCTACAACAGCCAGAGGAGCCTTTGTGCTTCTCTGTATTGATACAGACTTTAGTATTAAGGTGAGGTAGGTGAATGGATCATCTACTTGAACCTTTTCCACCCCCACCCCGAAGTGATATTCAGATGAGCCATACCCTCACCTTTGAGCTGGTACCCTACAAAGGCATGTGGAACCAGACTGTATTCAGCTTCTTCTGTAGCCTGGGGTAGTTAAATGTATGCTCATGGAAGATTTTTCATGTGAAGGAAAGACAGTTAGTGCCTGTGTTACTGTGCACTCTATCTCTCTCTCCATGCTGTGGGTTGGCTGATACAGACTGTAGTCTTTTCTCTAATATTGTGAATGTGTAGAGAAACATCTGTAGACTTAAAAGAAGAAAAAGGATGTTTTCTTCAGTCACCTCACAGTAAAAGTTATTAAACAATTTAGAGCCATATGCTTAATTGATAGAAACTGGTATAGCTTTATACACTTAATGAAGCCACTCAAATTTACTTCCTTGAAGGTTCTTTCCTTTTAATCTGGGTCTTGGGATCACCCACTCTACTTAAGCTTTTTGATAGGTTATGCATCCCTAGATGACAATGAAGTTGGGCCTGAAACTTCGGATAAAAACTAACAGTGGCCTAACCTGTGGGGAGGCAATACAGAAGAAGAAAAATCATGTGGTTCTTTCTTTTCTGAGTAGGGCTATAGACAAAAAAAACCCAGTGATCCAGAAGGGAATGTTTCCAAGAGAGGTGCCAGGAGGAGCTTTGTATTTCACAGTAATTTGTTCGCTCTGTTAGGGGTGGGAGGAAGGTGGCTAGAGTGGAATATTGGAAAGAAGAGAGGGAATGATGGGAAATGGCCACCAAAAGAGAGCACTAGCAGGGGTGATATTCATAAAAGACGCAGCAATTGTAAAATGGTAAATAACAGCAGAAACTGCTGATCAGAGTGCTATTTTTTTCACTTGAAAAGCAGAGTATGAGAAAGGGATGTGTTTTTAATATGCTTAAATGAAAAGTCATTCTACCTCTAGGGCACAGAACTGCTCTGGGAGAGATTCAAACAAGGAGTTGAAGGATTTGCGGGAATATTAGTCCCATGAGCCCCTCCCTGGAAGCATAAGAAATTATTTGTGTTTCAACAAGAAAAACAGTACTAATAGTAGAGACTACTTGATTAGGATGCAGTGGCTATTAGAAGATACACAATTCAGGAATGATATTGAGGTGTTGGAGGAAGTCCACAGAGTAACTTTAAATACATATTACAGTGAGAGATTCAAGGAGTACAGTCCATTGTCTTTATCAAAGACAGAACTGGAGGGGAATTTAATCAGTGTTGTATGTAAGGACTGAGACAACAAAAGTTTCTTTATTCTACTGCATAGATGTATAATTAGATACATACTCAGACTTAGAAATAAGGTGCGTTGATTTAGTAGTACAGGTAATTAACGTGCTGAATAACTCACCGATGCTGTTGCATTCTCTGGCATCTTAATTCAAGTTTGGAAGTGATGTTCAAGGCATGCTTGCTTAGGAAAGTACTAGGACCTTTCTCAAGCAGGAGGCCAGACAAGATAGGCAGACTGTGTTTGTCTTCATAATCTCCATCTACATAATTCAAGTATGTCGTATATTTGTGACGTCCATTATGGTTGTGAGATAATGGAAACAGCTCAGTTTGAGAAGCTGGAGCTGAGCATGCAGGTCTTGTTCAAGCTCTAGAGCACACTTGGCTCTTCTCCCAACAGCACATGAATAGTAAGAGCTGTGTAAAATGCCTTTCTTTTCCCTTTCCCAGTAGTTGAAAGCTTATCCCTGCTATGTGGTAAAGCATTCCTAGGACTGTTACTGAACACAAGCTCCCATAGCATGACCAATTGGACTAAAATCTTTGGTGTCTCAAGAAAAACACTAAGAAACTTAAAGATGTTCTGTATTTGGTTTTAACTGGCGTGGCATGCTAAGATGTAATGAACATATGAGGTATACATTGATCCTTTATTGTACGCCAAGGTGATATTACTTTTCACCTTAGTTGCTTGATATTTTAATCTTAAGATAATAATCTTCCTTGTCAGTCTGTTCTTGAAAATGATTTCTACAATTGTTTGGACTTGAACAAAAATCTCAGAAAAGTTCGTCTTTATGAAAGTGTTGTCTGATGAATCAACTGTCTGAAAAGCAGAAAAATATACATATTGGAAAGCACACATGGAAGAACGGGTTTCGTGAGCATTGTAAATGGCCAGGCACGTTATCCTACTGCATATTTGTACCATACCTGACTTAAACAAAAAAGACATGGCTGAAGTAGCATTGTATGAATCTGAGTTTGTGGTGAAGGAGATTCTTTCAGTGACTTCAGTGTGTCACATGTTTTGAGTAGACACATGAAAATAAATTCATGGCTAACAAGGCCTCACATTACCTCCTATATTCTAGGGGTTTTGTGTGTATTAAAAGAATGTCAACTTTCATAGTACAAAATCTTTATCTCTCTTTTACAAATTCTTGCCTGTAAAATGGAGTCTTAGAGAGGTCAGATTGTTCCACATCATTAACTAGGACTTAGTTTTCCAGGAAGGTGAAAGCAGAAGACACTAGGGACTAGTATGGTGCAGAAGATAACTTTCCACAGGGCACAGTAAGTGGGTTGACCAAGAACTGCAGCACTCGGTGTTTCAATGAAATGAAGCCTCTGCATTTAACTTTGTCAGAATTTTGTCATACAGTTTTCTTAGCTTTAGAAATGCTTACTTTTAATTTGCGTATTACAATGATTGTACTCATCAACAAAGCTTGTGGCTAATATGTGGAAGTGGAGGAACCTTTTAAAAGCGCTATATGGAGTTCAAGAGCACAAGTGTTCTGAATTCTAATGGTTATTGCAGACCTTAGTCTCCTGAACCGCGTTTGAAAATCAACTGCAGCTTGTAGTAGTACAACCTGGTCTCCAGCAACTTTGCTTGCTAACAAAGTGGTTAAAAGCAGTATCTTAAACTCATGTGCAAGTCTTTTGCTGCCTTTGGATGTTTGAGTCCCCAGGCCACTACTGAAGAAGTTCTTAGTCCGTCTAACAAACAGATGCAATAGTGTATATAATATGTGACAGTCCTGAGAAATGAAACTGTAGTATTATATTACATATTTGTGTTCAGGCTAGAAAACTGAGACAGGGCAAGGTGAAGTGTTCCACAAAAGACCCTGCAGGAAATAAAAAAATCAGGAGTACAATATGAAGCCACACATAATAGCATGCCTTTTGTTTGTGTTTGGAAATTCCAAATTACAAGCTGAGAAGGAATAATGGTGTACAGTATTGTGGTCCACTATTTTGCTCCAAACAGTTCTGTGCCACGTGACTGCTTACTAGTGCATAATAATAGGATATAAGAGTCAGTGTGTGGCCTGCCAAGATGTATTTGAAGGACCAGTGCAGCCTTCAGGAAGGAGAACCTACAGAGAAAAAAATAAAGAAATCCTGTCATGACAGCAGGCTTCTAAATGTGGTATTTCTATCCACTTCAGCTGATGCGTTGTGTTAGGGTTTGTCTTGTCAAGTTGTTGCAGTCATCTAGCAAGGTATGAAAGGATGTGACATAACTCAGTTGTTAATGAAGCAGCTCCTCATTGAATGCTGCAACATTATCATGTGTCTTTGCTGACATGACATGAAAGAAGGGAGCTTTTTTGGAGGAAAAAGTGCCAATGAGAAATGAAAGCAAAAGAAACTGTTGAGTAAAATGTGTATTCCTCAGTGTTGCTTATTTTGCTGTACCAGTGTATTGTAGATAATTAGGTAACTCATTTAAAACACAGTCCCCACCTACTTGAATGTTTTGGTAGGTGGGTGATTGCTCCCAGTTGCTCCCAGGCTTGTAGGTGAATGAATTTCTCATCAGCCATTTGGCAACTCAGGCACTGATGTAGATCTGACAAGAAAATCAATTGCATTGCTAAGTTTCACAATTTGATTACTTTATAAAAAGTCTCTAGAGCAGCTCTCTGTGTGATTGTATAGACTTACTGCTTAACTGAAAGCTTAGTCCCACATGCTTCACACTTCTGAACAATTTGTAGTAATTATTTCGATTAGACATGTACTGAAATGCTATTTCAATAATGAACAAGGTGACGTGCAAATTATAGAGGGGAATATGCACAAAAGCCTTAAAAATAAACAAAATAGGGCTAAATTCAGCTTTCCAATTACTGGATGAAACTCCCTGAAGCTTATGCTCACTGTTCACTGAATCATAGACTGTTAGGGATTGGAAGGGACCTTTGGAGATCATCTAGTCCAACCCCCATGCCAGAGCAGGTTCACCTGGAGCAGGCCGGGCAGGAACGCATCCAGGCGGGGTTTGAATATTTACAGAGAAGATCTGATTTTGGGTTCAAATCCCTTGTCAGCTTGGATGTCTTTGCAAAGAGATTAATTTTGCAGATGAGATCTCCTTCAATTTGTCTCTCATTTCTGATATATTTTGAGTGATCAAGTATTTAAAATAATGCACAAATAATGGCTAATAAGAACGCATAAAAAATGGTAAATTGGGTTACTGTTAGTGATGACCCCATTATAGCAGAAAAGCTGTAGACATATTTAAAGGAAAATATTGACTGTGTCTCAGGCAAGTCTTCCAGCCATCTGGATCAATTAGACTGTTTAGTATTGTGCTTAATGTAAAGGTATGGTTAAAATAATAGAAATTAGTCACGTACTTCAGAGTTTTGTATCAGTAGCAACACCTTTACTGGGCTATAGATCAGACCCTTGTGTAAAGGCATAATTTGTTATCAAGAGCAAGAATTTATTTTTGCTGAGTGTGAGTGCAGAATGCACGGCTATAGCAGAAGGGAGGCATTCACGGTCTGTGTGCCTCAGGAAAGGTTCCAATCCTCTGAAATTTTCAAAAAGAGTCTCACCTACAGGAATATCACTAGAGCGGGTTTCTGTGAGCATGGCTGCCTTGGGAACCATGTTGTCTTGTAGAGTTTTTAAGGTTCCTGGGCTACATGTACAGAAGACTTAAGAGGGACAGAAAGCACAAGACTGAGATTTTTCAGTATGCATTTTTTTAGCATGTTCTTCAGTACACAGTTTTCAGCCCTTAGGCTCCCTAGGTGATGGCTCACAACAGTGTTCACACCAGCTCTGGATCATCTCAGATTGGCTTTCAAGAATGAAGGTAAGATTACTCTTTTACAACATAACCTCAGGAGGAGGAATTGGTCAGAATCCCCTTTTCATTTAACAGCTCAATATTTCACCGTCCCTGCATTGAGTGCTTCCATTTTATGTTAAGCAGGTATTGAATGACATCCAGCAACTGTAACTGACGCAGGAACTAGACACCTAAGTCTTTGCCCTCTCAGCTCCCCCAGGCAACAGCAATATTCTTTGCTATTCTTTCTCTCTTTACCGAGTGATTTGATGAAAAATGGAATAGTTTCCACAAGAAAGGCATCTGGTACTCTTCCTCTCATCCAGAAGTAATTGATAGCTTGGAATGAGGTCGCTGTTGTGTGACATGAGTCCTCTATAGCAAAGACAAGACCTGGACCTGAGAGGAGAATTGAGACCAGTGTTAAGTTTCGTGTGGAGTCCTGTTTGTTAGGGACTCCCTGGAAACTGGTATTGGGAATCAAATGCATAAGCTGAGCAACTTGGTGTTTAAGAAGTGGGATAGGTAGGTGGGGATACAATCTGAGCTTCTCAGCACTGGCAATAATGGGTGCTTTCTGAACATACTCAGTTGCACAGTGTAAAAAGAGTTTATGCTGAAATGTATGGAGAAGGGGTGCTTGAGTTGTGTATGGAGATACTAAGCGTATTGACTTAGCTACCTGCTTCTTGTTTGGTTTTTCATGTGCAAGAATGGTTATTGTAGGGCTAGTGGATAATTCATTTGCTCTTGCACAAAACTTTGGAGAAATTTATCAGGGAAAATGTTTGGTTTTGCCTTTCTTCATTCTCCTCAAAGATGTTAAGTCGTGTGGAAAACAAAAGATTGAATTTTAGGTAAATTTGGTCAAAATAATTTGTTTCTTTGCACTGAGTTATCAATGAAACATTCCAATGCCTGCGGCAATCTTTTGTGACAAACTACACCACAAAACTGGGGGAGAGGACTCAGTGTTGTGTGCTGTAATCCCGGGCTGCACTGCAAGTCGTGTGGTGCAATGCAGGAGGCTTGAGGTGACGGTCGTTTATGGGAGATGGAGATCAGCCAGGGAATTGGGTAGGAATTGTTGTCTAAAGTCCTACAGCAGCACAGACAGATTATAAAATAGTATAGAATCAAATGAGCCAAAATACTTAGATTTTTTTCCAAAACATTGTTCGGAGTAGTGTAGGGAATGAAATAAAAGATTTCAGGAATGTCAGAGTGGTTTTTGTTCACTCTGTTTTATAAAAGAGAAAACTGTGTTACTCAGGTTCATATGTAAGCAGTGAATTTAGCTTTTCCTCATCCAATAAATACTTGGAACAATTTCTCTCGAGTCAAACCTTGTAGAAAGAAAATCAAGTTCCAGTTTTAAGTATGGTGTATCTTTTTTTCTGTTATTTTAAAGTTTGCATTTAATTGATGCATTGAGTATCCTCATTCTGTTTATCATGAGAAGATGGGGGGGGGAAGCAAAATAGTGAAATCTTGAAAAGAAAGCCAACAATTCCGAGCCCCAGCAAAGTGATACTTATGACAAACATGTTAATTAGGAACAGTTTTCTAGTTCTAAAAAGCTATTTTTTGTTTAATTTGTAATATTTGTAAATTTCTATAATAACATTATTTCTTTTGTTTTTTTTTTTTTACAATAGCATTTCTTTTTATCATCAGTGTATTTTAATGATGTACTCAGAAGCTTGGTTGCCATCACTTCGAGCCATCAGGTGGTTACAGTGAGAAGATGGGGCTCATAGAATTGTAGAATGGTTGGAGTTGGAAAGGACCTTAAAGATGGAGTTCCAACCCCCCCTGCCCTGGGCAGGGACACCTCCCACTAGACCAGTTTGCTCAAAGCCCCGTCCAGCCCAGTCTTGAACACCTCCAGAGATGGGGCATCCACAGCTTCTCTGGGCAACCTGCGCCAGTCTCGCACCACCCTCACACGTTCTCCTGTCTGTGATTGGCTTTCTTTTGTTTTAAATACAAAATTAAGAACGATGTGTAACTACTGGTCATTTACTGATCACTTCTAAAACCCGATTAGAAAGGAGAAATTTTTCATGCTATGTGACAGGAAAAGAGCTTCCATCAGGTCTTTTTGTTGTTTCCCATCAGTATTCATTGTGCATTATTTGTTAGCTGGGGGATGAGAGCCCTTAGGAAAAGACCCACTTTGGGTGGGGAAGCCAGTGAGGAGAATAGCAGGAAGTTTGTTGGTAGGTTGCAGGATTGGGCAGCTGGGGCTTTTGGAAAAAGAGTCTCTGGATACTCTTTATATGACCAAAGAGAATAAACTGCAAGATCCAATTTACTTGCAGAAAAGTTGGAGTGAGTTTCATCATGGAGGTGCAAGTGATAGGGATGAATGGTAATCTCATCTCCTCAGATATAAGGAGAAAAAATTAGTACATGATGGAGTAGGGGCCCAAAGAAGTTTTTGAATATCATTCTTGGAGATACTCAAAATCAGCTGAGCAAGACCCAAAGCAACCTGAACTAATTGGACCTGTTTTGAGCCTGGGAATGGGCTAGAGAACTCTAAACTTGCCTTCCAACCTCAACGGTATTATTGTAGAGTTAGCTGACTGAAAAGATTGTTTGTGTAACAAGAAGAATAAAGAGCGTTTGCCTGCAAGAAAATAAGTTTATTTTAAATAAATGGCATAAGACAAATATGTACAATTTAATAGTTTTCAATAGTTTATTTTTTCTTCTTTCTTGGGAGCCCTAAATGTTCTGTTCTCTCAGATTGGATGTACAGGTCTTACCTTAATGAACAAAATCTACAAACTGGTTTTAAATAGTATCTGAGTCTGGTATTGGAAAATGTCAGCAGAAATGGCAGGGGTTGGGGAGAGGAGAGTATTCATTTTGAAGGCCATTTTGTTTGAGAAATGGGTTTTAATGAATACTTTTTGTCCAATTCTATTTATTTCCCAGCAAAGACATGAAACTCACAATACCAAAAAAATACAAATGTTGGAAGTAGGATAAGAAGTTCAACTATGCAATGTGGGTTTGATACTGAATTGAAGGTGGAACAGATTTTCAGAAACCAGTGGGGGAGCATTAGCTCTTATTTTAGGTGACAACAGTGTTGGATAATTAAGGTCCTATTTTCTCAGCACTGTGGGAGAGTGTGGATATTACAATGCCTGCACATTTTCTGTCTCTTTGCTTGAAGGTTGCACTCAACCTTTATTTTACGTGTAAGAGAATGAGCCTAGTTTGAATTTATGACAAGTTCTTTCTTCATAATAGTCTGGCATAAGGCATAATTTTTGCCTTCTCTGCATAAAATTCTATGTGTATAGCTTCTTTTTTACTTTTTCTTTCCACTGCTTTATAAGAAAAAGAAAAACCATTGTTCTTTGTATGGAGAAAAGTTCAAATACCTTCCATTTTAAAAGGTGATATTGGTGGCAGTGCTAAGTGATTCGGAAGTGAATTACAGTGATGTAGATTGACTGTCATAGAACAGATTTATTTGAACCATCGCTTAAAATTCTTTCTTGACACTTTCCTATGAAGTGTTGGGGTTTTTTTTAATTATTATTATTATTTTTAATTTTAGCTTCCACTTTAGGTGGGGCCAGACTTACCCTTGGCAATTGTCTGTGAAGGAGGTAATTTTTGCTGTCTTCCTCCTACTTTGGCAAAGAATGTGCCTGTTGTTCCTTGTTAGATAATGACAACTGTATGTTTTTAGTGAGTGTCTTTAAGATGTGTTTGCTTCCCAGAGCTAAACTCTTACTCAGTCTGGTCCCTGGCGAGTGGTTTGCATGGGTGCTCTTTAGCTGTGCACGCTCTTTATGTTGAGAGACTGGGACTTCCAAGCTGCCTAGATATGATTTTACCAGCAACCCTTCAACATTTGGCACAAAGCTTTCGCTACTGAGATAATAAAACTAGTTTTTAGTGACCAACAGTTTTAACTTCTGTATAGAAACATGAACAATACCATGATAGGTCCTGGAAGAGGTCCATTGGTTCTGAAACTGTACCCTGTAAGAGCGTAGTATTGTAAAAAAGCAGAGAAGAGAAATATAGAAAAAGGAGTCTGATCTGATTTAAAAAAAAAAAAAAGGGGGTGGGGGACCCAAATATGCACAGAAAATGCTTGGATCTAATCCGGTTAGCATTTTCCAATTTGGGGTTTTGTTTGTCTGTTTTCTGCTGGGGCTTTTCCAGACCACTTAACTAATAAAATCTCAGTTTCAGTCTGCCTAGTGGCATGCTTCACTAAGGTCTTAGAGGAGAAATGGAAATATTCCGACACCAAGATGCTCATGTGGAGGAGTATAATGCAAATACAGTTTTTAAAAATTTCCTTTCTTTCTGTTAAGAGGTCTGTTTACCTTTCTTACATTTCATCAGAGCTCTAAAAGGCAAGGAAAGCGTTAATGAAGTTGGCAGGTTCCGCAGTGAATGAAATGGACTGGGCCTTACTTACACCATTATGTGCCTGTAAAGCATGTTGTACATCCACTAACAAGACTGCCATTCATTTTTTCGATAAAACCTGCACAGGGGTATTAGGGTCTGTGAACTGACAATTGATTTACTGCCTGGAAAATTATTCTTTATTGATTTATATTACATGGAGGCAACCGCAAATCTATAGCGGCCTTAATCAGAGAGAAAATGCTAAAGTTAGTGTCATTCTTACTTAGTCAGGCAATTACAAGTAGGAGAATTGGTTTAGTACCTCTAGGTGACATCTACATATTATTCAATTATGAATCTCAGTAATCCATGAATTACAATACATAAAAGCATGTGAGATCTGGTTAATTAATTTTTTGTAATATGAACAGTGCCCTTTGTGCAAGGAGGTGTTTTAAATGTCAGCCTAGCATTTTATTTGAAATTTGGCACCAGAAACTAAGGTTGATTTTAATGAAGATTCTTGGGACCTTTACTCTGCCTGGTATTTTTGTGATAAGTTGTATGAATTCAACAGAATCAAGAATCTGATTTCTATATTAGATATTTAAAAAAATAGTAGGTATTCCAAATTTTTCTATTCTGAGCTCAAAATGGATGATGTGTGACAGGATAGAGCCATCCAGTGACACGGGGACTGTGCTCTGGGGCTGGACACTCTTGAACTGTCTTGACAACAGACTGAATTCAAACAGCAGAAGCCTTGAGCTCTGTGTGGACTAAGGTGAATTTTGCAGCGTTACCTTCAATTAACTCTCTAGTCTGTCTCGGGTAGAGCTGTATGTACATGTGTGTCTCTGCAAACCCTCAGTTCTGTGAGCTGGAAGATTGTGGGGTGCCGGACAGATGCACGAGCCGTGCAGTACCAGAAGGATTTGCAGAGGATAGGGCTGGTACCGAGGAACTGGAAACTAACAGCTGGAGGGGAAAAGCCTCTTCATGGTGGGGTTAAGATCCCTGGGGTTTCACTGCAAAGCTTTGGGAACACACCTGGGGAGATTAGTTTAGCCTTTTTAGTTTTTCTCAGAAATGTACCTTACTCTGTTAGTAAAATAGATACTTTTTCTGTGTTGTTTTTGAGACATGAGTTACTCACAGAACATTTTCCTTCCTAGGGAGGAAAGTGGGGGGATTAGAAAAGAAAAACAGACTGTGTTAGATTATGTTAGACCAGTTTTTTAAATTCTTTCTCCTGCAAGAGTAGCGTGGAACTTCCCCTCTGTTAATGAGTTTAACTTCTTACGTAGTAGATGAAGTATATTTTCCTGCTTTGCCAGCAGTGGTAAATGTGGTACAGTCCAGGGTTTTCTATGGACCTGGTCCTATTGGCATAACATCTTAATTGAAAGTTGTTTAGGAAAAGGTTTAGGAAAACTTTTCCTAAAAAAAAAAAGGAGGTTTAGTTAAAAAAACCAAAGTGATTTAAGGCAGTGAACTGCCTGTCTTTGTGGTTCATCATACTGAGGCAATTTTTCCAGCCAGAGTGGAAGCGCTTCTTCTTCTGGGGCTATTTCCATTTGGTATTTAAGGCTCTTAAAAGTTTGTCTGTTTTGCCACTGACTGACATAATCGGGAGTCTTGAAAATATTCCAAAGTATTTTTTCCTGCTGATCACTGTTAAGTACCGGACCCAGAAAGCAGAAATGATGAAAGATGAGCCAGGTCTGTGCTCTATGAGGCTTTGTCAGTAGCCAGGCAGGAGAAGTGCAAAGAAATGGAGAGCCCAAGTCTCCTGCGCATCCTGTGCTTCAAGCTGCAGCTACAAGAAACTATGCTGCTGCTTCCGTGTTATGCTTGGCAGTTTCAAGTAATGGCTAATTCTCAAAATCTCAATGTCCAGACCTTCTTTTACAACACAATACGTCACCATATACAGTGGTTTTTTTTTTCATTCCCTTACTTATTTCAAACAAAGATATTGGCTTTTTAAAAACAGAAATTTGGGAGAGGGAGTGGTGACTGTTGTTATAGACAAGCAGTTTAATGAAAATGCTACTGAAATGCCTTTTCTTCTATGAAAACCAGTAAATCAATTACAAAAGCAATTTCCTAACCCAGTGTGATTTTTATTGTGTTTGACCAGGGCGATTGATAAACATTAGTTCTTGCTGAGAGCAAAGAGTAAATTTTATTCAAGCTTTGCTTTCATGTGTTTGGAAAAGGGAAGTACCAGAAGGGCAGTCAGACGCGTAGGTCCGGTCCTTGGGTTCAGGGTACGGGTGACTCTCTGCAGCAGGCCCTTGGCTGACAGCCTAGTAGTACCTAGTGTGAATAAAGTACCAGAAAGAGCTTCCCAAAAGTATGTGGGCACCAGACTTCAGGAATTTGTTCGAAAATGTTACTTGAAGTTTTTACCCAGTTTTGTGCACGTTATATCCTTCTCCTTTTTTTTTTTTTGGGTGAAATTCTGGGTGCTCTTAATTATTCTGCTAGTGTTCAGTGTAGGAGAAACTTATATCTGAAAAAGTATATACTGCAAGTCATGTTCCTCCCACCCCTTGGTAACACCTTTTTGCATGGGAGTGTTGCAAACAACAGAGGCTACTGAAGAGCTATTTACAGATATACACTACTGAAAAATATGCAGGTGATTTCAAAGTCAGGCAAGGGCAGAAATAGCACATATATGCTCTGATTTAGGTAATTTAGGTAACCGTGATCCACCTCATGTTAATGGTACCAGAACTTGAAAGGTCAGCAGTGCTGCTGTATCCCGCTCCGTTATCATATAGACGTAAAATCACTGCACCCCTCTGTCCTCTTCTACCTGCCTCATCCCTACCCTGCCCTGCTGGCCCAGTCTGCCCAGGCTCATGTCCCTACCCAGCCACCATTTCTTTAAGGAAAGAGTGAAGAGATAGGTGTTTCCACATGAATGTTCCAGGGGTCCCTGTGCCATTTGTTCTAGTGGTGAGTTCCTGGGGGGGTGACAGGCTCTTTCCCTTCTGCTGCTGTCCCTGTCTCCAGGCAGCTCTGAGTGAACAGGTAAATACGCTCTTTGTTCTTACAGTGAAAAAAAATTAAAATATCATAAAAACATGAGCAAATCCAGTTATGGGAAGTATTGTAAAAATGTCATTAATTGATTTCCACTTTTAATGTGTTTTTCTTTACTGGCTTTTAAAAAATGAGAAGGAGGATATGCTAAGAGTTCAGAATGATTAATTTTTATGTGACCAGAGGGAAGTCCCTAGGGCCAAATTTTGGGACATTTAAAAAATACCAGTAGAGTACCTGGTTTGTTAAAAATCAAAAGAAGTTTCTAAAACGGCCATTTGTCTCTCTGGACTAGAGCTCTGGGATTTTTTTGGTTTTTAAATTGCATTTCTCTGGCTTTTGCGGATAATTTTTATGATCAAGTTGTTTAATGTCATGTTTCACAAGACAGGATGGTAATGGGTCTGTATAAATACAGTAGATAGGAAAACACTTTCCTCTCTCTGTACCCTTCTTTCCATTCAGACTTTACTGTAGGAGCTTTAGGCAAATACTACTTAGGAAAATCGTCTTAGCTCCTTCTTCCTGTAAAGCTAGTAATTAATTTACTGGACTGTGGATTCAATAAAGGAATAAACATTAGAGATTTCCCTTGGAATTAAAAAGCAGGCAAGTAATGGCTTTGTCTCATACTACTTGAGTTGGAGTTGCATCCCCCAGTTATGGAGGGAACTATTGCTTGCTCTTTATAGGAATTAAAATGTTAATGACAACTCTTGTGAACTTTGTTTGACAAAGTGGGGATGCAAATAATTACTACTGTGCCCTCTCATTTCAAGGTTGTTGGGGAGATCAGGATTTTGGGGTGTAGTTGCAGTGGGATGGGGCGAGGGCAGGATATCATCCCCACTCTGCTGTGGCCAGCCCGCAGCAGAGTGTGCAGCATGCAAGAGGCTGTACTATGGACTTCAGCTTAGGGAAACTCATGTTTTTAAGAAGGTAGTTCATATACTTAAACTATTCTAAGTCCCAGCAGTATAGTACTCTATAGTAGCTAGGATTAGTATTTAAATTTAAAGCTAGAAAGTAAAGATATTGCTATAGATAGGCAGGTTTTTTTTTTCTTTGGCTCTGGGGCTTTTCCTTATTGCCCTTTCCTAACTACAGTTTCTAAATTTAGAGAGTAATACATACTAGTTGTCCTTTAAATTTTAATAAAAATACAATCCTCTACATTTAAGGTCTTAGCTCTTCTCTTCAGTGAATCTGATTGTCGCTAATAATGATCCCTCAGTCCACTGACCAGGCCCCTGACAAGGAGCCCTTCCACCACGAGCCTTCTCGGTGAGCTCTGCAACTTGACGGGAGAGAAGTCTGGTGAACAGAATTCAGCGACCTTGAGCATACTGCTCCTAGATCTCAGTGCTCCATAAATTAACACACAATTGCACAATAACAAGAGAGATGGCTTTTTTCATGAGTCATCACTTCACTGCAACTCATTTCATTTTAAGCAGCAGTACTGTTCAGTATATTAATGTAAGATTAATTTATGATGATTAATATTAAAATATTACCAAAGATTTTATTCTAGTAGTTGCTTTACTATTCTGAAAGGCTTTTGGAAGAGCATTGTATGAATGTATGATTCAATCATTTAGATTGTGGCGCAGTTAGTTTCCCACAGTCAGTAATGCTTTGTTCAGTCATCTGGACCGCTTTGGAGATTCATTTCTATTACAAATAAAAAAAAATATCCTTATTTATTATTCTAGATAACAGCATTTTGATCTCATTAACATGGATCATTTTCTCTAAACTCAGCTAGACTCTGTAATATAGCAGCAAAAAGCTCCTTTTTATATCAATTAAAATATTTTTTCTTTTTGACCTACCATATAATTAAGATCCTGTTTATTAAAGTTCCTAGCCTATTAGAACACTAATTGCATTACAGACACACTTTCTTATTTCTGAACTGTTTATGATTTAATTGACTTGTTTAAACTAATTTTCATGTCTCTGTGCAATTAACTCATTAATTGAATTTATTTACACATGCAAATACTAATACATCACCCCATTGTACTAGTAATGATTTAAAAAAATCATTAATGTCCTAATTGGATGAGTTCTTTGGTATGCATATGCAATGTGATAACACTACAAGTTGACTTAGGAGACCTTTAAGAGTATGCCTTCCTGCAACAAACTGAGATTTAAAGAAGGCAGCATGGCTGTTGTGTATGAATACCGATCCTGTGTACATTGAAATATAAACATCGATTAAGGGAAAAATCTGGTAATTTTATGACTTTGGCAAGGAGATACCTGATTATATTTGAATGATTTTCTTATGCCAATGGAGACTGGGTAGTAACAAAGCATCATAGAAAGAAGAATGTGAAAAATACCAGGGGATAAAAATTAGCATAATGTGACATATAAAGGAAGCTTCTTATACCGTGTGATCCAAACCCAGTCTTGTCAATAGTGTCTTTCGACTGACTTTAGGTGATGTTAACATCTGATGGAGACTCAAGTCATTTCTTTAGCTTGAGCAAAAGGTTTTTGCTGTAATAAAAAATGCTTAATTCACAATGAACCTCACGGAAGGAGTACGTAGCTTCTGCGTGTGCTGTGCTGCGGTAACAGCAGAGGTGTGCTCTGTGGGCAATGACAGCTGATGATAAACAAGAAAGGGAAAATGGGACAAGAACTGTTGCTTTACATCGGTAGGTTTTGATCTTGTGAATTTTCCAACTTATACTCAAGTAATTTATAACCAGAGCATTGCAGTGAGAAAGCTAACCCAGCAGTTCTCCACGTTAAAGTCTGTAATGAAATTAAACCTTGTTTTTGGAAAGAAATTCAAGGCTAAGTACTGAAGTTAAAAAAAAAAATTAAAGTAAAAATGTTGCTGTCGATGCAGTTGGCAGCTTGATAGACTTAGGAGTCACAGCAGTGGTTTTTGTGCATGTTCATGTGTAAAGTTAAAGGTGACTATTTGATGATACTGGTCTGTGTTTGCATGTATTACTATAGAGTGCTGATCAGTATTAGGGACTCTAAAGTGCCTAATAATGTTAAAATAACTTTAACTTTTTTTAAAATTCATAATGAGATGACTTTGTTCATAAAAAATATTTCACTCCCTAGAGAGACTCACATAGTGTGGCACATACACTACTTGTGATAATTTCAAGTATCTTGTTTAGTTATTTTTTCACAAAATAGAAATTAAACTGCTACATTGATAATTGGATAGTGAAATCAATTATTTCGTTGTTTTACTCAAAGTAAAATGAATCTGCAATATGGGTCATTTTTGAACTATGGAAAAGAATTTATGTGAAACTTTGTGTAAAGCTTGAGCAAGCTTTTATTTTCCCGTGAACCTCACCGAATGCATCCTCAGTTGGATAAAGTTGGTTAACAAATACAAAACCAGAATCCAGATGTCGGTTTTCCCCTTCACTTTCCAGCAGGAAAGGAAGGGGAAAAAACACACAGCAACAACCCTAACCAACTTGTGTCTGGATTTCTAGCAAATAAGTGGAAGATGTATATGTGAGTGATAACGTGTGGTAAGATGGTGTACAACAGAAAAGAAAGTAGGAGTTAATAAGAATACCTGAAAAATGAAATAAGTTTCTCCTGTTTTAATTTATAACTTGTGTGAAATGTCAGTGGTATTTTCAGAAATGAAAAATAACTAAGGTGCCCCGGGGTTTCAGATCAGTCCTCTAAAACGTTTGATCTTGTAAGGGCTAGTAAGTGGAGCAGGACTCCAGAGCGCTGTCAGTGATCTTTACACATTGGAACATTTGAAAATGTACACAGAACTGAAGGATAGCATTTATTGGGTTAACTTCACAATGAACTTTTTCTACAGTCCTTTTTCCTTTGGGGAATAAGGATTCTATTGGTATCTGCAGTTCCACTTCTTCCCAGCTCCCAAAGAGATAATGAATCTTTTTATTTTATCTCCTCTCATCTTACAGGACAAATGCCATGCCTTGGAATACACAGGAAGCATCTGAGTGAGTGCTTTTATTGTTACTGCCTCAATGGCATGTACCATATCAGACTGTTTTCAAAAAATAAAGGATTTTAAATCTTACAGGTGCTTTCTAATTTGACAAACACAAATACTGGCATATAAAGAAAAACGCACAACCCATAACATGGAGAAATAAATTCTGTTTAATCTCTTATCTCTTTTAAAAGCCTCAAAAATGCTTTCTCTTTCATGGTCCCCATCTTAATTTATGTGGAAAGACTTTCTCAAGTGACTGAACTCCCTAAATAGCTACAAAGCTATTGCGATAAGAACAGGAAGTGCTCTTGGCAATGTGTTTTTTATCAAATATAACCCACCAAACACTTTAGGATGCTCAGGATGCAGTTTCAGTATATGATTTCATGGTTGTTGTGGTTTGCATTTTTATTTTAGCTTTCAGCTATGGATTATAAAAGGAAGGAAAAGTGGTAGAATTCCTAAACAGCATCTCAACTTTAAAATTTTATGTTTATCTTTAATAGTAGAAATACTGTTTATTCATATAAAATTAATTTCTAAAAATAGTATCTTAAATTATTATTTATTGATAAACAGTAACCTGTTTTTTTAAAAAGTCAAACAATGCTTTTCCATATATGAAGAATAATTTTATAATGAAGGCACTCCAGTAAACATTTTCAGCTTAAAATCACACTCTACTTTAATTAGTTTCCAATGGTGCTACTGTATAAATATGGAACTGGTTGTCCTGTGTAAAGTCTTGGTCCCTTTGAAAGTGCTTGGAAAAGTGCTACACGCTTCTAATGTTTTCAAAAGGTGTTCAAAAGTTTTCTTTTAAAAATATGCAGGCACAGATTTACCTTAAAAGAAAAGTACCATTAAAATATAATTGAATTAAAAGCAGGCCTGTCTCAAAACAGTACAAGGTGATATCTTGTAGTAAGTTAATTTGACTTGGGTAACTTCTTTGGAAATGTTCTTGTGTTTTCTTTCCTGATGAGTTTTTTTAAGTGCCAGCCTGGTCCACAAAGGTTGCTGTTTTTCTTGCAGTGAGTACTTGCTATAAAGCTGTATCTCTGCATGTGACAATTAACTTCTCTTGACTTAAATTGGATGTTATAGGTTTGAAAGGCAGGTATAACATGGACCAGTCTATTTAAATGTACCACAGGAAAGAAGAGGTTTTAATTTGCTCTAAGGGTCTTTCTTGCCCTCTAGTGGAGCCTGAGATCTCATGACGTTCAAGCAAAAAAAACCCTGTTGCCTTTTGGTTTTGAATTGTTTTATTTCTAAGTCAGTGTGGAGATGAATGCAAAAAATAGTCCAATAAAAACTTCCTAAAATGATCTAGAACAGTGTGAAGACTATCCCTTCAAAAATTGTCCATGCCAGTGGCTTCAGTTAATTCAAAGATTCTCACTGCTTAATATTTCAGAGACACAGGAAGAACACAGTGAAATCTGTTCTTTCCCTCTCTGCTCTTCTTACTAAGGTCTGTAAGTCCAGTGTCTCATGCATTATTGCCCACCCCAAATGCTGGTAAGACCTTCAGATATAGCACATCAACTTTTTATATATGTTTATGAAATTAAGTTTATTTTCCAACATTGAATACATAAAGCAATAAATCTGTTCTTTACTGATGGATATGAAACATGCTTTTCTTGTATTTCCTCTGCGTCTGTATACCTCTTCCAGAGAACACACAAAGTTTAAAAATGCTGTAGCTGTCAAGGTACGTATTGAAACCACCAGGTGGTGTGGACCACGCTGTTAATGCCAGCCCACCATCCAACTCAAGCGTTACTTTGCAGTGTGCTTGCTTTGCAGAAGCTAGTTGTCCTTCAGATTAATGCTAATATAGATAATTACTGCTGTTAGTAGAGAAGAGTGCACTGTTTTTGCTGATTCCTATGGCAGTTGCTATATTGGATTATACCATGAGTGCATTTACTCTGCTGGGTATTTATTTTAGTATAGCATCTCCAGTACTGGAACTGGCAATTCTTCAGCTTGTTTTGCCAAGTGTCTGAACTGTAAGCCTCAAGACTTGGATCTTGACAGCAGATCAGCCTGCGTGTGGAAACCCTGTTGATTTTTCAGTTAAATGTAGACCTGTTTCCACCCATTTTCAAATTCTCTGCTCTCTTGGGAGGTTGAATTTTAGGGCTGCTGCAGCATGGAGTCCAGGGATGGATACAGCAGATTTGTGTACAGGTGCTTAGAAGTTACCTACTTCTTTGTAGGGATACCCGATCTACGGTTCTGTTGGGCTCAGAGAAAGTGAAATACTGCATAGATGCATTTGACAGTCTCTACCAAATGTAGGTGAAAAGGCAGTTCAGTGTGGTTGAGTAAAATCTCAAGATCAATCCCAAACATTCTGGATATGTCTTGGCGTAGGCAGCCCTGTAACAGTGTCAGGCAAAACCATGCTGATAGGGGAGCATGAATCCCTTCCCAAAAGCTTGCTCTTTTTTGATTCTTCCACTGTAAATACTAAGTTCTCATTTTCTGCGTAGGTACCCAGTTATACTGTGTGTAATGCTAAGGCCTTGGTTCCAGTAACATCTTGTGGCAATGAATTTTACAAGCCTATTATTTGTTGTGTGGATGATATTAGAGATACAGTTTTGTTGATGGCTAATCATATCTTTCTCATTCAGAGAGAAATAAACGATAACCCCAGATACCAAACCTGTCAGTACTGCAGGGGAGCTTTTTTTAGCTTCTTAATTCAACTTACAGAGAGAAAAGTGCCAAATAAGAGCAAATGTTTTAATTATAAGGAACAGTTTTCTTGGATAAGACAATTGCTATGTTTGCAAAATGAATTTAATATGCTACATAGTCTAGCAGAGTTTTTAATGAATGCTAAGTCTGAAAACACTGCATGAAGCAGCTATGGTTGTATTTGCATATTTGCTCAGGATAATTGATAGAATTGTTTAATTAAATATTGTGAAAGGCAAGAGTCTAATATACTCTGTGCGAGAAAAGTAAAACCATGAGATTCAGTAATTTATCTGATTGAACCTTTTGTATATTTAAGCAGTAAGTCTCAATAGGCTATGCATTTCTAGGTAATTTTAACTCAGCTTGGGTGCTAATGGGAAACTTCATGATATAGGAGTCTGAAAAGGTTTTCACTAGATACAGGCATCAACCAAAACCCTCGTTCTATATGAGCTTAATCTTAGCTATAAATATAAACTCAGATTGGGTTTTTTCCCTATCTAGACTGATACCCAAATTGCACTATTCAGCACAAAATGTGTCATATGGATCATCATTATATATTCACATATGTTACTATCTATTATATATTATATGTATATTAATATACTAGTAATCAAAAAGTGGTAGCTAGAAAATAATTAATTTATGAACCATTACAATCATGTATTTCTTATCTAACCATTTTTCCAAGGAGGAAAAAGAGTAATACATGCATTGGAACATCCTTTTCAATTGCTTAGTGTCCCTGAAATAACTCTAAAATCACTTACTTTTCCTAAAGTAATTGATTCATAGTCCTTTAGTGAAGCTAGTATGTGAAAAGAAGAGAAATGGACTTACAGAACTAGTCAGACAAAATTGACTGGCTAAAGTTTCTGTGGTGCATAATAGATCAATTGATACAGAGTTTAAGCTATTTAACATTATTTAAAGCTTAGGAACTAAACATGTGTAAATGATGAAATAACTGTAGGGTACAAGGGGAAGGAGTTTGAAATGCTGATTCCTATCAGTTATTTCAGTGGAGGCTAATGAACTTATTCTAATTGAAAAGCAAACCCAAGGTGTTTGAAATCCTTTCTCACTGGATGGCTTCATATTAGATACCTTACAATAAATACATTTAGTTACAGATTTAATTTAAACACATTATTAGTACAAGCATTATATATAATATGGTGTAATAATAATATATAAGGTAGCCTAATAGCCACTTTAATCCTCAAAGCTATTTACTAACAATAATGAGTTAGATATTTAGTAACAATTTTTTTAGTTATGTTTAATATGAGCTTATTTTCCAATTTGTTATCTTTTTAATAATCATCTTTTATGATATGTAACACTTTTAGCCATAATATAGGATGTTCTGCTTATTCAAGGATCACAAATCTCAAAACAAAGTGACTTTTTTGATCTGCATTTTTTTTTTGTTAATCCAATAACACCTGATTTCTTTGTGGCTGTGTTATGTAGACAGTCTAATTTTTCTGGTTTTTGTTTTGTTTGGGTTTTTTTTTTTATTGTTTTTTTGACTGCTGATGAAGGATCGCGGCTCCTGGTGGTGGAAAATAGTGGAGACAGCTACATGGGCCAGCACTCTGAGTGAGGGTTATATATATATATGTATGTGACAGCAAGGGTTTGAAGTGAAGATATTTGTTTCTACAGAGTAAGAATCTAATCTAGATGCTCAGATTAGGAGACTAGGAGTTCTAGGAGCCTTGCAGGACTGATGCTTTTCCTAGAGTGCTTGAACAGCATTCTTTGATAGGTAGCTAGACCCCCACTTCAGCATATAAATCATGGCTTGAAGTTCATAGAATCAGAACGGTTTGGGTTGGAAGGGACCTTAAATATAATGTAGTTCCAACCCCCTGCCATGGGCAGGGACATCTCCCACTAGACCTGGTTACTCAAATCCCCATCCAGCCTGGCCTTGAACACTTCCAGGGATGGGGCAGCCACAGCTTCCCTGGGCAACCTGGGCCAGTGTTTCACCACCCCCACAGTGAAGAATTTTTTCCTAATATCTGATCTAAGTCTCCTGTCTTTCAGTTTAAAACCATTACTCCTCATACTATTGCTCCACTCCCTTATAAAGAGTCCCTCCCCATCTTTCCTGCAGGCCCCCTTTAGGTACTGGAAGACTGCTATAAGGTCTTCCTGGAGCCTTCTCTTCTCCAGGCTGAACAACCCCAACTCTCTCAGCCTGTCTTCGCAGGAGAGGTGCTCCAGCCCTCTGATAATCTTCGTGGCCCTCCTATGGACCCATTCCAACCGGTCTGTGTCTTTCCTGTGCTGAGGGCCCCAGAGCTGGACACAGTACTCAAGGTGGGGTCTCGCCAGAGCAGAGCAGAGGTGCAGAATCACCTCCCTCTACCTGCTGGCCACACTTCTTTTGATGCAGCCCAGGATGCGGTTGTCTTTCTGGGCTGCAAGCACACATTGCTCGCTCATGTTGAGCTTCTCATTGACCAACACCCCAAAGTCCTTCTCCTTAGGGCTGCTCTCAATCCATTCTCCGCCCAACCTGTATTTGTGCCTGGGACTGCCCCAAACCATGTGCAGGACCTAGCACTTAGCCTTTTTGAACTTCATGAGGTTCTCTTGGGCCCACCTCTTAAACCACGTCTTTCATTTTTGAAGGATCTCATTCTCTCATCTTCTGTAGTCCTTACATTCCTAAAACTTAATCACCACATTATTTTAAAAAGGTATTCTAGACTTTGTAGAAAAAGGAGTCTCACCTCTGAAGAGAAGTTTCTGGTGGCAGTGTGTTATCAGTGCACTAGTTGTTGGTGTCTTTCCACCTGGAATTTAATGGTTGTCTTTAACTTGTAAAATCCCTAAGATTTTCAAACTGGTCTAAAGGAAATGTGTGACAATTGTAGTAATTGACATCCTGTTCTATACTATTGAAAATTCCAGGTTATTGTAGGATTCTTACCACTTGTGTACATGACCACAGTTGTGTGGACTCAAAGGACGTAGAGGAGTGTCCACTATGTTTGAAGGAAAAGCCATTAATTTAGGCTTTGGCAGAAAAGTTAAACCTAAAGGAGAAAAAAGCAGTGATGGTATTCTGCTCACGTCACTGATTAAATGATTTGTGGAAGAATGCAAACCAAAGTTACAGTCACTATTGTTTCTAATTTCCTGTATCCTTATGTTTGTGTATCTTAAGGCCACTACTGTAAGTCAACTGAGTAAGCTGGGTCAAAATCAAGACTAAAGATTTTATCATGCGGATCCAGTGATTTGACTCTGAAATGTAATACAAACTAGTTCAGTGACAGGTGCCTGCCTTGTAGGTCAGGCGGTTACTGAAAGCCCCACGTCAACAACATAGGTTATGCCTTCTAGAAGCATTTTCGTAACTAACACTCTATTTCTTGTATGTTTGTGGAAAAGAAACTGCATAGATAGCACAACTGGGAGTTTATCGTACTACATCTGATTTCTTTTGAGATTGAAGCTACTGTTCAGTTACAAAATGGGAGTTATTTCTGGATTAAATGCTTTTTGGAGGCTCTGCTATTTCAGATTTACGGACTGTTTAATAACAGGTATAATATTGTATATTTAAATGAAAAAATGAGTGACACAAACATGTTTTGCCAAGGAGATAAATTACCCAGTCTGGTGTATCTATCAGGCTGCAAACATAAATTTTCTTTGAAACAGAATGGTTTTTTATTAATAACTTCATCTTGTGACTGTTTTTCTAATGCGTATTTAGCTTGGAAGAGGGAATAGAATGTAGGCAACCTATGAGTGATTTGACAGCTCCCTGGCATTATAAAGATTGTATTATTAAATTCCTTTTCCAAGAAGAGTTACTTCACATTCCAGTGGTTTCTTAATAGCCCATGGTGAGAGAGACTTGCCTAACTCTTTGCTAGGGCATCTCTGATTAGAACATGGAAACTTTATGTTTTTATGCCATCACTAGGACACCCCTAAACATATATGGTTATTTATCCTTTAAATTATGACTTTGTAGTGCAATTGGATGTGATGCTGTTTGATTTATAATCATTGCAGTCTGCAAGTGAATATATGTAAGAAGAATACAAAAAAGAACGAGGACAATTTAAGCGTCCTCAACTGCAGGATGCATTTTCAGTATCTTTCCTATCTTTTCAATATAGAAAATACATCTTTCTGTATCTGGGACGAAGGAAAGACCAGTGTAGCCCTAGGTGATTATGAATCATTTTGTTGCGTCTGTGACACTGTAAAATATGTCTGTTAAGGAAGACCATTTCTTCTTTTCCAGTGACCTATAGCAATAAATGAAGAATTGAAAAGGTTATCAAGCAGTTCCTGTTTGGAGTACTGCAGAGAAAAGAAACACATCTAAGGAAGTATCTCCAGGAACACAATCTGCTCAGACTCTGAGGAGTTGGAATTAAATCTGAAGCTGTAGGTTAAGTCTTGAGAAAGAACCTAAATGGCTGCCAGTAGAGTCTTAATAACTACGCAGGGGACTGGAAGAGTTCTCAAGCCCTGGCTGCCCAAAACCTCAGGGAGTTGAAGAGTGAAAGGACAAAAAGAGCAGTATGGCAAATTTTGCAAAGCCCAGTGACTGCTGCTACTGATTTTGGGAAAGTGCCGAGGAAAATCTGTATGTGGCCTTTGTGAACAAAACAGTATGTAAAATGCAGTGTTCCAGTGGAGCACTGATATGAATCACTTCCTTTTAGTGCAGCAGTGAGTTACCTGCTTTCATAGTCACCTCACAATGCAGTTCCTTCTGCATTCCCCAGCCTCTGGTTCACCTGACTTACCCCGTAAAACTTTGTTTTCTTTTCTTACAGTGACTAGTGCACTGGACAGATAACATATTGTATTTTCTGTAGCTTCATGTGTATCAGTTATCCTTAGATGATCACTTCTTGAGTGATGAAATGGGATGGCTGATGCAGAAATTATAGTAGTACTCATTTTACAGTTACAGTGTGTATGCTGATTTGGTGTGTTTAATATAGGGAACTTCACTGACCGTATCCTTTCCCTTCACTGAATTATGAAACTTCTGGTCTAATACTTGGTGATTCTGTTAAGGGGTGGAAGATGAAGTTGTGTGTTTTGTATTATGGTAACTGCCATCATTCACTTCCTAGTGCAACATGTTTTAGGGAGCCAAAATCCAAAGCATGAGAGGGATGAACCAGTGTGCACTCTGTTAGGTCTCAGTACATACTTGCACAGAGTGGGAACTGTACAAATGAAAGTAAAAACTTGTGCTGCCATTATGACTTTCTGCCAAATCCAGATGAATTGAAGAGCAATCATGCATAAACACAGCTAGAAACAAGCCTAGCAGACTTAATGTACTGACTACGCTGCTCAGCCCAGGACTTATTATTGGGGAGAATTTTTGATCAAATGATATGAAACTATGATCTTGTGCTTAAGGTGACATCTGACTAGTAGGGAGAGGTTGGATGAAAAAAACCCCTAGAAGTGGAAATGGAGACGCTACCTGGCAACTTTTTACTAGGGTACCCTCCTTGATTGATGAATTCTGGTAATTGTGAGGTTACATGTACAGGTACATTTTTCAATTTTTAAATCTTACTTATTTCAGTTCTCCTTACTTAAGTCTAAGTCCAAAGCTGCAAACTACATGTTTTAGCTGTGTTCTTTTCACCTTTACAAACTATACCTGTAAGTACCTGGCTAACAGGGAATAAAAAGAAACACCATGTGCCTAGCCAGGAGGGTCAGAATCCTCTTGGAAATTGACACTTAATATGAAGCTGTGTCATTCAGTTTTTGGAAGTACTGAATGATGTCTGGTTTGTTGGGTTTTTTTAAGGGCTGCAATATTTCCTAAAGAATACATTAGCAATCTTTTAAATTGTAGGAACAACTCCTTTTGAAAGGAAACTGAAGAGGTGCAATTAGTTTGCAAATTCAAGCATGATGTTTGAAGTCAGATTATCCTTTGATTTAGAACAATGCCGAAAGACATTCTAATGCATAGTTTTGTCCACTTGTGAACAATTAGGGCTGTCAGCATAAGTGGTCAATTGAACATTTAGGTTAAACTGCACTTTCTAGATGTTCTGTGACTATTGCATTTGGAAATCTTCCTTTGGAATTACAGTCACAGCCCTTGTCTGGGTAGCTGAAGTGGCAGAATCTAATTATGGCTGAAATACCCATGGCTATACATTTTAAAAATATATCACAAACAAACGACTCAAGAAAGGACTGATAGTGGAAGGATTGGTAGAAGAAAATGTTGGTAATGGAGGCAATCTTTCAGCAAATAAGCGGATCAAGCAATTAGAGCAGCCAGGATTTCTGCCACAGCAAATTGTGTCTCTGGAAAAGATGGGAGAAGAAGACACAGCAAATGAATGTGTTTGGATTTCTGCCTCTGAAACGATTGTTCACTAGTGAAATGGAAGAAAATTATACATGGTCCCATGCTGCTTTTGGTCAAGTACAGACAGCTTTTGCCAGTTTTATCCTCTGTCAGTTCTGACACGCTCACGCATGCACACATGTGTGTATGTATGTGTTATATGTATTTGTATGTGTGCATATGTATCTGTATGCTTTTCTCCAAATACTCTGTTGCATATTGGGAAGACAGTGTTTAGACTAGTGAGCAACTCTAACCTATTCTTATAATTTAGCCTCAACAAATCTGTATAAAACAAATGACTTAACGTGGTGACTGCTAAGCTGAAATTCTGCCCTGACATATGCTCAGTGTAACCTATTGATTGCAATGGTGTCTCATAGGATGTGTGCCAGGTTATCTGCATGATTTCTGTGATCTGTAATCCAGTTTGAATTAACAGGTTTGAGCCTTATTTTGACCTTTTATGACTTTTTTTTTTTTCTGTACTCATTGATTTTTTTAGTGTCATTATACCACTTTTCCTAATGACAGTAAAATATCTGCTGGAGATGGGCCTAATGACCTGGAAGTAATTAGAAGAGTCTGCAAACAAAGATAGCTGCCACATCACAAACAGAACTGATATTTTATTCACACAAGCTTCTAGCTACTGCAATAAATCTAGATCAGCTACTGTGCTCATTAAGTGAAGAGATAATTAAAGCTTGTGGGAGTCTGGCTAAACCACCTAGCAGAATAATACCTTTTATAAAGGGAGACAGTAAGCAGGTTTGCAAGTTTTGAGAAGGCTTTATTAATGTAAGTGAATGCTACTTGAAGGATGTCCATACGACACTGTTATTTTCCTGTCTGAAAGGACTGCATATTATAATGGGGTCTAAGAAAAACTAGTGCAAAATGATCTGGTTCTGTGAAGTATTTCAGCTCTAGATTCCATTGTATGTTTCTTGCCTTTAGCTACGTGAGGCTAGTTCTGCTTTTGGATTAACTTTACTGTTCTGTGGTGGCTTTAAGATACCCTTGTGTTGACAAGTAAAGGAGATAAGGGATGGTTATGCGAGGCTCTGAATTGGATTTGATCCACTGTCGTGTCAATATACTCTCTATATTCATTGCTTTCTTCCTGATTCCTTACGGAAGGGAGACTTTCTGACTTTTTCTCTTTCTCTCTCTCTCTGTTTGTTATGAACCTCCTAAAGTGACAAGGTAGGAAAGAGTCTCTGCAGTGCAATACCATTTTTTCCCTGCAAGCCCATTCAGTACCATCATCCTTTTGGTATGAATGTATGAGTAAATATGCAAACATTTATTAAATACAAAATTTAATTGCTGACTTGACCACTGGAAGAACTGCCTTTTTCTTCAGTAGTTGAAACTGTTGTGAGTTCAGGAGTAATTCCAAGTGTGGCTCATGTTACTTGCTATAAAAATGTGGTGAAATTACTATAAAAGTATACGATTAGGATGTGCACTGATTTTAAATTACCCTCAAATCACGTGAAACCAGTCACTTAATAGAAAAGGTAGAATCTGGGCCCGCTGGGTGGTGTGGTTAGAATAATTTTCTTAATTTTTGTTCCATAAATTGGAGAGGGTTCTACTCACAGCCAAAGCAGATATTGGGGAAAATCAGGCTAGAAAAAACATTGTTGCATGTTCTTCCTATTATTTATGTATTTATTTATTTATTGGTGTTTGGAGCTGTAGTAGAACATTAATGTAATGACAGTACAAAACAATTGCATGGTTCTATTTTTTTATAATGTGTCTTTTTCTTTTCTTTTTAACCTCATCAAGTAGGCAGGTAGATCTTTGAAAATTTACTGAACTAGGTGGTAATATTTCTCTGTTCTGTTCACATCATCAGTAAAATCTCTGTTTTACAGCAAACAACTTTCTTGATGCCAAGCTTCTGGTTTCAGTCTACGCTCACTGAAGAGGTATATGGTGTCAAAAGATGAAAAGAGCTAAATAGCTGATTGCTATTATGATATATAGCAGAAGGTGTTAAAACTCTGTGTCGAGGGCTGATTAAATACAACAGAGTCAAGAATAGGAAGATAAGAATTCAGTTGCCCAAAACATTTCCTGTCAGACAGAAACTTTAACTTTTTTGGATGGTATATTAAGTTTGCATCCACTACATGTCAACTCTCTGGTGCATTTATCCTACTTGCCTAATAGCTTGTAGTTAGAATTTAGCCATCTGTCAGCAATTAAGGAGTAGGCACTGATTTTCATGTACTAGGACACCTTACAAAGAGAGCCATTTGCTGTGAGGTTGTCTCTTTAATGGCAAAGGAAAAGGCAAGTAGGAAATCAATCATGCTTTTCACTGGATCAATAACCAGTGTAATGCACGTTTTAGTATAAAAAACAGCATCAAAACCAAACATTGTCAGTGAGCAGTACATCATTGTGACATGCTGCACAGGTGTAAAGGTGATGATTTAAGTTCCATTTGAGCAGATAAGTGATGTCACAAATAGTTAAATAGCAATTCATTCTTGAAAAACATTTAGAGGCTTGATTTGTTAACTGTGATTTTCTAAACGTACTTTAGAAATGGGAAATATAAATATTTTTCAAAAATTAAATTTCACCTAAACAGCCTGCATAGGATTTCGATCAGTAGGAGGCAAGAAGGTTCTTTGTTTCATTCTTTCTTTTGTTGGAGTAAGTGTAATATAAATTAAAGGGAACAAGATTGATAGCAATGAGGAATGTAGTTTCCTTCCAAAAAAGTCCCCCAGCCCACCCAGGCAATGGCAGCACAGATTTCCTTTCTAGAATTGTGTGTTAGTGCTTCACCGTTTGTCAGAGACTCCTCTCCTGCTGATATTTGTATCCAATCTATTTAGGGCTGCCCAGATGATGTAACACAAACCTCTAAGTGATGACCATCAGTACAGTATTGATTTGATGATTTGTCTTGGTGGAGAAGTTATTTAATTCTCAGTTGCCTGTTCAACTATTTGGATCAGAACAGCCCTGTCTTTGTTGTATTTTCCCTTTATTAATGTGCCTCAATGCTTGATCTTCAGTGAGCAAGGAGGCACATCCGTTTATTGTGGACAAAGAGGATAATGATTTCTAAGATGAAATTTCTGCTCTGCTCTGATGTGGCTTCTCCAAGCGTTCTGCTGTTCCAAAGGGTTTGTCTGGTTCAGCATTGTCCACTGGTAGGAAGTGCCTCTTCTATGGCAATATCCTCAGGTGCCATGCTCTGTCTTTCCCTTCAGTGCACAAATGTTAGAGGAAGAAAAAGGGGCTTGATTGAAATGTGTATGTGTGACAACTGGCTTTTGGGAATCACTGCAATTAGGTGCAACTTAGTGTCTTAAACCTACTTCAGGTCATATTTCGTCTGTTGATGAGTAGTTGATAGTTAAGATGTATTAGAGAGAGGAAAAGGTGAAATAAGTGGAGCTACTAGAACTTTTTGTCATTGAAGATGTTCTCAGTGTATTTCCTAGAGTCTTGTCCACTCTGTTTAAAAAAAACCACAAACCAAACAAACAGAACTCCAAAAACAAAACTGAAAGCACTGTATGTATTTCTGAAATTACTGTGTTCCTGGTTAGTTGTGAATCTGTGTTTAGAGCTGTGAATTGGTGCTGGTTTTTCAGTTACAGAACTGCTTTAGTGTAAACAATCCTAACACTGTTAAGTCAATGCAAAGTAATTTTGCTGTGTGTTATCTTTGAACTGGTGCATTTACCTGTTACTTGCTTTGTGACAAACTTGAAGCTATAAAAGCAGCAAAAAGTTTTCACTCATTCAGTGGTACGTTCTATGAATTACAGACAAATTTGCAAATTCCATATCCTCCATTTTAAGGTAAGGATGTGATGTCAGTGTTTTAATCTGTATTTACAGGCACATTTGTGCATCTTTTTTCTTTGCAGCCTGCTGGGAAAGCTGGAATATCAAGACAATTAACTCTTTAGAAAAACAGTCTGCTTAACCTACAGGCTTAAACACTCCTCCCTAAAGTAGTTGGAGTTGATAGCAGAAAAGAAAAGTTATATGTGAATTTGAAGAGAAAAAGCTGCATTAAATAAAGTAGTTATTCAAGATTAGCTTTTCTGCTCCAATATGAGTACGTGAAAGTGAGAAGATGCAATAAAGTAGAATAAGAGAAATTTGTAGCAGCTGTCTGCCAAAAGTTCAGAAGATGCACGACATAGCATCAGTGACAAGAAGGGCTGTCTGCATAAACTCTGCTCATGGAGTTGGGGAATCCATTCATTTCGGCTTTCTTTGATAAAGGGACTTAACTTTTGCAGAGACTTACACAAAGAGCAATCAGTATACCCGTATACCCCCAAAATACACCGGGGGGAGGGGGCAAGGGGTAGAATTACTCTCTTTTCTGGATGCTGCATTACACACCGTGGGCTACAGCTGCCTTTCATTTACATTTGTATTGCATGAAGCTGTGATTCGTACCCCTGGGAGTGCAGCGGCCTCTCCTCCTTGGTCTGTGGCAGGCTCCCTGAGAAACAGCCTCTGCAGATGCCTCATGCTGTTCGCTTGTCACTGGCCGTCTGTGCCTTGGCAGACTGCAGAGCTGGTGAAAGAAAGGTAGATAGAGAACAGGGCTGTTCGGGATGCTCTGCCACATCCGGATGTGTATAATGGGATTACTTGAGTTTAAGCAGCCTGTGTGATGGTAGTATATTCTACCTCCCAAGACGCAGACAAGCTCTTCCCTTTGGCATTGAATTTGGACCAATAGACTTCCCCTGTTGTTAAAACCAACATGCACAATGAGAAAGCTTTTTTAACACATGCTGGCTTTAAGGATACTCTCTCATTTTAAATCTAGGCAAGGTTTCTCTTAGTAATGGAATGCATTAGAATGAAAAAGACTCTTTAAGAGTTATCACAATAAGGAAGTCTCTGGTGCTGTGTAGAGTTGGAGCCTGGATTGCAGGTCAGACAGAACTGGGACCAGGCAGTTCCTAAAGTGTTAGACTGTGAGACAGGCTTTGATTCCTCGCTAATCAGCACTAGCTAGCAGGCTCTCTGTTTTTCCCTGGGGAAGATAGCTCGTGTATTCTGGGTAAACGAAAGCCTAAGATAAGCCTTAGTTAAGAATTAACTTCTATAACAGCTAAATTTGAAACTATGGATTTTTTATCATGAAAATATTGATGTGTTTTATAGCTTTGGGCAATTGCGTCTTAGAGAGGATTTGACTCTTTCAAAGGTATTCCTAAAAATAAAATGATATAAGCTCTTCAAAGTGAAACAGATTGTTCTTTTATTATGTGTATTTTTTAAGCATCATTTTCTCTTGTAACTGAAAATTTTTTTTTATTCTTACTGATTCACTGAATAGGCACCCAACTTTGCTATACTAATGTTATACTCCTATCTCACTTCAGTAGTAGCCCATATAGGCACTTAGGAGAAGGTTGGTTTATATTATGTATATTTATTTAGAGAGATTAACTTTTTGCAGTGGTCCCAGGTTCCACAGATTATGATACAGAGTAGTTCGCTGTTGGCCCCATGAAAAAAATAATGTATTTTTTGAATAAAAAGGGTGCTTTACCAACAGGTAGCATCTAGGAAAATCTAAATTTATTGTGGTAGAACACAGATCCTAAAGATATTGAGCTCTTGTGAACCTGTAATAGATTGCCTTTTCTGTGCTGCACTATTTTTCTTCTGCGTGTTTTGCATGAATCATGTTAAAGTAAAGCAATTGCAGAAGAGACTGGATAAAGGCAGTGTTTCTTGAAGGAGTGTTAACCCTTGGTGGGACGTGCAGCCTTACAGGAAAAAAACCCAAAAGATAGCTGTGACATACAGCCACTCACTCTTGTCTGAAATCCAGCTAAGTGCAATCTCCTCTGTATACCTAAAGAAGGACTTTTGGAAAGAATCTGAATGGGACTGGATAAGGAGATGAACCTAGATGCCATTCAAGTCCCACACTTCCCCCTTACGATCCTCCCTCCTCACCAGCTAGTTATCTCTGGGCCTGCAAAGGTCCTTAGCCAACACAACCTTCAGAGGACTTTTGTGAAATTCTGGTAGTCTGAATAATAGCCTAAATGCCAATCTTTATTTTAATGGCACAGGAGAAAGCTGACAGACACATCTGCCATTTGTTCAAATAGTTTTCATATGCTTCTCCTTTAATACACATTACCATCTGTTGAGCTTTACTGCAAATGGAATTCTTTTCTTCAGTCTACCCACAAACCTAATTATGAATGTGAGGATTGTGGAGGTTACCTTTTAAATATACAGCCAGCATTTCTGGAAAAAAATACATCTGCAGTTCTTGTTTGTGTGAATTATTTAACAGATGGCAAAAACGCATTTCAGTTATTACAGCTATCCCTACTGTGGAGGAGAGGAGTGTTTACGTAGGGCTAGATTCTAGTGTTGACAGCATACAGTACTACTTGGCATGCTCGAATGTGATGGGGTCTGATCCGCAACTCTTTCTTCTGATTATTTATTTGATTTTACCTGTGTTAAAGTGGTTTGCAAAGCCAAGAGGCTTCATTATTTTAATGAGGGCTAAATTGCATCGAATCACTTGGGGAGTGTAAGGCATTTCTACATTTTTACTGCTTTGGATAAGGTGATGCACCGTAACCTGTTGACCCATCTAAATCCTGAGACTGTGAAGACTGAATTGGTTTGACTCCTTCATGGAAACTAGTCTTAGTCCAATTTTTAAAAAAAGAAACCACAAAACCAACAAGATACCCCAAGGCCTTAAGAAAATTCCTGCTCTTCTCCTCTGAGTATTTTTTTGTCTTACTGGATGAGTTTCTGTAAAGTTGCTTTCAGGTGAAGTGGCCGGAGTTTGAAGGTTTACTGAAGCATCTTAATTTTTATTGCCACCATGCTTCCTCCTCTACCCGATCTAATCACTATTGTTTAAGCTCTAACCCAGCTATTATGTGTCTGAGGTTGACATGAGAGCTGAGAAGAAGAGAGCAGACTGTCAAAACCAGCTGTCAACGTAGATAGGAAGAGTGTGAAATTGAAGTAATAACTGGAATATCCACAGCATCCGTTCAAAGATTTTGGAAAATTTGACCAGTTGGCATCCTTCCAGCCCCAGCTGAGTGACAACATTTAATGTCAGTCAGATACCTTTGTCTTTCATCTGTACGCATGATATAATGTCAGGTGCTGGTACACTGGAGAAAAAAGCTTTAAAATTATGGAGGAGGATTTAAACCTGACAGCTGAGCCAACGGGTGATTGGTAATGACAGTAGTTACTGTGTTCCGAGGGCAAGAATGGTTGAGACGGTGTTTAACTTGGGCCCTTGTAGACTACGAGTTTTATGTCTTGTGTAATATATTTGTAAATGGGCAAGCAAATAAGGTCAGGAGATGAACTGTATCACTACATGCCATTGCTAAGTAACCTATTCCTAACAATGACAGACGTTAGACAAACAGGACACATGTTTTCTGGAAGAATTGGAAGTTTTGCAAAACAATCTGCAAAACTTAAAATATTTGGGATTGTAAAGCTCAACTATGAGAATGTTTCTAAGCCAAATTTATTTCCACCACTTGTCTATCATTTCCAGCCTTTGATAGTAGGGGGCACCTGATTTACTCATCTGTCAGCAGGAGAAGGTGACTGAAAGCTTGGAGAAATTTTCCCAAGTTACCTGATGCTGCATTCGGTGTCTTTAAGAGTCCTGGTTTGAGATTTGCATCTAGCCCTTTGTTAGTTCATCTATTGCATTGCCTTTGATTGTTTTGATTTCCTCCTGCTAATGTGTAGCGTCCTAATCCTTCTTTTACTACAGTTCTTCTCTTTCTAGTTTGTCATTTAATCTGTCCTTTTTGACCCTTTTCTATTATCTACTCAATCCTTTCCTCTTTTTCATCATCAATTTA
Organism: Limnodromus scolopaceus; assembly: GCA_028565335.1. Lineage (NCBI taxonomy): Eukaryota > Metazoa > Chordata > Aves > Charadriiformes > Scolopacidae > Limnodromus > Limnodromus scolopaceus. The sequence goes on along the minus strand of JAOXNO010000052.1, from coordinate 36,317,681 downwards.
TACACAAACATTATTCTCTGTAAATATTCTTTATACTTTATGCTGTAAGGTCTTAGTACAGAACTGTTCTACACCAATTCATTCTGTCCTTGGATATTGACCTTTCTGAGAATTTTATTCTCTGTTACTACCTAGTTTAGCTTCCTTAGAATAGCATAAAGCAGCCTTAATGTTGACGAAGCACAAGTGTCTTTGCTCATTTCGTCATCCAAATCAGTTGTGAAGAGTTAGAAGACAATTTTCATCAACGTCAACAAGCTCTGTTCCATTCTTCCTACTGTGGAGGAATGAGAGTGTTAAGCGAAGTGGATTGTAAGCTGCGAGGGAGGAGGTTCATAGAGTTTTAAGTTGTGTAACCTCTGAACCTTGACGAGTCTGGGAAGAGCTGTTCTTTGCGAGATTCACCTGACTGGTGACCAATTCTATGTCCTTTAGCATATGCAGTTTTTCATAGTTTACATCTGTGGCTATAATGCAAGGACTAGTAATGAAAAATAAGAACTTGATATAAGATATGGGAGATGTCCTAGTAATTTAAACTATTCTTAAAGACTTTTCTACCAATGGTCACACTTGCCTTGAAAACTGCTACATCTTGTGCCTCAAGGATAATAAAACACACATTTTTCACTCTTGTGTATGTGTGTTTTCTGCTTCAAATGATTTGTCAGGGGCTTTTTTTGGAAAACAAACTTTCTGCTCGGCAAAATGACTGCTTCATGCCTCACAGCTATTCTTGGGTATCAGGAAAGAATCTAGCTGGAATTAATCTGATTCCACTGACATCTTGCTGACAGACACATCAAAAGGGCTGGAAAAGATGTCATAATCTTTGGTTATGTAAATATCTGAATAAAGATTGCTCCGAGGCAAACTGCGGAGCAGATGATAATGTAGCCCTTCTATACTACATCAACAATCGTTTTGACAGATGAATTTGAATGCTAATATTTCATGAATAACATTTTGGGAGGGGGGGGAGGAGGAGTTGTACGCAGTATGGAAACTTATCACCAAAATACATCTTCATATCAGTAAACTATGAGCATTTTTCAGCTCTCTTTAACAATTTGTTAAGGAAAGCAAATATCTTCTGTCATTTCTTTTTTTGTTCGTAGCCACTTCTCTAGTCCCCCACTGTTCAGAAATTGTACAAAAAGCAGAGAGAAGCAGAATGGTCTAAATTTGGAGTGTGACTTAGCAGCGTCATGGCACTGCTGATACTTGGATGACACTTTTTACAAATGTTGAAGTCTCTGCTGGTTTGGGCATGATTCTGAGGGCAATATTCAGCTATTGAAGGATGTCTTGTGTTACTTCACAGCAAGTCCTCAACATTGCCAGTCCTCTTCATTGTGACAGGTGGGGTTTTTTGTGCTGCAGTACCTTGAGAAGGGAACACTTGGCGGGTCCTCAGAAATATATTAAGAATGAGTTTAAGTTTACTGGAATTAGGACAATAGGTAGTGTTCTTTCATTGCTGTGGTCATGGAGGTGAAGCACGATGAAGAGTAAGATAGTGCAGTGAGGAGGCATCTATTTGTGGGCTTATTCTTGCTGCTGTGTGTGTCAGTGATGCTCCCAGACAGACAACACAATGTCTTTTCTGCTTGGTGTAGCTGCCCAGCTTTTCCCGTCTTGGTTAATGCTTTGTGGGTTTTCCTGTGACTGTGGGATAGAATTGTAAAAGTGCATTTCTGTAGAAATCCTCTGATGGGGCTACAAATCAAAGCCATATTCTTTCTCGTTCCTTCCAGACATGCCGCTTGAATGCAAAAACGGGCATAAATGGCCTTGACTGAGAGGTTGGAGATAATTGAAGGGTATGGGAATCCCACTGCAGCAACTTAAACCAAAATTTCTATGAACTCTAGGAGGGGGAGTAGCAATTCAAAGTTGTTTGTAATTGGAGCCAATTGAATTCTTTCGGTTTGCAAAATTGAGCTAAATAGTCATAACCCTTTCTCTTCCTTTCTCCCCCTGATTCTTTTTCAAAACTTTTAGAAAGAAAGATCTTATTATTTAATGTTAATGTTTTGTTCTCCATTATTAGGACTGAAGATGTAACAACAGAAAAACTAAGCATTGTGATCTGATCACTAGTTTTTTCTTTAGGTATAAAAAAGGTATTTTGCTCTGACATGAAGTAGTACTGTTTGCCAAAAATGTAGTGATTTATCAGCTTATAAGATTACAAATGCTATGAAGTACTGAATATCTGACAAGGGGTGCATCTTACTGGGTATCTCAGAAAGACTGGTATAGAAATATCCTGAAAGCAAAATGCAGACCAGGTAACCAGGCTGGCATGGGGTCTTACCCAGGATGAGGAAGAGGAGAAGTGATGTCTCTGTATCAGACGGGAGTCTGTGAAAAATCCTGTTGTGGTTCAGTGGCTTAATGTGGGATCCTTCAGTGCTAAGCCCCTGCCTTTGGAAATAAATGCATTAGCCGCAGTATGGTGCAGGTAGGAGTGGATCCGTAGAACAGAAATTGGTGGTAAGAACCTGGTAGGAGTGGGGAGGAGTTTACTTTAAACTACCTTTAGTCTGGTTGTGCGGACTAAATGCTCTCTAGTAGCTGAGTGTGTTGTCAGTGGCCGGTTTCTCTTCAGCATCGTCTGAAGGGGAATCCCATTACAGTGCTGTAAGACCAAGTATCACACAAACCAAAGTGTGCTCAGTGGAGCAGCTGAGGGGTTTGCTTCCGAAGCGCACTGCTCATCCAAACTGCAGTGCTTTCTTCTTCTAGGGATCAAATCATTCTGCAGTCCTGCCTGATGAGTTGAACATTAGCTTGGGACGTGTCTGCCAGGGAGGTCTGTCTTTGCGGGATTTTTTTTTTGTGGTAGTTGAAACACTATTTGTCTTTCATTGAGTTGCCATCATAGTGGTGATCCTGAAACACTTTCAAAGAACAGCCTGGAAGGTCTTCCCGCTCTTCTGAGTCTGCCACTGGGACTTAATGAATGATAAAGCATTTTAATAAGCAACTTGCAGCTGTGCATCTCCACTTAGGCTATTAATGCTCATTCTTGATATCCAGGCTAGTTACAAAACTTGTTTTTACCCAGATGTTCTAGTGAGGTAAGTTCTTTTTATACTAGAATCTCAGCAGGAAAAAAAGGGCATTAGTATTCCCCTATGCTGAATTCAGAATCTACTGGAACACATAATTTTTATCAAGAGTACCATTACTTTTAATTTGCACAGGTTTCTTTATGTAGCACTTCAGGTCTCAGATTTGCTGAGGGGCAAAAGAAGTTAAACTTGCACTTTTACATTTTATTTTTGCCATCCGTTCCTTTTAGTCATTGATGCAGGTGACACCATTGGGACCTGCTGAACAAACCAGGATAAATGATGGCTATTTACAAATAAGTGAAAGTGAGTGCTTACCTGTTCGGGAGATAAGTCACCTTGGATGCCATCTGTTGTTCTCGAAGGGATGTCTGCTATTTTTTCGTACAGCAACTGCATTTTGTGCCTCTGAGAGCTCTTTAAAATCATATCAATAAAGCTGCTTTGTTGTGACTCTATAAAGCATCTGAGAGGTCACTGCCTTGATAATACCTTTTGCCTTTTAGCCCTCATCCAGTCATCCTGTGAAACAACAAATGAGGTCGTCTACCTTGCAGGGAAACTAAAGGGATGTTTTAATTGATATAGGATTGACGTTTTCCCCCCTAATTTTTAAATGAAGTTGTTCATCAATATAACAAAATAAGGCATGGGATATTTGGCAAAAAGACAACAACTTCTCCCCACGGTGCACTTCTTTTTACTGCTTTTCTACATACGTGTGTTTTACTTGCAGGTCTAATGTTCATGCCCTCTAGCAGCAGGAACATGCAGAGAGAATGTCAAATCTCTTGCTGCCAAATGATAATGAAGATTTTCTTTAGCTCAGGAGAGAGGTCTTTGAGGATCTGAATGTTTTCTCTTGAAGTCGGACCTGGGGCAGATTTCAGAAAGAGGGGCTGCATCTGACACCAAAGTTGTGTTATTTTTGGATGTCAGTGTATATCCCACCTCTGTAATGTCGATTTCCCTAAGAGGATCTGAACCCACGCATCACTCCACATCTGAACAAATCTACTGTTTTACAGAAGCCTGAGTTTTATGAAAACCTGCCTCTTTCTGCCACTTCCTTTCTGGGAAAAAAAGACAAGACCTCCTGCAAACCCCCCACCCTCTCTATCTTCTGGTTCGCAGGCCATGACAGTGAGTGTCGGTGGGGTGTCACATCACTGGCGAAGTAGTGATATTGTGAAAAATGTTTAAATTTTATGACTGTCAGACTTTGTGCTCAGATCCCTTCTGTTGGAATCTAAACTGGAATCTGAGCAGTGTGTGCCACCAATATAATGGCAGTGTTTCTGTATATATTAATAAGAAGTTCCAGATACACTTTTTGATGTGAGCTTGGATTGCTGTTTTTACAAGAGCATAGCCTACTTGTTGTGTGGGGGTCTTTTTCGGTTTGTTTTGGAGGATTTTTGATGTGATTTTTTTAATTTTCTTTTTTTGATAGAAGCACGTCCAGGCTGAACTGCTGTTTTATTTGCTACAAAAAGCAAATCCCTTTTTTAATTATTTAGGTGCCTGGTCTGGTCCTGTGAATCAAACCAATTGACAATATGTGGATATCTTGCAGTGGCTACAGCAAAGAGCTGAAGGTTTTATTTTTAGAAAAGGAAGATGATCTAGAAGGAAGTCTGTTAAGCACTGAAGTACTGGCTTCTGTTGTATGCAAAACCGAGGCCACAACAGAAAATGGAAAGGGTGGAAAGGGGATTCTACCTACCTGTTTAAGGCCTGGATCTTTAAGAACCTCCTCCCAGCTTACCAGGGCTCTTAACTTCATCACCTCAAGGAAGTGCCTAATGTAGCAGCATTTGCTTTCTGTCAGCTTTCCTCCTTGTGATGTTGCAGACCATGGTAAGCAGGTAGAGCACATGCAGGAACTGGGCATTTATCTCTCTGGGACTCCCTGCAGGGATTTGAGGAGAAGGAGCAGGGACAGGCAGGTACATTGCCATGCTTCCCTGGGCAACGTGAATGTTCTAGCTGAAGGGAAAAGGCCTGAAGTACCAGAGGTGGCAGTGGGAAGAAGAAAGGAATTCGATTGCCCTGCAGAGACCTGAGGAAGATAGTAAATTTATAGGCCTCTCCACAGTCATAAACTGTGTGGGTTGATAAGTTGCCTCTACTTAATAAGACAGTGTGGTTTCCACATTCTAGAAATTCTTCTATTTAAATAGTCATTGTGTTTTGATCAGAGCCAATGTCCAGGGTTTGCATTCCTGTAGGACATTTAGTTTGGAAGGAGAAATTAGTTACCGAATCCCCTCTCTATCAAATCCTGCTTGCTTACAAAGAAAGGCCAAAAGATGTAGCCCCAACATGACAGGGTTGAATGCTCTCCAGGACGTTTTTAGGCATCTCCTGTTTTATTTGGGGCCATCCTGATTCAGTCCGGCTAGTTTACTTCCTTGTTGCTTTTCTTTGCCTGCTTCCTTTCACACAAAGCCCTCTAAGATGACAAGTGGTGTGTGAGCATGTGCATGTTCTGCTTGTTTGGGTGGAGATTCCTCTATAGTTACCACCTTCTGAAAAGCAGCTTAACTAGGGTGAACAAATACTACCAACTCTGCTCCCCTCTCTCAGTTTCAAGCTGCAGTCATTTAAATCTGTATTCAAGTATGGTTTGGCCACACTGATACTGGTAATGTTGTTACTTCCACTTACTTAACTTAGCTGGTGCTTTATATTTGTATTTGTAGTATTTTTGGGTTTTTTCCACTAATCATTTGGTGAAAGCGTTTGTTGGCTGAGGGGACTGAAAACTATTTACTGGATCTGGTGGTTATAGAAACTGCAATAGATTCCCAATTTCTGCAGGAGTTCTGCCTAAGTTAAAAGTGTCTAAAAATACCATTTGGATTATTTTTACACCTTTAAGCAGCACTTGAAAATATAGCGCTTTCTACATCTTTTATTTGTAGTAAATTTACTCTTAGTTACCGCTGTCACAATTAAAGGAAGAAACTAAAATCCTAATTGACTTTGGAATACATCCTCAGTCAGTTCTTGTCAACTTAATTTATCAACATCTACATGTGCTATAAAATCACTGTTAAGTACTGGATATCCAGCCGAATATGGGTTTTATTTTAATGAACTATGGTGCGTGTAAAATGAACAAGCAATTATTATATATTCAGCTATTTCCTATTTAAATTAAAGTTGTTAAGCCGCTGGGAATAAAACCTGGATATTTACATAGGCAATTATAAGATTGAAAAGGTTTTGACACTTCCAGGGACTTTATGGAATTTGTTATGGTTTGTTTCTTTAATCTGCTTTCTGTATCTTTTTCCTGCTCCCCTCCTAGTAGCAATTGTGACTAATTACTTGCGCAAAATGATCAGTGAGCAAATTAATCTTCTCCAGACAGTCTCAAAAGTCATTTTATTGTCATCTTGTGGAAGCTGTTAGAGCAAAAGCTTGTCGGGGAGAAATGGGATGAAAAGATACAGTTGTGCTTTGCTTTTTTCTTTGAGCCAGCTAATTTGTTGAAAGGGACACAGTGGTGTCAGGGTGCAGGTGTCTGCCACATCTCTTGCAGCCCCGACGTTGCTGTTCTGCAGGGGTGGGGAGGTGTCACAGAGATGGGCGTGAGCTTGAGTGGGTTCCTGGTGGTTTTAGGTGTTTACCCTCTGACAGATCTCTTCCCAGAAACCACACTAGCCTTTGTGAACAAGAGAAACCTCATTTCTTGCTGCTCTGTCTAACACCAAGCGGAGAGAATGCGGGATGTTTTGGAATCTTTTCTCTTTATCTCCTCTTAATTCATGTGTGAGTCGTATGAAATGAAATGTTTGCTTTTCACCCATTTCCATTTTTAGCTTCAAGTTAGACATTGCCATCTTTCATTGCAACAGCCAGCAACTAATGAACAATTGGAGTTTCCATTCTGGGCTGGTGTAAAATGCTTCAGTCCACTCATTTTTGAGTATTGAACATCCTTTGGAAGAATATTTGAATAAATCGTTGCACTGTTGAGGAAAACTTTCTCCCAAACTTCAGTTCTTCTGAAGCTCTCAGTGCAGTCCATATGATGCTGCGTTTCCTCAGCTTGGTTTTAACTTTCCTCATTTTGCCTTCACTTCTTTTGAAAGTGAATTGACTCCATAGAGCCATTTGACAAAATGTGTTTTGTGTTTATGAGCACTTTGACAGTGTTTATTCCTCTCCATCAAGTATGTTGATGTTTATAAACAGGTGTTGATAAGCATTTAGTAGAGTAAATAGACAGAAAAATAACAATAGAAAGTGCTTTGTTTCTTACCTTTTTGAAATGTACGTGGATGTTTCAGGAGAGAACGGAGACTATTGCAGCATACAGTCTATTTCTGGGAAGGAGCTGGAAAAAAGAGGAGACTTGGTTATTTGGAGGAGTGTTAGATCTCTAGCTAACCCATGTCGCAACCAAAATATATTTTATTCTGTCTCTAACTTTTCAAGGAAAAGTTACCTAAGAAAAATCTCATTGGTCTTGTAAATAAGAAGATTAAATTAACCCAAGTCAGATTTCCTTTAGCAAAGCAGAGATTACATTGGCTCACGTTACTCTTCAGTCAGCGTTGATGTGATCTCATGCTAAATAAAAGTCAGACATCTCGAGATCTTACCCTCAGTAACTGAAAGAAAGGTCATTTTGGGTAGCACATTCCAGTGCACAAGATAAAGGAAGAAAGCAGCCCCTCAGAGACGGAAAAGATTTAATGTCTTTAGGATATGTCTCATTAAATTATTTTGTTTCAAACTCAGATTGTAATCAGATACTGACCTTTACAATAAGAGAAATAGCCTCATTGACATTGTCTGATAGGGATAAAAAGAAATCTGGTCTTGCAGTGCAGCAGTTGTACAGTTTATCTGTGTAATTGATACCATACAAGAGAATAAATTAATCCTGCTATTAAAAAAAAAAATCAGTAAGAGAATTTATCAGATAAAAAATAGATCTTAATAGATGGTAATGTTCTTTAGTAATTAATAAGTGTTGCATTTATTGCCCCTCTTCTAGAATGATTTACAACGTGCTCCTGTTCCTATAGATCAATGAAAGTTTTGCAGTAAGACTCCAGAGCAGACTCTTAACCATGCATTGCTGTAGAGGCGCCTGTTTTCAGGCACAGAAAGCCTTCAACTTGTCATTATTTCCAACTTATCTGGGTTGGTTGTGTTGGTTTTTTTTTTTTCATTTGGTGTAATATCAAGTGTATTTGAAAGTAGTTTATTTGTAGTAAATCTGCTATGCCAAAATGTTGCTCTGAGTTGTATCCTGAAGTGGAAGGTGTGACACTTCATATCTAAGTCATTGATTTGAATTGGTATGGCTCTTAATGTTCATTAGCTTATCCAGCAGTAATAGATTATTTCTCGTTCTTTTGATTTCCAAAATGTCAAGTCAGCTAATAAAAATACTTAATATCACAGGTTTTAGAATGAAGTTGATCAGTGGCTGCTGTACCTAACATTCCTTTCCAGATACCTTATTCTGTATTGCAGCACCAGTCCTTTAATCTTTAAATAATCACCTTGAACAGTTGGTGTGAATTTTGTGGAAAATTCAAGGGAGGCTTTGTTACCTGCTGTTTAAATAAATATTGAAGACTTTGTTTACTGGTAGTGCTGCTTTTCATCAGTTGTAAACACACTTTTAAGTAGTAGAGCACAATCCGTAGGAATACCTAAACTAAAACAAGTTATAAAGAACAAAGCCAAATATCTCACACTTCTTTTATGGTTTTGGTTCACATAAGAAGCTGTGCTGTAAGTTAAAACCCTAAGGAAAGAGGTGTCTTTTCCTTCCTGTGAGTGATCTTAACCCCTCCTTATCTTCATTGACTGTCCCTAGGTCTAGTATTTCAAGATTTGAGGAGGAGGCGTTCTGCGTTCATGAGTTCAGTTAGCCGTGATCTCCCCGGGGAAGACTTCAGCCTTCTTGCCTCCAAGTCCTAGCCTTTTTAGTTCCTCCTGGAAAGGCAGATATTCTCTTTCCTTGATAACTTCTAAGTGCTAAGTCATAAGCTTGTTTCTGAACATTTAAACGGAAAAGTATTATTCATTTTCATAGAGTTGTAGTCTGCTTTTATGTTATGAGTAATTTATTTTGCTGTTGCGATCACCTTATTTCTGGTTAGATGTACTGCTTCTCTATTTAAATGTTTGGGTTATTAGAGCTTGTTCTTCTGGTGACAATTCCACTGGATTCAAAAGTAGGGTTTTTTAACCTGTACATATTAGAGGTAGAAGTTAAAAGAATCTCTCAATCGAAGTAAAGCTCTTTTGGGAAAACACATTTGCAAGTGGCATTTAGTGTGGCCAACAGTACATTGGTTTCCTTGCTCAGCTACCTAAATAATAAATGCAAAAATTATTAATTGTGGAATTAGATTGCCTGGGAAGCCTGTGTGTTCACTGACTGTTTCTACCAGCAAGTTAAGCATTTGTGTTGCTGCCTTGCAATCGTACTGCATCATATTTGGATGCAAGTTCTCTCATGTCTGTCATGCACGTAACCATCGAGGTGCTTTGCTAGCTGGCACAACATGCAAATAATTCTAAACCATGGGTATTTAGAGAAACCCAATCTGTACCTTGCACAGAATTTTGTGTTCCTAAATGTGATTTTTAAATTTTTTTTTTAAGACCTGGCTCTTCAGGGTTTGATTTTTGCTATGTTCTGGATTCTGATTTATGAGGAGACCATTTCATGTAATTCTGGCATTATGAAGAGATACTAAAATGAGTAGATATGAAATGCTAGCTTTTAAGTTTTTCACAGTCACAGACTGATGTTTAAAAAAACAGTCTTCAGCATAAATTAGCATAAGCATGTATATTGGGGAGATACTTTTGGGATAAAAATGTTAGAAGCATTATTGTCTTTGCATAAGCCAAGTGTAGTTCCTTCCTCATGCACAAACTTGTAACAAAAATGCTCCTATAACTTTTCCTAGGTTTATGTTGAATTACAGTATCTGCATTAACAGCCATTTTCAAAGACAAATGGTGAGCGGGACTGCTTGTAAACAGGCTCCAATAAGAGGAGTGCTGGTTTTGAACCAGTTCAGAATCAAAGCCTTGTTTCTGAGGAAAGTGTTTCAGTGTCGCATGGTGTTTTGTAAGTCAACGTGCATTATCATTAAACATCGTCATCTTGGTTTTTTTCATAGTAACATTGAATAACTGTAGGTGGTTTGATGATAAATACTAATATTGATGGGAGAGACCACCTACAGTTTCCTCTTCTCTCTTCTTTAGTATCAATTATTGGCTTTGGGATTAAGACAAGTTATTAGAAAAGCTCTTCTGTTTTGGGCAGTTAATTCTATCACAGCAGGGTTGTATTTCAGAGACACAACATGAAGGGACATAGTGTGATTGGTTTTGCTCTGCATAGACCAGTTTTCATAGGAACTTTTTTCTGTAGAAATTTAGTTTATTCTGACCATTCAAAAGTCCTCATAGCAGTCTTTTCAAATAGCTAAGGGAATAAGTGGTATTCTCATTTTTCATATGTGGTGATCAATGTTAAAAGTGGCTGAATAATCTGTTCTTACAACCTTAGATATTACTGTCTGTAGGCAAAGGAATACTTGCTTTCAGAGGCTGATCTTCTTGCTATCGTCTTGCTATTTATCGTCCCAGCACTGGAGCTGTTTTGCTTTTGTCTGAACGATCTGATGTGATCTAATCTGTTCTGTCTTCTTATATTGAGATTAACAAGCCATATACCTTCAGGCATAGGCCAGATCTACAGTAGCAGAGCACAAATGAACTTGAACATGAGGTCAATCAACTGCACAAAATACATCACACAGTTGTTCCAAGGCTCGTGCTGTGTCTGTAATTGCCCCTTGTTCTGTCGTTAGAGCTCCCCTACAAGTCATTATTTTGAGTCAGCAGAGCTGCAGGGAACAGTCAGCCTGATGGTTAGTATAGTGCTGAATAGATAATATAAATATCTCCCAGCACAGAAATACAAGGAGCAGGTATTTAGATTAAACCTAATAAAACATGTGGATGTTAATCCCTTTTTGACTGTAAATTAAAACAGTACTTAGAAAACTTCCAGTAAGACTGCTTATTTACTTGGCCCTCTTGAAATGGTGATTTTTTTCACTGTCAGGGTTTCTTAAACAATAAATGGAAACTGGGCAACAATTGTGGTATGAGGTTATGAAAACCTCATTGAAATAAGACTTAAGCCACAGGACTTCTGTCTTTAGAAGTATAGCTCTGTATTTTCCCATAACTCTTAACATTTTAAGTCAGCTGAATATGTAATTAGGAAAAAAGTATTAGTATTGTCCAGTATCGCAGATGGTGGAATTTCGTTCATTTCTGAACCCAACCCAGTTTTAACCTAACCTTTAGCATGTAAATGTGGTGTGGTTAGCTGCTCTTCTCATCATTCGTACTCTGCTGGGGCATCTGTAGAGCACTTTGCAAGTGGCTGGCTCTCCTGGCTAATTCCTTGTTCAGGATCCCCCCTTGGGCTTCCTAACAAAAGTACCTTCCCATTAGTGCATCATAACGTGTACACTCCAGCTCCCAGACCTTACTTTCCAGATCATATGTGCACCTGAACATACATGTTGGGTGAGCATGTTTGCATAGGCGGTCTTCAGACAGCCCCCAAGCAGGTCACAGGCTGGTTGTACCAGGGTCCTGGACAGGAGATCAGTTATGGTACATAAGTGCAAATTTTGATTTTAAGTACAAATGCAAAGCAGTTATTGGTGAGTGATAGAAGATAATGCAAAGTAGTAATGCAAAGCAGCTAAGTGATTTATGAACTCAAGAGAATGGTATGTGAGGTGTAGATTGTCTTAGAGAAGCTAATTCCCTTGTATTCCTGTTAAAGTCAGTGAAGGGCTTCCCTTCATGGAGCTGTGCACAGAACATGAAGTAATGGTCCATCTTTCTCTGTTGACTGTGGGAGAGGATCAGGGAACGTGACGTTCCCAGAGCTAAAGGGAGGCTGTAAAAGTCTCAGTTTCATTTTCAGAAAGAATGTGGAGGCTTAAAACAGTGACTGTTCATTTTGGGTACGGTGGTACTGTAGAAATTCAGAGAAGTTACAGTAAGACTTTAAGTTTTCTACATAGGTGAAGAAGAGAGGTATGTGATGAACAGGTAGTTACAGGTGCAGGTTCATACATGTTTCTTAACATAGAAGATAGATTTACAAAGTCAAAATGAACACCAAATATCCATCAGAAACTCAGCACCAGAAGAATTTGAATAGGAGCTGTAGACCTTTGGGCAAAATGTGAGTCCTCAAAGTTCACTTGAGTAAAAATGTCAACAAGTGATTAATTCTTACTGTTGTAATAGTAAAGGTGGGTACTATTTGAAATATACTAAAGCAGGCCACGAGTTTTCAGAGTGAATATAATAACATGGATTTGCTTGTGCTGCTGAACTTCATATTCTCTTTGCAGTCTTACTCATAACAAATGGGTAGATACCAGTGACACAGCTGGTTTTATAAAGGAAACCAATCTTGCTTCTCCACCTAATAAATACAATTTTTCACTGTTCCACAATAAATGATAAGCTTAGCAAATCCCAACTGAAAAACTGAAACACAAAATGGCACTTAAGCAGTTCCAGTGATTTCTTTGAGCACAGAAGGAGAAAAGACTTCATTGCTCTTGTGTATTCGCAACAACAGATGCAGCTGATTTTCAGCTAGTTAAAAGCAGGATTATGTTTATTGAGATTACAGTCTGTAAAGAGGATGGTCCTTTCTACATACATCTTCATTCCAGGAGGATCTACAAAAGGCATGGAGGAGAACCAAAACTCAGCTTTTAAAATAGAGCCCTAAAATATAATAAGCTGTAGTTTGGATGCAAATTCATGCTGCATTTCTCAGGTTGTTACTTCTGAACAGTATTACTGCACACAAGGAAAAGCCCACTGAGAAAGAAAAGCTACAGTTGGTTGTCTTCTGAGGTCACCCTTTAGAATAGAACAAGTGTCAGTTATCACAGGGTTCATCTGTAATGTGGTCAAAAGCTCAAAAGTAGTGACTCATGTCTGCCTAAAATATGAAAAGATTTTAAAACCCTGCAATTTAATAAACAAACAAATAGAATAGTTTCTCTTGATTTGTTGCTGAAGGTGTGAATTCACAGTCCATGTTTACCAGCTTCATTCTTATGATAGATATTGGGAACCCACTTTTGAAATGAAAACAGAAAATCTTGAATGTAGAAGTGGAGCTATTAAAAAAAACAGGCCAAATATATTACATATGTATAAGGGAGTTGTGAGAATCATGAGCATTGGCATTTCCCCACAGTGATACTGGAATTATGGTACTTAGAGTACAAAGCTTTCAGAATATCCTGACATGGATATTTATAAACCAGGATTTATATCTAGTATGTATATGTAAAAATCTGACTTCTCATAGGACATATTCAACAAATGTTACTGCATCTCTGTGCTTGGGTCGGAAAAAAAAAAAAGGGGAAGACAAACACTATTACCCTGGTAAGTTCCAATGTTGAGTCCCAAAGTAAGCTAAATCTCCTGGCAGCTTATTTCAGACTGGGAGCTGAATAGCAATGCTAATTTTGCACAATTTATAGAATTCTGTAACTATTACAACTTATCAGTAAAAAATTCATGAGGCAAAATGGAAATGTTCTCTAATGTATTAACTGTTTTTGCAACCACAGTGTATGAGAGAATCATACTTGACTAGGATAGGAAAAAGAAATAAAGAACCCAGGCATACAATGTTTCTGCTGCTTGCTATGAAGGATCCTTATTCATAAATATATCAACTTCCCTTGAAGAGTTTGGGAATTTGGAGTTAGGATGATATTTTTCATTAAAATTTTTGATTTGTGATGAGAACTTAATTAAATGTCTCCCAGAAAACTGTAAAAATATAGATCTATTTTAGGGCTATGTCCATTTTTAATGACTTACTGTTACAAATGCTCTATCTGACTTCTTGCACCCACCAGGTCATTATACCATGGACCTCTTAGTATGACTGTCAGGAGATGGGTGAGCCTATCCTTGCCTATCAATTCATATTTCAGAAATAGAACACAGTAACATTATCAAGTGTAAGGAATGGCACAGGGATCTAAAATATTTCATAATTCTTGTTTCTGAGCCCTTTTATTTTAGGCATCCTGGGTACAGAGGGCAGGGAAGGTTTCCTCTCTGAAACTTGGCTCTTGCATAGAAATTCTATAGTATAGAAATTCTATTGAGAGCTTCCTGTATAATATATAAGAATAGAATTTAGGATCTATGTTCAGCTAAGTTTCATTATTTGTTTTTTGTAATATTCTCTTATGTTGCATCACGACAGTAAGTCATATGAAACCAACATGCTATGTTGTAGTCTTTATGGATTACTTTATTGATGTCTTAAATATTCTAGACTGGTCATTATGCACTGGTCAGTATCATAGCATTGTTCAGAAATGCAGAGAATGCTGTTGTGGACAAGCTGGTCAGTCAAAATACAAACTGCTAGAAAGAGTCAAATTAGTACCTCATACCACTGTAAATTAAAAATCGGCTGCGTAGCAGTTGATGCCAAGACAGGAGAGCTGCATTCATGTAGTGTTGTTTCAGAGATTATTAGAAGACTGGAAAGCTTGTGTTAACGTACAGTTGAGGAGCTCAAGCGATGGATACTGAAGCTGGAACTGGCTTTCCAACTTGCAGTACTAAGATTCAGGAACCTGGCTTGCCCTGAAAACAAGGTTTAAGTCTGTGTTTTGGGTTCTGTTTTGGATTCTTGCAGTTCAGTTTGCCCAGGTATGGCCACCGTGCTTAAGCAAATTTAAGACAGAGCTGATATCCTAGCTCTTCAGAAAATTAGCTGCTGAGAGATCATTTGTCTGGTGCTCTCTGCTTGCATCATTGCTTCTTGGTAATCCATAATATGTTGAATCAATCAGAATTTCAGTCTAACGTTTAAAGGACACTAGTGAATTGAATGAAAACCCCCAGATATATGTCTACTTTTCTGACACTGATCCCCTTAGAATTTGCAAAGCGGTCAGCTTCAGGAGAGAATACGTGGTTGAACTTTGTAAACTCATGGCAGAATAGAAGACTGACCACAAGTATCAAAATGGTTGAGAGGAGTACAGATCTGTCTTCCTCCACATGAGTTTCCACCACTGCCACTAAGCCAACAGAAAAAGCAAAGGAAGTGAAAGACAAGATAAAGACAAGGAGAGAGAAGGGATAATAGCAATTAAAGGAGAGAAGATGGGGATAAATATAAAGCACAGCATAGTCTATACGAAAACTAGCACAGTGAAATTTTGTGACTTTCCTTATAATATTTTGAGATGCAATCGGTTAATGGGTGAAAGGCTCTGCTACTGGAAGAAAAGAAAAAGGAGATTCTTACAGACTCCAGTTTTCAATGATCAATTGAATTTAAAAGACGGTGTATTTCTGGGAAGACCATAAAAGGTGTTTTTATGTGTGCATTTTGGATACCTGTTTTGCCTGGCTGGCTCTGCAGACATAAAGCTGCATATTTCGATATGTAAGTGAAGTCTTCTCTGTGTCACGTTATTTTTTTTTTTAAAGAGAGATTGAATAGTGCACATGTCAAGAACTGAGAATCCTCTGCATTTTCTTTCAAGCCTTTGTGTACATGATGAGCTAGAATAACCTCCCTGAACTGAATTATCCTTCCATACTATGGTTCAGTGAATATCATTATATTTCAGCACAGCTTGAGTGATTTTTAATGCCAAAAACATCAGCAAGAAATACAAATGTTACAAAATATTGAAACAATACCATAAAAAAAACCCAGGATCATAAATACTTTACTTTGCAAGGTCTGGAAGGTCAACATAGCTATAGTGTGGAAAATTAAAATGCTCTCCGTGTGAATGCCTTTGGAAAAAAAAAAAGAAAAAGGCAGTGTTTTACCCTAGAAATATAGAATTCCTATTTGAAGCCAGTTAACAATAAAAACTATTTTCCTGGTAGTTGGAACTGATGAAATTAATTAATCCATGATTTCTTTTGTATTTGTCACATGCATGTTCTTAAATATAATATAATTAAAGCAGAACTAGAGAAAGTAGAAAATTGGTGACAGCTTTCATGCAAGTGATGCACTGCAGAGGTAATACGCATCAAGCGAAGATTTTGGCAGAATGAAATCAAACATATCCAGGCAGGAACTGATGTTTGTGACAAGCTCTGAATTTGGAAGCCTTCCCCTTTGCAACCAGGTGTTCTGTCGGTGCACAGCCGCTCTGTCAGAATACACAGGAGCAGCGAGGGGAGGAGGGGAGAGGGAAAGCAAAGGAGAAGTTCTGCTGCATGTTACAGATTGCCGTGGTGGAATCAAACAATTAATATTTTACCTGGTCTTCCTTCACTCTCAGTTACTACTTTGCAACTGGAAACTTCCCTTTATCCATTAGTCTTGCATCGGCAGGTGTTCTTTCCCTCGGAGGTCTTGCTGGGTTTCAGTGTTCACATGCTATCTTGGCTTTAAAAAAGAGAAACCTCAAAACCTGCCCGCCTCTGTTGGTTTGTATTTCTCCATGAACGTGACTATGTATCAGTGACTTTTGGATAGGGTGGTCTGTGCTTGTTGTCTGCAATATCTTTGCCAGCCTCTCTGAATGCTGACTTGTGAATGTTTCGCTCCCATATTGGTCGTAATCTTAATTGAAGGGAGGAGCCTGTGAGATATATGAGGAAGTTTTTATCTTAATCTATTTCTGTTAATTTAAATTTATATTGCTAGCAGCATCTCCCATGGATGCTCAAAATATGGATAAAATGGATTGAAGTTGTTTTACTGACAGGAACTTTATGATGATAAAATAAGCATTAGAATGTTTGGTAACTTTTTGGTCACCTCTGGTAGAATGGTTGAATATTAAATTTGAATTTTTACTCCATTTTCAAAAGCTGTGACTCTGCCAACTGATGAAATTCCTGTTTAGCAGAAATGAGGAATTAATTATTTTTTCAGTAACTGACCTATTGAGCCTGTTTTGTGGAAGCATCCTATGACATATCAGATGACAGTATCAATCTGAGAAATAACATGCAATAAATGCACAACTGTATACTAAACATTTTTAATAACACCCCTGCACTTTTTCTGATCTCTGTTTCCAATTTTTTCCAGCTCCTGACAACAGAGTGCTCCATTTTCAAAGAGCATTGTCTTACAGTGTCTTAAAAATTGCCCTCCCAGGTGTTTTCTGCGTAGACATCCTAAAGGAGAGCTATGAGAAGGATTCAGAAACAAGCCTTTCATTGCCTTCATGTTATATCTTGGAACAGCAGGTAAGTAAACTGTTACACTTCTTTCAGGAAATAGGAAACTTTATTTGCAGAACCATAAAACCCAACAGATTTATTTCAACTAAAGACTTGTATTCTAAATGCATAATTTTAATGCAAGGATGCCTTCATTCAACCTTTTGCTTAGTTCTTCACATGCAAGCTCTGATTTCCCCACAATAGAGTGCCAGCAGTTTTATGCAGTAATATTCACAGTGACACGGATGACAAGGCAAGGTTTGATCTGTCCTGAGGCTGCAGGAGGTGAGAGAAGGCAGCCATAGTCTTACTCTCCACACTGGCCTGTAGAAATGCTGGCACCAGGATGATGGAATGGGAGCCGTGGTGGCACCAGTGCTTAGGACAGTGCTGTGCTGCTGGTGTAGTGGAGGCACACGCAGGGGGTATAGCAATAAGAAGCCTCAATAACTTGCTTGTACATCATTCTTCACTCTAATTTAAGCCTCATTGGCATTTTTTTCCAATCCTACATTATAGCAACAAACAGAAAAAGACACCAGTTTTGGGTAGAAATTGCCATAAACCATACTTCCTGAAGTCTGAGCAAGATCTAGAAGGTTATTGTTCCTTTGTACACAAGCAAGTTTGGTTTTAAAATAGTGTGCAGGGGTAGAACCATTTGCCAGAAAGTTTTTTTTTTCCCTTTGTGTTGCCTGGAAAACGTAAGGCAATTTCTTCATGAGTAGCAACTACATTAAAGGGAATTGGAAATGAAAGAAGTCTTTATTGCCTCAGAAATATCTTTTTTTGCCTTAACCTCCCCATAGTAGTACATTTTGCAAACATTAGGAACCTTCCTGGCCTTTTAAACTAAGAACTGTAGGCAAACAGCTGATACTGTGAAATGAATTGGAGTTCAACTTTTTACGTGGTTGCTTCTGTTCTGTGTAATTATGCTATCAGCGGGAATCCCATTTACTACCATTGAAAGTGTAAAAAGGCAAAGACACTGTCTCAGCATCCGAGCTGCGTATGCTACAGAAGGCTGCACGCTTCTGCTCACAGGTAGCCCCATGCCAGGACAGACAGGCACGTTAGACCAAGTCATCTCACCCAGAAATCATTGCAATTTATGAAGTTATTCTTCCAGGAGAACTTAGGTACAGGTTTTTCTCTGTTTTGCTCAGATAAAAATTATATCTCTGATTTGCGAAATAGTGTTGGTCATTTCTAAGAATGCCATGACAACTGTTCAGGTTGTAATAACTGTGTTTTAACGGAAGTAACTTTCCCTCCTTTTGGGCTCATATTGGAAAACGTGTTGCTTACCAGATGTATGGTGACATTATTACACCAGCTGCTACATGTTTCTTTGTACGATATAAAATTCATTATCAGCTTTTTAGATCTCGGAAGGACATAAGCAATTACTTTGCATTTCAGCCTTGTGAAACCTGATAAGTAAATCATTAGGGAAATCTTGCATTTTTTCAAAATCTCATATGAAGCTGATATGCATAATTATTGTAAAATGCCATGATGTTTATGAAAATAAAGACTCTACACAGATAAAAGTGATTTTATTTTTCTTGGCTTAAGACACAACACACACTCAGGGGTTGAAAGCCCTTGACTGCTGGTCATTACTAATTTAATAAGTAGCCCTCGCACTTCTTGCAGATACAAAGGAATCTGGCTTTACATGTGTAATATGCAGCGTGCAGAAAATACTTAGTGCTGTTCTCTTTGAAACCTAGAGGACAGTTATTAAAATTTTATGGTTCAAATTAAAATTTAAGATTAAAATACAAGATCAAAAGAATCAATTTTTCCCCTCAATGCTATTAGGAATAAGCCCTTTGGAATAGAGGGGCTCAATGTCTAAAATGTCATGTCCTCCTCCTCCAGAGAGCTAGACGAGAACTAATCACAGCTGACTGCAGGAACGTAACTTTCTGTATTTTTTTTTTTAAGAGAGGAACAAGCTTTTACTACTTTTTAATGTATTATGCTATTGTAGAGTTGTGAAGTAGTAAGTACTGCTTGGGAACCAGTGTGACAGTTTTTGAAGAAGCAGTTTGTTTCATGAGCAGAAGGGAAATCCGTGGTTGTGGAACTGTTAAGATGAGTTGGAGGATGCCAGAGGATTTGATTCTTTGTCAAAGCATAGGGGAGCAAGGGGAGGCTCATGCAGTAGCTCGGTCTGATTAATAACTATCAGAGTGCCCATTTTTCTAAGGTACTGTGCCATTAATATGTCTCCCAGTGTCAAATCTGGTTGCCATTTCTCTTGTGAGACACTTTAATAATAAACTGCAAAATCAATGACACACAGAAGCAACCTTATAAGGAGAAAGCGCCCTGCTATATCTTAACTTGAAACACAAAGTCACAAATCTACTTTCTGCTTTATGTATTACTTCCCTGAAACTTTACCATGGTGCTGTACTCTCTATGTAGCTCAGCTGTAAGAACCTGGTTTTGCTGTTCCTGAACAGCTATTTGTCACTGTGAAGTCATAACCAGTTCTGCGATATAGATGACAAGGGAGGTAGCAGAGTGTTGGTTAATTTCGTCGTGGAACTGACACAGAACTTGTCAAGGTCACTAGAAGCGCTGCTATGGACTTCAATAGAATGTGGATAAGTCCTCATACACGTAGCTCCCATGGGAGGCTATTGGCACAGGACATGCCTGACACTGAACATGGCGGTTGTTGCATGTAACTTCAACAACTGTGCTCTGTGCTGGTGAACACTCTAAAACAGGAATGCTCAGGGGTTCTCTCAACCCTTAAAAAAAAAACCCAACAAAAAACCGTGTATATACACACATCATGACTGTTTTTTCATGCAAAATTCACCTTATTCCCAGAAGTTTACAAACACTAACTCATTACTGAGGCAAAACTTCAGCAAGCTCTCCCATCCGGTGAATGATTATTCACCTATTTCAATAAATGGATGAAATCTGTTAGTTTCATTTTTATGCAAAATGTGGATGTAACTCTTGTTATCTTCCATGAACCATGACAGCTATAATTCTAGGATATTTTTTTAAAACTAGAGAAACTATGGGATTGACATAATGTAAAAGAAAACAGTTTTCACAGAACTGATCCAACAGAATTAAGCCTTTATCCTGTCTTTATAAATCTTCAAATCCTAAAGCAATAGAAAATTATTTAAGCTCCTGTTATTTCATTGAAGAGCTTAAGACAACCGGATGACCAGCATGAAATGCAACATAGCATTAATTGAACAAATGGAGAACTGGATTACTCAAAATCTGTTGAGAACTGCAGAATAAAGGACATTATCAAGGGTTCAGTGGCAAATTCCCCTTAGTGACAAGCACTTGTTTTAACAGTGAAAGAAAAACACTGCATGAAAACTGTAAGCTACAAAATTCATTAAGAAAGTTCCTTTTAAAATGGGGCCTGGGAGACTCTCTCTTATCACAGAAGCCAAGTCATAGCCATCTGTGGTTATCAGATTTTCAGACTTGTGTATCATTGAAGTTAGATTAATGCAAAGTCTGACTATACCAAAACGGAGAAAGGAAAAAAAAAATGAGGAAAGGAAAAATGGACTGAGATCAATGAAAGAAAAGGAGCTGAGAGGATAAATAGGAAAGAAAAAACATTGTTATTTCTGCAGATGGGGAAAGTGAGGATTGACTAGAGAAAAAAGATCAGTTTCAGGGACAAGATCAATATATTTACATCTCATATCTCATATAGGTTTTCTTCTTACATATGTAAGAGCAGCGATTCCCATTCCTTTGTATAGCAGGACAACAGTGCAATGTGCCTTTAATAATACCTAGAAAGTAGGATACATCTTACCAGAAGAGCAAGACAAGTGAAGCAGCCATGATAGAATGATTTCTCTCTTTTCGTTAATCATGGAGAGGACATGCATCAGGTGGTTCAACTGCAATATGTAAAATAAACCACAATATCTGGTTTGTCATCCTTTTGAAGGAAATGTAGAGGAGCAGCGAACTTGACTGTTTTTCTAGGTGAAACTAATGACCACAGATTTAATCACAGGCATGTAGGTGATAACAGAAACTGCTATCCACTCACCCTTTAATTCCTTATAGCAGATGGGAACTGTTTAGAATTCAGGCAAACTCTGGTGTGTTCACCTTTTGAATTAACATCTTTGCTTGTTTATAACCCAAATGTCAGCAATTTTTCATCAGATCATTGCTACATGACCTACTTTACTAAAAGGATGTTTTATAATGATGACACAACACTTCTGAGTGCTGCTTCTCTGAGGTCGATGGAACTGTAATCAGCTGGTTCAGTAGAGGGAAAATAACATTTAAATTTATTTTCAATATACTTTACAGGAATGCCTTTCTCCACTGTTCCTTATTCTAGCAGTTGTCTTTGTCTTTGGCCCAGTAAAGCGAGATGTCAGAATTCAACTGGATAGGCTTTGGTGGCATGCTTACTTAGATA
This sequence comes from Limnodromus scolopaceus, assembly GCA_028565335.1. Classification (NCBI taxonomy): domain Eukaryota; kingdom Metazoa; phylum Chordata; class Aves; order Charadriiformes; family Scolopacidae; genus Limnodromus; species Limnodromus scolopaceus. The sequence continues at coordinate 36,295,850 of JAOXNO010000052.1, read as the reverse complement.
AGAGCTAGTTATCCAGCCTGAAGAGCCCAGAAGCGTTTGGAAAGGGTGGGATAGGGAGTATCAGTTCCCAGGCAGCCTCAGTAGCTCTTCCTGGAGCCATAGTGGAAGGTGTTTTGCTGTGTTATAATGCAGCACTTAAGGTGTCTAATGAGGGCTGAATCTTCATATCAGTAGAAGGGAAAATCTCCATTAAGTGATGTTTGGTCCATAAAAGATTGTTTTACAGAGTATTTAAAGAACTGTTAGATCCAACAGCAGCCTGCATAATTTATGTTTACCCAGTAGCTATTTGAATTTAAATTTGGATACTGTTCCTATATTCCCTGCAGCAGGAGACAGCCGCCAGGAGGACCTTAACAGCTGCAGGACAGTGAGTTTAAAGGGTGTGCTAAAAAATGAAGTATGGGTAGATGCTTTCTGTGGCAGGACAAAGTTGGAACTTGGAGAAGGATGAGTAGAAGGAAGTGTTCAGATTTTCTGCACGTATTTAACATGAAAGCAAAGGAAAATAAAAATGGCCAGGTAGTAACAGAGAGCATCTTCCTCCCCACCCAGAGGCACCTGCTGCTTGTGTGGAACTCTTACAGGTGAAATGTGCACATGAGACATTTGTGGCTTTATTGAGGAGTACCATGAAGTGTTGTAGGCATCATATAAAATCAATATGCAGATTCACTAAACAACAGCCAACCTGTAAGCCTATCAGTCTGATAACTGAGTTGTCATTAACACAGATTTCACAATGCTCTTGAAGTCACTAACTTTATTTTAGTGGAAAATTAGCCTACGTGATGTGGTATGCAGTGGCGCATTCTTTTGATTTACACCTAGTTATTCCCACAATAATGAAACATTAATACTCTGAATCTTTCATTTGGAAAATATTCAATATAATAAACTATGCATTAATGTATCTGCTTACTTTTTTATTCTCTAGTTCTTAACAGTTTTCATTTCACGTATGCTAGTTTTTCATTTTGTTTTTGAAATTAACTCTCTAACAATCCTTTTTTCTTTTAGTCTTTCTAAGACAACAGCATCTTATATTGCTGACACAGTATATCTGTTCTAGTAGCTGCTAATTAATATCTTTAAATTCCAACTCCCTGGAAAAGGCTTACTGAGAAGGGGAAACCCTAAAATATTTTCTTTTTGGCAATTTGTAGAGTATGCATTTACTTTTACTGAACGCACTATTAAAAGGTAACAATGTAATTTAAAAACAGCTTTTATGGATGTTTACTAGAACTTTGGTAACAGCTGAATGAGAATTTCTTATCTTATGTGGGTGGTGATAAGGGTTGCAACTAGAACTGAAAGTAACTGTAAAATTTCTCATTTTTTGTTTACAAATCATAAAGACTTCTAGTTTCACAATATAAAGTATATCCTTGCAGAGGAATTTGTAGATAGAAAAACAAACGTAAGATCAATAGTAGCTAAATGGGCTGGACTCGGGTGAAGTCCAAGACAGAGGAGGGGAAATGTGAGCGACAGAAATAAAGTAAGAGATGGTTGTGACAAGGGAAGTGTTAAAACATGCTAACATTGGCTGGAACAGCCCATGTAAGCATAGCTCTTCGTATGTCCGCAATTACCTGCATTACCTTGAAAGAACTAGTTCAAAGTGGTAGACCCATAAGAGCATGATGTTCTGTCTGAGCTGAGCTGCTCCTCTAGAGGTAGCTTCTTCCAGATGCTACAGTGCTGTGGCAGCATTGTTCCTAATGTTCCTAACCAGGTCTTCAGATCTTGCTTGGGTGTTTATGCACAACATGTATGTTAGGAAAATGGGCCTTGGTCAAAAAACTAATTAATCAAACAGCTTCGAAAATATACGTTTAAATACCCATGCAATTTCCCCCAAATCACCAAAACCACTCCCTCTTACTCTGTGAGATTAATGGTGTTGGGGAAGAAAAACTGAATGACCTGAGAATTGCATTTATTCTCAGAGATTCTTTGAATTGATATTGGAGTTGTTTCAATAAATGAAGAGGTTTATATAATATTTTTCTATTGCAGTTATGTAGCTCTTTATTAGAAAATATAGACTTCTGAAATAAAAAAGTTGGAGTCTGATCCTAAGGCCACTGACCTAGATAGAAAACTTCAGCTTCAGAATCAATGGTGCCTGAATCAACTCCTGTTTCTTCTTGCTGTTTGGAGAGGCATGGTCCAAAGCTCGCAGAAATCAGCCTGGATCTTTCTGTTCAGTTCAGTGGATTTTGAATTAGACCCATTGCGAAGCTGGATCGGGGGGTGAGAAGCAGCAGACAGAACAGCAGATGGGGCAGGGAGGAACCAGTGCCATACAGAATGTGGGATGTTAACCCCAGAGCACGGGCACAGTCCATGTCTGTAAGAGAATCTCCACGGAGAGCTAAAAAGAAAATTGAGTTTTGCATTTTCAACCAAGGAAGTTACTTTGAATACATTTGATTAAACAGAATATTTCATTTTACTGTTTTAATAATAAATCATACACACTGAGTAAATGTAATATTTGTAATACCATTAAAATGTAATTTCTTTTGTACTGTGAATGAATTACATGATAGGTGTAGCACACTTTTTCTTTGTTCTTAGCAGAGTTTTAGCATGTAATTATTTTCCAATTATCTGACTGTTTCTTGAACGTTTAAATCCCTTTTGGAAATGGCACTGTGGAGTTTCATTTCAATGGGAGCAACGGCTTTATATGCCACCAAGGGCTTGGACTTAGTTCTAAAATTTCTACAAGGCACTGTTTTTCAGTGTTAAATAGATCTGAAATGTATGGCCCCTAAACACATCAAATGACTATTTTCAGTTGTAAATTCGAGCCGATACAATACAGCCTGATGTTAATTTTCTTTCCCTCAAGATAATGATGTCAGTTCATATCTGCTGAGGCCATAACCTGATGGTCCTGCTCCTGATTGTGTTCTGACTTTCGTAACGGTCAAGATTTCTTATATTTCAAAAAGACTTAAAACTTTCTTCCTGGGAAAGTGGTTAGAAGTTGTGTTGTGCAGCTTTTAATGATGTTTGCTTCCTTCCTGCTCTGCATCTCTTAATCATTTCAGTCAATACAGACCAAAATGAAGAGGAGTGTTTGAACAGGTGTTATTTCAATCATTACTGCAGACACACACTTTGAAAGCATTTGGGTGTTTGGTTTTGCAAAGTTTTTGAGAATTCTTCCTCTAAACTTCTGAAATTAGGCCTTTGACCTCCTGGTGGTTGATTTCAGCCGATAACATACCAGTAAGGCTTCTCTTGTGTCTGGCACAAATCCAGCCTGTGACCACATTGTTATTAAACGGCTTTTATTACCAGGTCTCTGTTGATCTGTTCCGAGGAGGGAAGAAGAGTCCAAAAGTTAAGAATTGCAGGCAGAAAATTGAAATTGCACTGGAAGACAGAATCTTCTGACAACGGAAATTTTATGGTGACCTAGCTGCTTCCTGCGCACACTAATATACATACTGTGTTACGTGACAGTGAGTAGCATCTTTGTTTTCCAGGGCCACTCATCACGTGGCAGCCTGTCTTCTGTTTCTGCTGGCTGTAGTGAATACAATCTGATCGCACCTTCAACGTCTGCCGTCCCTGTGTAGTTGCTTTTAATATCAGGTAACTAATGCCATACGTTACGTGGCATGGGTGCATCAGAGGCTGATGGCGTGGGATATAGGCAGGTTGTGGGCTGGGTGACATAAAGGTGTGGAAATGACAGATAAGAACAGTATGTTCTCACGTCCTTTCTCAACTCTGCATTCACTTACCAAAAGCCAAGGAACTCATAGCTTATATCAGTGAAGTGGTGCCTGATATGAGGCTTGGCATTAGACCTCTAGTGGGCTATAAATTATAATATATGGCAGTAAAATACTACTTTCCTATTGTATGTAGTCTGATGATTTGAGAGGAGTCAATGCTGTTTCCTCCCAGCTAAGAATTTGGTGGGAGTGAGGTTGTTGACAGAGTAAAGGTGATTAGTTAATATATTTCTTTATATATCAGTTTTATTTTCTTTAATCCTGCAATGGGATGAGAGAAGGAGCTGCCTCCCAGATACTAGCCAGCTTTTACATAACTTGCTATTTTACTTTGATACCTAATGTACCTTTATGTTTGAAAAGTTTATGTTCTCCTTTTTATATCCTGGTGCTTGTAGTGTGAACATGTTTGAAAAGACACAGAAAAGGAACAGCTGTATATCGTTGTGGGTTTTTGTATAATTATCACGTGACTGTGAAATAAGCAGATTATATAACTTTATTAGAGTAAAATAGGTCCTTGCAAATTCTTAACTTCATCTAAGTGAAACAAAAAGTCTCTATGGAGCTTTCATTTGTAGTATTATGAAAATTACACATTTATAAACTAATAAAAGTCATATTCAAAATAAGGCATAAGAATGGTAAATTACAGAGCAAGGACAGCTATGGACAAAACAGCTATTGAAATAGTAATTATATCTGTAAAGAAATCAAAGCAATTTAGGAAAGAATAAATGTTCTTCATGTCTATATGAACTTTAAAATACAATTGTCATGGTTTTCAGCTTTTTCTGTGTCTGTTCTTATATCTGTAATTGTAAAAATCTCTGTTTCTATTAGATTGTCGTGGTCATTTATGTTCTCATTGTAAAAAAAGAAAAACAATAGCAAGTCAATGTTTTCTAATTATTTTTTTAAAAGCAGTTAAATATTATTTTATAAAATACTCAGTGGATATTAAAGTGCAACTGTTAAAATAAGGAAAGAATACCAATTTCTTTATTGTTTGTTTAGAAATACTTCAGAGAACATTTCTCCAGCATTCAAGGGCGGTCATTACTACAATAGATAGGGATCCTTTATTCTGTCAATGAAAAATGGAAACATTTTATGGAACTGACACTGTCACCACAACAACGTTACTTAAATAATTAGTCGTCCCTACTCAGATACAGGATCATTGACTTGGTGGCTATCAAATTGACAAGTCATCCTGTTAAATTTCAGTTTGTTAGTTCTTATTAAAAATTACTTTTATCATTCTCTTGCAGTATTTTGATATATGCACTTGGTGTTTCTGATACCACTTAAAATTGGAAATTGGTTTTGCATTATTTCTGGTTTCTTTTACTGCAATTCACATGTTAAAGCTTGCCTCAGTACGTACCATGTCTTTATAAATAACTGTATTACTGGTTTTTATTTGATCTTTCAGAGGATCTCATTATATTATGCAGGCAATTAAAAAAAAAAAAAAAAAGATTCTGTTGCAAAGCTGTTACTTTTGGTTTTCCAGAAGAAGAAGATACTGAGTGCAGATAGTTTAAGTCCTGAACAGACACTGTGCCAAGTGGGGTTTTGGAGACTGCGTGGCCTGATGCATGTTCAGACCTGGTGAAGGCTTCTTAGCAGAGACTGGTATCCTACGCAGAGAGCAAAGGTATGATGGCTTGGGGATGGAGGAAGGTAATACTTTACACATCCAGAGACCCTAAAGCACCTTTAGGTTTATCTGAGGCTGGCATTTGTGTGTAAAGGGATCAACTTTGCTGGTCTTAGGTGATCGTGCCTTCTAGATGAGTTAAGATTGCAGACGTGTTCTTGCGTTACTCTTTTGTGTGTATCAGACGGTGCACACGTGCTTCATTCCCATAGAAGCAAATTGTCACTTAGATTTTTGACTTGAAGTTTTGAAGTACCAATGCAAAATTAGTCCAAAAGATGGTATACTGAGTTTTCAAAGTAGGTAAGAACCCTATCATCTTTCGTCCAGGCTCCATTCGTAGCTCAGCACACAACTTACATCCATACATCCTGTAGAAATTAAATGTGTTTCCTTACAATAAAAATGTTGTTGAAAGAAAGTCAATTCACATCAGTGTTTGAGGAGCTGGGAGTAAGTCGTGCCTTGGCAAAGGAGGATGATTGGTATCTCATTAAGACTTTTGAAATCTCATTTTAGCCACTCCTTGTAGCAAGCTCATGAGCATCAGGAGTGTTTGCTGTTGGTCCTGAAGGCAGATTCTAGGAAGTAGCCTCTGTAGGAAAGAAAGGAAGGAACGAAAGGGTACGCAGAGTATCACTGTGTTGGAAACGAGATCAAACCGGCACTGTCATCTGTAAGGCCTGAAATAGGATGAGACTAAAGAAGGTTCAAAATTGAGTGACTTCCCATTCAGTGTTATTTTTCAAAAAAATTGGGTTGATATCTAAAAATAAAAAATAGAGAAGTAATTTTTCCCTTGCTGTTCTGCCTATTGTGTCTTCACAAATGTGGGTGATGAGCTGTGAGCTACAGGTGCATGAGGACAAATTTCTCAAAAGGCTGCTATTCTTTTGTACATTCAGTTTACTTCTGTTGCATTTGTCTCTGTGATCCTCTGCTAGTAGCTCAGTTCTGGGAACAAATCTGGCTCCTCGGACTAACAATTTTTATGGATGTTCGTGGTATTCAGCTGCCAATCAGATGCATGCAGATGCAAATTGGGCAGTTAGATACACAAGTACTTTGATTTGTCTGTAAACCCATCTTGAGCTGTGAAGTCTCAGTATGGATTTTTGTAGCTGGAATTTTTGCTTTCTTAAGAGGAAACTGAACCTTTGAAACACTTCCACTTAATGGTTGGTTGGGTCAGTTTGTTTATGCTTACTTTCTAGATCATGAAAATCTTACAAGCCTCAAGCTCAGCCTGAAAACATACTGCTGAGGCTAAAAATACTTGCAAAATAATGTAACAGATAAAGCTCTGAAGAAACAGATTTTATTTGACAGTCTTGAAATTTTTTTCAATGACCGCACAAAAGCGTTAAATGGGAATGGCCTGGGGACAGGCAGTAAATCAATAAGCACCAGTAAGTTTGTGAAATCAATTTTTTGCTTTTCACATACACAAAAATAGATGCAGCCAGTGCTGTGTAACTCCCATTAATTGCCCAGGGTGACAGAAGATTTATCAATTGCTTATTGACTTCTTTGAAGCCATAGGGGGAAGATGGAAATAGCTGCAAAGTTAACTGTGTAATATAGAAGATATCCTTCCTGAGTTGATGTGTAAATATAAGCACAGTAGGTTCTCCAGAGCTTCACAGTTTTCCTGCCATAATACATGTTTGCTATCAACATTTCTGCACTCGGAAGCAGAAACAATGTTATTACAGGCTAAGGTGTATATAGATACTATGTATTCAACATGTAACATACAGTTGACATCATGAATGTTATAAAAGTACATTGTATTAACAGAGTCAGGATTTTGAGAAGGAGCTACCTGTTCTGCACTGTCTGTCCTGAGCACAGACTTGGGGTCTGTAATTGTGGTGTATGGAAATGGACATCTGTACAAAATGAGTTTTGTTTGTGAAAACTTTTTGCCTTCAGCATCTCTGCTTTCCCTTGATAGTTTGCCTGCCTTCCCACTCAGAGCAATGGGTACTGATGGCAACTTTTTTTTTATACTTTATTTCATTTTCTTTGGGCTGAATATAATTTCTATTACGTCATAATAATGAAGTAATTATTAAAAATTGAAGTATCTTTGCTGAATCAAATTCTGTTGAATTGGCTTCTTCCTTTTTGAGTTCCCACTCTGGAAAAATGAAGTTAATGTGTCCTCCTTCTTGCTGCTATCCTTTGACATGTATTATTCTTTCGCACTCAGTTGTCCCACAGGAGTTCCTGTTCAATTTAGTTGGATGACTTGTGGAGAAGTTGCTCTTCCTCCCCACTAAAAACATCTCCCCATCAGACTTTGAACATTTATATAGGGGCCATAGCCTCTAATTCCTCTGTTATAAATAGCACATTTCACATTTAACAGCTATAAAATCAGCAAGTGTTTCTCATGTGCCCTACTTATCCTCTTACTTCCCCTGGGTATGAGGTGTGAGAGAGCTCATTAAATTTCTAAGTCAGAAAAGAGAAAAAGGTAAATAAAAATAAATATATAAATTAAAAATACACCATCTTTGGTATAAACAGGGCACTCTGAACTGTTAGTTAAGATTTCCATAAATGTGACACATGATAAAAAGAGCGGTAACACAAAGGAAAAGAAGAAAAAGACTTTTAAGGCTGATAAACTTTGCACTGAAAAGTGACACCTGACACTTCAAAGTGAAATAACTGAGAGTTATTTATGTTTTCCATGTTTTCAACAGAAAACAAATTAATAGTCCTTTTTTGCAGTAATAAATTACTTGAAAATCTAACGTACATATATAACATCCAGTGGAGCCAGGAGTGGAAGGAAGGTTTGGCATAAGCTAGGTTTTATATTTTTCTCTTTTTTCTTAAATACTGTCTAAAAAAATGATTCCCAGTCCTTCAGTGTCAAACTAATCTTCTTTCTTTTATCTTTAACTCCCTTCTGACTCCTCTTTGAGGAAGTAAATCTATCTAATACCCTTAGTGTGGATGCAGACAAGCATCCTGGAAAATAAATCCATCACGCTCTTGCTTTCTGTCTGGTCTTCCCTGTTTTCTAGCATAGCAGCTAAATTTCAACAACTGATTGAAAATAATCCTCTGTAACAAGATTTTAATGGTAACAAATTGTGACTTCTGCCTAAGATTGAAATCAGGAATGCACAATACATTGAGGTAATATACTCAGGGAAGTTAAATACATATTTGTGGGTGGTGTTTATGTAAAGAGAATGAAGCAGTTTAGCATCAGTTGAAGGCATTAGGTTAGCAGTCACAGCACAAAGTCAAATTTAAGTTTCATAAACCAAATAGCTAGTAAATATTCATCATGTATTTAGAAGTGAGAACATACTGGTTCCAGATTAAAAATCAGTCTGCAGCATCAGCAGACATACAAGTGTCCTGCCATAAACCCTGTAAGCAGAAACTCTTAAAATCCCTGGACGCTGAAAAGGACAACGGAAATGATGGGGAGGAGGAAAAGAAGCAGATTTGGCAAGCTGCATCTTGATGAGTTACTAGACTTAAGGGTGAGGAAGTGAGAGAGTTGCAGCTGAAAGCTCTGTCAACCTGCTGAATACTTTATGTCTTCAAAAGGAGCAGATTAAAAAAAAAAGAATCAGTTTGTCTTCAAAAGGAGCAGATTAAAAAAAAAATAAATCAGTTATCTTTGGAGATCCATAGCTGTGTAAATAGAAAGCCCTTACCCTCTGGTGAGCACTGTCTCGAATGTGCTCCTCAAAGGGTAATCAGGAGGTTGATAATGGAATCGGTGGGTTATGACATTGTTTTGTGACTGCCCGCTCTGGACTCGGTATTGATTTGGCTCCACAAATAAGGCAGGCTACAGGAGCGCGTCACACTCCTGGTTCGGTTAGTTTGCCTCCGTGCGTACGTGTCAGTGAGCTGGGGGGAGCGTCGGTGCCCGCAGCGCTGCTGCCCGGGCAGGGCTGCCAGAGGGAAGGTGTCAGGGCCCCGGCCCACGGCCAGGCCCTCGGTGTGCCACAGTGCTCACCACACAGAGCCCCTTCCCTCTCTCCCTCGCCTCTGAGGCTGTTCCCTGACCTCTCTCAGATGTTCTTCTAGTTAAACAGATTAAAAAAGAGCAAAGGGGGAAGCTCAGCCAGCTCTGTCACTGCCTTGTGAGGTACCAGCACACCTGAGGGCATGAGGTATGTGGGGAAAGGGAACAAGTATCACAGGTCTGAGCTGCTTTTTGGGTTGTAACTGCTGTGAACCTACACATGTGTAGAAGTGTGAGGAGAGTGAGCAGCCATGTGAAATTTTCATTAAAAAAATAGAAGGGAACGCACTTTCACATGTTCAGTTTTTTGAGGATGCAGTGTCTTCCAGTACTGGAGCTCGTCAGCAGAGAGCTGGTGCAGGTCCCTGGGACTCTGATGGGGAGAGGCAAGAGCTAAGCAGTTACTTCCTTTACATTGAGACCACACCATACTTCTGTGGTTGTATCTGCATATTGCGCCATATAATGAAGCCTCAAGATAGGCCTTGAACCCCTCAAACTACCAGAGGAAAAGAACTGTCCCCGTAGCAGTTTAAGGGGCCCTTCCTGAGCCTGGCTGCCGAGCAGTTAATTACGCAGTAACTGTACTTTTGCTTTCTGTTATAGTACGTTTTATGGACTAATTTGAGTCTGTGGAGTCCCTACTGTGGGATGCTAAATGACAGCCTTCGCTTTGATACGTAAATATGGCAAAAGTGATGTGCAAAGGTGTGACAAGGTATTTAGAGCGCATTAAAAATATGGGACTTGGTATTGTCCCAGAAGTGAGGCATTGTGTTTTAATAGTGAGATTGATATAACCAATTGAAAATTCACTGAGCAGTGAGACAGAATATCCATTATTTAATGTCTCTAAATGAAAGTGGGCATATTTCAAAAGATATAAGATAGCTGGAATAGGCATTATGGGCTCACTTCAGGAATAAATTGGTAAAAACCTGTAGTTGTCAATATGCAGGAGGTCAAACTGGCTGATGATAATGGCCCATTTCAGTTCCTAAAAATCGGTGAATCTAATAATTTCAGTAGTAATGCTGGCTCTGACTGTCTTTTGCACTGTGACCTCTTCACATCTGTCTGGAAGTGTTAAGTGGCCTTAAAGTAGATGCAAGATTTTACTGAGTTTGTCTCCTTTCTTCACTAGGAGACCAATAGAAAGGGGTTGTGTGTAAATAGGATTGAGAGCTTTATTCCAAAGCTTGTTTGCAAGTTTTTGGGGTGGGAGGAGAGAATCCGTCTCTAGCCCAGCTCCTTGTTTATCAAATTTTATATTCTCAGGTCCCACGTTGAAAATAATGTATTCTATGCTGAATGTAAAAGAAAAGTCACTCATGCATTTTTTCATTGTTTTTATTCAGAGACAATGTTTTTGACCTAAAGATGAACCAGATTTTAATCTTTTGTGGCCTTTTTTCACCTTGAATCTTTTCCTCTATTCTTTAAAATATTCATACTTGCATTGAGAAGCCAAATTTTTCAAGGTGATCCTAGGTGAATAGGATTAAACAACTCAGGTCAAACTACTTACTTAATCACTGTATATTCTTCATGCAGTTGGCAAGAAATTATATTTCATACAGCATTCTTTATAGTTTCAAGTTTTAGTATTCTGAGAGAAGAAAAATGAAAGGCAAATATCATGACCTTTTGTATCTCAATGACCTGAAACTGGAGATGGGTTGCAATTTAAATACAGAATTCAATCCCACCTTTACAGTATCTGTAGGCACTTGTAAAATATGTCTGGGACATTCAGAATGGAAAAGATATAATGTAATATCCTTCCAGGGAGAAGAGCTCTGAAAATTGCCATTTTCCCTTCGCACATTAAGGCACTTACTGATGAAAATTCATGCATTTGATTAAGAGAAAGTCATAATTTCTTGCAGAAGCTAAGCTGTTTTCCTTTTTAATTGCTTTATTTGTTTCTAGTACAGGAGAGATGACTCATGTTTTGGGTTTACGACAGGAAAAAATGCTGATTTTTTAAAATGTTTTCCTATGCAAAAATGTTTTATTTTATTAAATTATCATCTATTAATGACATTGCTATGCAATTCTGCTCATTATTCTTTAATAGAATGAATTCTGACAGTGAAACATCAGAATTTAATCAAAGCACGTACCTGAGTGTCACTAGGCAAAAAAAACTAGACCTTTGCAGAGGTGTGCTTTTTCTGTCTGAGCATGTGCTCAGCCCCATGGAAATCAAAAAAGGAGAATAGTACCTGTAGCACAGAGAGTAAATTTTTGGAACAGATCGTCTTGAAAGGAAGATCTGTTTCCCCCTGAAAATATACTCAGTGAAGACTTTTCTTGAATGTGCTGTGTGGGCCTAACAGGTTGATGAGTGCAGTGGGATAGACGTGGCTGCTCCCTTCGGAGGCAACTCACACGGCACAGCAGCCCCAGTGAGTGCTGGTACTTACCCTGCTTCAGCCTCGGACAATCCCATCTTGAGGGCCCCTGCAGCTCCAGCAGCAGAACATGAAGATTTCTCACCACACTAGTTTTGCAAATGGAGGAAGAAGACCTTAAAATCTGAGCGTTGAGTTGAACTGCCTCATACTCGGAAGTACCTCTCTTGAGTACCCTCCAGGAGGCCTGATTTTCAGAAATTGCTGAGCACCTACATTTTAAAAATCAGGCCTTGCTGGAATTTTTTAGTGTAGGAGTTCAAGTTTATTATTCACATCAGAATCCTGAAGTAAGGCAATATTGGTTTATCCCCGGCATTGGATAGAACAGAGGATGGTCTGGCTGGCCAGCAGGAGTCTAATGTAGCTGCAATGACACAGGCCAGCATTAGGGGATCTCAAGTGATGCAGATGATCCAGTTAGGTTCAGAAGTGTCTTTCAGCTCCTCGTTCAAAGAAGGAACAAAAATGTGTCTGGCAGTCACGGAAATGTAGCACTGCAGTTATTCTCTCCTTTCCATCTGGTGCCAGACAGATTCTTAGTCAGTGGTTTGTACCAGCTGTGCTTACACAGTTCTGCCCACAAGGCAATGAGAAAATGTTTCATGGTTTGCCTGACTGGAGTGGAACAAAGGCAAACATCTGGACTGCTGCAGCAACAAGATGGGCAAAAGGAAACCTGCTGGCGGCATTTCTAAGAGGGCAAGGAGTAGATCTCATGGCAACAGATATACCAAATGTTTGCCACGCTAGCCTGGGAACAGTGTCAAATTAGTCTGCTGTGTTTGTCATCATGACTGACAGCTACAAATGTAAGCCTGGGATGGACATGTGTGCCTCATAGAAGAAATCATTGTGTTGAAGGTGTTACTAGAAGTTCTTGCTCTTTGTTTCTCTAATATTCCATTGCCTTCATAAGACAGGTGAGGGCACTTAACCAATGAAACCAGAAACAAAGTATATTTGTGCATAAGCTTTCAGAGGACTTTTTTCAAGTGTGAGAGGCCTGTGTATGCAGTGCCAGGGAGATGAAAGTTCTCCAAGTGAATACTGATATTTTTTGGTAAGATTTTTAGTCCTCATGAGTGCCTAACCCATATGTTAGTCATGGTATTTTTGGAAGAAGCAGACAGAAAATGCTGGAGGTGAAAAAAAATGGGATCTTGAACAGTGTTGTGTGGTTTTTGTTGTACGCTTACCAGTAGTGCTCGCCAGCATGCAAATCCCGGGAATAATCATGAAGACACAAGTGCAGGATGTAAGAAAAGAGGTTGGTCAGCTGAGACTTCTGGATTTCTCTGACAAAATTTGTCTCCTCTAGGACAATTTGTCTTTAATGTTCTCTCACAATTATTTCCCTAGTTTCTATTTCCTTGCAGTATTTGGTATTATTTATAAAGCTCCAGCTGCTAGGCTAATATGGTTTTGCGGGAGCCAGCGTTCATTTTTTAAAGTGCATTTTTTTTCTTCTCATTGTTCCAGAGATAAGTTGAAAACATGAACCTTAACACCGAAGGAAAAAAAAAAGGAGGCAAAATAAAGAATGTATGCCAAAGCCATTATTTTGGAAACAAGATCTTAAGACCTTTAGAAGCTTGCTCATAATTTGGAGGGAGGGGGAGAAGTTTTTATCACTTGGAGTTAATGTGTTTCCTTGAAAGGAAGAACCATGTCTTTCAGCAGGAGTGCATCACAAACATTTACAGGACCAGTGAGACCCATATCTCTTTTACAACACTCTGAATATAAGGAACAATAAACCGGCAGTGGCAAATTAAGGAAAGCAAAAGGAAAGCAAACGCAGAATCGGGTCCTAAAGAAGCTATAATACTATAGTGTACTATAGAATGGAGCATGAACTTTACATGGTTTGTTGAGAAAAATATAAAGCAGAGAGAAGAAAAATTATGAATCATTGAAGAAAACATTTGCTTCTGTCTCAGTTTACCTTTCTGGTGCTATGGATAGAACACTTTTCTTAAAAGTTCTGTTGTTTTTAAGACGTTAGGATTTTTTTCCCGTTTTTCTTTAGATCCTTCAACAAACTAACGTTTTTCTTACTATAAATGCAACAGCTTATAGGAAAAAATTGCTAGTAGTCTGTAACACTTCTGCAAAAATTGCTACTGAATGTTATTCAAATTGTATGCTTTTTTTGTTTTTTCCTATTTTTTCATCAAGCTCATTTCATACAATGAGACTTGGTGCTTGGAAAATGTTTTGAGATTTTGGAATTAAAAACAATTGGTCTAAAAATGTTAGTTCTTTAAAGAAAGAGGAGCTTACCTCTTACAAAAAGAAATGCCAGCAGAAATAATACAGTGAAAAGGAAAGGCCGAATCAATTGTTCCTGTGCTTCCTTCCTTAATATTGAATTATTCATTATTTTCTTCAAAATTGCAAAGAAGATAACCTTTTTTCTTTTTTTTAAATTAACTTAAGACCCCCACTGAAGTTGCACATTAAACAAAAATAAATCCATGCCCAGGAAGCGTCCACAGATTCTGATTAATTAGCATACTTTGAGAGTTACCTGTTTTGTGACTTCTCTGCGTTTATATTTGAAAGCAAAATCAGATGCCATTTCCCAGCTGAAGTGCAACCTTATCATTGTAATTCCTTACATGCTTTTAGATGATGTTCTTTTATCATATTCTTTTTTGGATATGGAGATAATACAGTTTGGTCGTATTTCAAGTCCACTCATGTCTGAATCAACTGGCATTAACCTAAATTGTTAGAGTAGGAAAATAAAAAATAAGTGAATTTAAAGTATTAGCCTTACAAAAGTACAGATGTGGGCTGCTGGGTAAAGAAGTCACAGTGTTAGAGAAAGGCTGCCTGTAGCAGGGACACAGGCAAATGGCATTTGCCTATCTATGAATATAACCACTATTTTTGACAGCTCAGTATACCAGTAATAATATGTGAAGGATGCAGCTCAGGATATAGTAAACATCTTTTCTGTATAGAGTATTCATTTATGAAAGAATCAGACTCTCTGTGCCAGTATCAAATAACTTCGGTAAACAGGTAGAACTGGTTACTTAACTTGGAGGGCAGCCAGGCGCTGCTAAACCAGAAGCTTTTGCATTATTTTTTTATGTGACCTTCCTTTTGTCTGTGATCTCTGCAAATTCTGTCATTTGGAACAATCTCTCTACAGCTTCCACTTCGCTCTTCTCTCTGTCTTGCAGGATGTTGTTTTCTGGCAGGATGTGGAGTGTAGAGAGTGAGGCTGCTTAGGGTACGTGAGGCTGACCTCCGTGGAGGGCTTCACGCAGCAGCACAGAATTTAGTGTATTTTCCTAGGGAATCCAATAAAGTTATAGTGATATGTATGTCTGATTAAATATTTTCTGTGTGATTTACCTGTACTCGAGGTGGATGATGTGGGGTCTTCCAAGGCTGGGAGTGGATGTGAGCAGGGCGTTGGCATTAGAATGTCTTGTCGTGATGGCATCATTTTCCTTGGCCTTCCTCTGCTTCGAGCCTGGGTACTGTTAGACTCCAAAGCTTTTATAGCAGGGAAACTTGGAGCTCTTTTAAGACTGAATCTTTCCAATGATTGTAGAAGAGAGATGACATTTCACATTAGAGGCTGATGGAAGAAATATTTATTTGGCATGTTGATTTCAAGTAAATGATTGATGCTGTGATCTGCTCACTGGATTGGAATGTTACAGTAAAGCTCCAGGGAACACAGAATTATTTGGCCAGAGAGGCAATAAAAAGAGCATAAATAATTGATTTATCATATGTTTCTGCAACTTTTCCCAAGGTTTTCACCTCCACACAACAAGATATGTGTTTATTATCATATATGATATTTCACAGAAGTACAGTTAAAGCATACAAATGTGTACCGGAAGCTCATACACAAAACACCATAAATGTATTACAGAAAGAAAGCAAGCAGACTATTAAAATTTTATTGACAAATATAGCATTATATATGGAAGTTCCTTATGTGGTTAGGGGATAGGGGAAGAAGAGTAGGGCAGGGGAAGTGTTGCCAGGTCATAGGTCTTGTAGTGGGAAATGCGAAGCTTTCCCTGGTCTGCAGTGACTGTTTTCTTTCCATCCGAAGAAAAATTATTTTCATGTCATCGATATTCAACCTTCACAGTGGTTAGTGAAAGAAACTTCATTTGCATCTTTAGATAATCATCCCTCTATTTTTTTCACCAAGGAAACAGCTGCTGCCTTGTCCATTGTGCAGAGGAAAACATATTTCATCCTATTTATGTTCAGAGAACGTCTTGCACAGTATTTTGGTGTCTTAATTTATGACCTATAGTAATCATAGCCATCATAATTTTAATGAACTAATTAGATTAATTACTGTTATTGCACAGTATTATTATTCTTCTTACCATAATCACTATGAGGAAAATTTAAGTATTAGGAATCAAGAATTGTATTACTGCAGCTCTAATTCATAGTGTGCCAATATTTCCCCTGTAAGCCCCGATTGTGTGGTCTTAATAATGGCATTACTTCGATTCATAATTTAGCTGCAACATTATGAACAGAGTTCTGGCTTTTCAATATTTTTGAATTTTGTTAAATTCTTCACCCATTTTAAACAATATCACGGAGAGCTAAACGTCAGGGGAAAAAATTTCGTCCCTTTTGTATTATTAAGATTAAATTTGAGTGTCTATCTTCTGAAGATGTTTAGGCCCAGTATTTCCTCTGAATGGAAGAGGAGTTGTATTACTGCATTTTTTGGGCAGTAGATGCTCGCAGATGTTTGTGGCCTGTGTCTTATATATAGCTATACTTGGGTTTGTTTTATTATTGTCATAATCTTACAATGGCTTGTGCTGTACAAGAGCTGTTTGTCACTTGTACTTTGCCCATACTGAAGAAATAAAGTAAAATAAATAAAAGTGAGACAAAATATAAAAATCAGGATAGTTAAAGGCTCAAATTATGTAACACCGGAAGTCAAAGAAATGTTAAAAACCGTAATACAAAAAAAAATCAGCTGAAGTGGAACTATAAATAAGAACGGAGTGCTGTGAGACAAGTAACGTGAGTCATGTGTGAAAACACAAACTAGTGATTTCTGTTTCTTCCTTCCTGACTACATGGAAGCATCCAGATACAGATGATTCTAATCAGTTGAAGACTTTAATCTTACAGTGATTTCTGTTTCTTCCTTCCTGACTACACGGAAGCATCCAGATACAGATGATTCTAATCAGTTGAAGACTTTAATCTTACATTTCGAAGTAGATCAATGGTGTCTATAGCAAAAAGAAACAAAAATACCTCCTTGGTACCTTTTAATGAGGGATGCGTTAAAATTAATTATCAGTTGAGTTGAACAACTCAGAAATACCAAGTGAAGGCAGAACCTACTGTCCTCCAGTAAAGCAAACTAACACTGTTTTAAGTGGACTCTTAATCTCAACAGAGCTGCTTTGTTATGAGCAAGTGAAGACAAACAGTCTCATCATAGGCACATAAACATACTGTTTAGGTGCATATGAACAGATTCAAGGCTCCACAGTGCTTAGTGCTCCCTTTTCAGTTATTGTAGTGGTCTTAGTGGTCTTTACTGATTTATGTAAAAAATCCCCAATTTATTTTTTTTTATTAATTTGATAATCATCACTTTCAAATACTATTTTTGATAGAAACAGGAAAAAACCCTGATTTTCTAAAATGGTAATTATCTCACAGATAAGTCTAAAGTGTTTGATGCTCCTCTGAATAGGATATCTACTCAGCATACTATCCTTCCATTTTTACAGTTGAACATTTGCAACACGGTTTTTAAAATCTTTTTTTTCTTTTAGATGGACATACAGTTTCATGTATTAAAGATTGGATGAGCCACAATGATGTATACCAGGAGTACCTACATAATAAACCCATAATGATGCTTTTAAGAGGCATCATATTACGACTTTTTTGAACACTCAGATTTTACCCTACAGGTGTGTGGCACCTGATCTGTTTTGTTCAGTAGAAATATCCAGGATTTCCAGATGTACAGCAGTGCAGTTGTACAAAACAGTTTTCCAGATGTCCCTGTATTCCAGACAAATGTTAAGCATTCTTGAGTTGTGCCATCCATGTTAACATTCTGAGCAGAAAATGGAGGCATGCCAAGGGAGAGAGTTACAAAACCTCTTAAATTTTTTTTTCCTTTATAGTAACTGACTTCAAGAAAGGACAAGCTATGGATAATCTACATACTGTGGACTATTTTTTGTCCACATTCTCAGATCCCTAAGCCATGTTTTGTTATTTCTGATCTGTGTCTCTACCATCATTTGAAAACAGTGGTATGCCAGATGCTGCCTTCTTGCTCTCCTTTTTAAGACCCTCTCCTTTTTAAGAAGATCCTTGTGCCTGACTTTATAAGGTCTTAAAAATCAGTTTTTTGATCGATGTGTGCAGTGGACAGATCCTTCCCAGCAAGATTCAGTGTTACTAGAGCTTTTAAGGACATGATTTTTTTGGGTATAACCTGGATCTTGTTTCAAGGAGATACCTCATTCTGCACTTCGAGGACAAATTTGCCCAGGCCTCAAACTAAGCATGAGCTTTCAATAAGCTCTGGAGTTTGGCTCACTCTGAAATAATTATAGTCATCAACTGGAAAATATCTGTGCCATGCAGCGCTGTATAGTCTTCTGATTTCATGAAGTAAAGTGACTGTGAAGAAAATTCTGGTATTAAGATGTTTCAGATTATCCATAGATATCATATCTGAAGTCATGCCATATATATGGTATCTGTGATGGTCCTCCATGTATCTTTCATGTATCTTCCTGTGGACAGCTAGTATTTGGATTTGGAAGTAAATACTAGCTTTTGTGTGAGTAACTTTTAAATGTGTATGTACTGCTCAATTTTGTCTGTTTTCTTCTATGTGTCTTTGCCTTATGTTTTGTTGGTTTATGCTTATAGTAGGATCTCTCTTTGCCTTTTTTCATTAAATGGATATAAGTGTGCTTTTTCAAGTTGAAAAAGTTCAGAGAAAATTGTCAGGAAAAAATCTGAATGCATATGTCACAATAAATGAGACCTCTTCCTTTAAGTCAGGAAGAACATACAGTGATTTTTCAGACCCAGTTTTTACAGTCTTTCAATGTGCACACATAGTGAGCTCTTTGAAACAGGGAAGGTCTTTTGACTGGATGTTTTGTGTATGTGTCGAATAGAATGAGACTGTGACCCTAGGATCAGTTTTGCCAGTAGCAGGAATGGAAATGATGATGATAATAGTTAGGCTATTTCCTTGTGTTAACACAGTTTTGTAAATCCCATTGAGACACTCTAGTAAGGCGTCAGAGTGTGTAAAAAGAGGTGCTGTGAGAATATGTTCAGACCGACATTAAAGAAGGTAGGAGCCTGAGAACAAGGGAATGATCAAACCCTTGTTTTGCAGGAAGGGAGCAATGGAAGGAGTACAAAATTTGGACCACTGCAGAAAATATGTGTAGCACTTGATTCCTGAAGAACTGCTAAAAATGTGTCTGATGAACAAGCATTGTATGTGTTTGGGCAGGCTGTGAGGGCAAGCCCGTATCAGAGAATGGCAGGGGAGGGATTATTCAAGAGAAGATGGCTGTAGCTGAAGGGTAAGACTGCAGAAGTGGTGCTCTTTCACTGCTTACTAAGAGAAACAGTCAATGGCATATGAGTTTGAGTGGAAAGCAGAAGCGAGACCTGTTTTAGATTCCAAGGATCCATATTTAGAGACTAGATTGATTGAGGTGAAATTCATGGGATGCTGAGGAAGTTATTTGAAAGATTAATTACTTAGTTTTGTCCCAGCTCTACCTCTCTGGTGCATGAGAAAACAATTTCTTATATTTCTTATAGTTTCATATCTCTGATTTTAGTTGAACAGGACAGGCTATTTTTTATTTAGTCTAAGATGCATGATACAAACCACGTTCCTTTGTCCTTGAAGTGGGTAATTCTATTGTTGAAGCCAAGCAAACTGGCCTTCAGATTCTTGCCTTGCTTTTCCATTTCAATCATATGGTTTGTAAAGACTTACCTTGCCTTTTCCTAAATTACGAATCAAAGGACAGTGTAAGAAGATAAGGACTTGGACAGTGTGTGAGATGAAGATAAATAGTGATAAGATTGATGATTCATATAACAACTCATGTGTTTGTGTTTGGCTATGAAGACACTCTCCACTCTTACGTTGGAAAAATCTCTAAAATAGATTGGTAAACTGATGATAAAATCCTAAAAGAAAATAAAACCCATTGCAAAGTTGTAGCATTTCAAAATTGACTGTAAATAAGCCTTTTTATGTGCAATTTCACTATCACTCAATAGGTAAGTGGAACATATTTGATTTAGTTGTACCATTTTCAAATTGTGTTATCTGACAAACTTAGTACAGAATACATAATTAGATCATACCACTGTATTTATGATAATGAATGCTGCATTCGCAATACTTGAAGCCTCACATTAGGCAGATATTTAATTTTTTATAGCTGTTTTTGACAGGTACCATTTTTTATCTTGAACACAAATCTGTCAGGAATTCTATTTGTACTAAAGGCTCACATGTTGTATATTACAATTTTGATTTTTAACTGGCAAATTTGTACAGGCATTTTATTTTCCAAGCAAAGTAGCTTTAAAGAAATAGTTTGTAATTACCACTTCTTTATTGTATGACCTCATTTACAATATAAAGCAGGCTTTAAAATACTTAAAATTATGGTATTTATCAAAATGTTATGTATTCCACAAATAAAAGCCTTGTGATACAGAAAAAAAACCCACTTCATAATAGTTGCTGGCAATTGATAGAATGTGAATGAGCAAAAGCACAAAAAACTGTGAGTTGAGATCAGACAACTTTGAACTGAATCCAGTGGATAAAAGTGCCTGTGTGTGTTTTCGTTCTGGTTAGTCTTATTGAGTAGTAAAGAAGTGGAAAATACGGCATGGAGAAGAATTAAAAAAAGTGAGAAAGACCAAACATGGTACTGAGTTTCTCACCCAAATGTAAAATTCAGGGTTCTGACAAGTTGCAGGAATTGACTTGTATCTTCTGAATGTAATCAGTGCACTATGATCCTAAACAGTTACTGTTCATTGCTAATTAATTATGCATAATACTCAAGTTTTGATGCTCACTTGTGCTGACCTGCTAGCCTGTTTTGCTGAAGGAGGGAAATACTGTGAATATATATGTGTATGATACTGAATAACTGGATTCACAGGGCCAAATTTCTATTCTGGAGAAAAAGAAAATAGTCTATCTTGGTACCAGATCTCATCTTCTGTTTATCATTAGGAGTATGAATGTAGTGAAAAGCAATTACTTTAGGATGTGGTGCAGAAAGCAGTTTTAAAGTATGTAGATACTCTCATTGTAGTTTCAGCACTTATGATTTTTCTAGTTATTTTGGGTGCCAGAAAAAAGTGAGACAGCTTGGAAATCTCTGGACAGTCCCTTTGGCTTCTGCAGTCCCAGGCTGCATTTACCACAGGAAGATAATTTGAACTGGGGGAAAATAATTCATCTCTGCTGCGATTGTGTGGTTTGCTTTCATAATGCTTGTAGCCTCTGTAGGCTGAATAATCAAGGACCTAACTGAATGCGGATTCCATTTGCTGGAAACACTCTTGTTGATTTAATGTGGACTTTGGATCAGGCCCTGAGCACGCAGGGGACAGCCCGGCCCAGCAGAGGAGGGTTTAATAGACCTTTCTTTTAAGATGCTCTAGAATGCGTGGAAATACACACTGGGGAGCCTGGAGAGTACACAGATAGGTATGTGGAATAGAGGCTTATCTACAAATAAGTCCAAGAAGAGGAAGATAATATTTATCATAAAGCAGCTGGGAAAAGCAGTGTGCCTGTGAATCAGACACTACATCTTCTCCTTTATCTGTTGAGCCGATAGCGGAAGAAACACTGGTGTGCCCTTGTCTGTGAAGTTTGCTTTCCTGCCTCAGAATGGAAAGTCTCCAAAATCTGTGAAACGGTGACACCAAAGTGATGATTAACTTTATAGGCTAAATCACCTTCATTAAGTTTCATTTGATCAAATTAAAGCTCTTTTTTTAAGCACTGCTTTAAAAAAGAAACAATTAACACTGCTACTCTGGGGCCTTAAATAAAGATACTGCAGTCCCAGAGATTGGATACTGTCAAAATTTACTGCCTGTTTTGTCTGAAATATGAATATTTTATTCTAAGTTCTTTGGTTAAGGCCTGCTTCTCACGGTATGGTAGAATTTAATGAACATGCTTTCCTAAATAATTTTTTGTCTTTTAGTGCTTTAGTGAAAAGGTGAGGGCATATAATTCTCGGATGCATCAAGCAAATGCATTGTGCCAATTATTTCAATTGCACTTTGAATCGCTCGCACCATATCTCTGCATCTAATTAATAGCTTCTACACCTGGCTTTTGTTTAAGACACACACACCCCTATACCGCCAATTTTGTATTTCATTTGTAAAATTCTGCTTTGTGTGTTCTTCCTTCCAAGTGTTTCCCATAAATTTGACAAAGATCAACAACCGTGATGAGTGCAGATGGACAAAGATGATGACTGTGGGTGGCAAGTGAGGGTTGGAAGTCTAATGGTACAATTTGACTATTTAGCCATTATCTGAAGGAAATATTTAGTTACTAGTCTGGGGTATGACAATTTCAACCTACTGTTTGAATAGCAAGAAATCTTGTTGGTGGCCGACATGGGCTATTTAAATAACATCTTGCTTCCTGTACTCGGTGTCAAAGAAATGGATGACAAGGAAGTGGCTGTGGGACTGGGTGGAGAAGTGCTGGGTGAGCTGGGAAAGCTCATCCAAAGCCCCTGGAGGCAGTGACTGCTGGAGAGCTCTGGCAGAAGGCAGCCTGGGAGCGCAGAGCTGGTAGGACAGAACACATACAGATTTAGAAGAAACAGACTTCTCAGTGTTTCTTACCAGGAAAAGCATTCCTGAAGCCATGAAAAAAATTAATTTCTATCCTTTAAAGTGTGCTGGGATGATGGAGGCTTGTTGTGAGTCTGGCTCTGGAGGTCGTTGGGAAAGCTTCATCTCTGGGTGCTGGAGGGATCTGTTGACTGGTCCTTGAGAAGCAAAAACCCAACCCAAAACCAAACCCAAGTAAACGTGGGGCTGGTGCAACCCACAGCTGCGAGTGTGCAGCCCTTCTGACCCTTACCAAGCTCAAGCAGTTTCTGCTAAAAGCCACAGACAAAAAGTGGACCAGCAAAACTGAGTCACAGTTGAACCGTGACTTGCAAAGGAAACTTGCAAGCGTTCTAGAAGGTAGGTGCTAAGAAAACAGGAACTAATTAATTATGCTTTTTTTAGATCACATGATTTTTAGCTGGCCTAATGGCGTGTGATTGTCATCTGGTTTCAGAAATAGAAAGACAGGTAAATTAATAAGTGTCCAGACAGTCTTATGGCTGATCACTTTTATTTGCTTGTTGTTTCTTTTGTTCTTTCTTATCAGGAAGCTTCCTTGCTGTTCATTGTTACCAAACATTTAAGTAAGCCAGTTATTAGACATTATAGGTTTAAATACAGTACTCAGGTTTTAATATCTGTAAAGAAATTCTCCTTGTCAGGAGAAAGGTGATGCTGTATTAAAAGCAAAAGTTCAAAATTCATTGTGTTTTGATTGTGAGCTATGTCTAGATTGAGAAATTTGGCCAAGAATTCAGAATTTAAGATACTTATTTGAGCTTCTTAGGAAATCTTCAGGACTTAAGAGTAGGTTGGACATCTTTGCAAAGTGTATTTTTCAGAAAATGTTTGGTATTACCAGTTTTTGATCTAAGTAAAATTTCATAAAGGGTCATATTGGCTTATTTGACTTTCTAAAATCTGTGTTTTCTCTCCTGCACATGTTCACTAAAGCTTGATTGCAGTGTTCCTCAGTGTAGATTCTGTATAGTACAGATTGTGTGTGTCTAATTTGGTTGGTCTGTTTTTAGTTTGGATCCAACTGATTGTTTATCACAACAAGGTTTTCCTGTTAAAAAAAATTGTCGTACTTCTACAATAATTCTATATTTTTAATTTAAATTTCTATTGCTTTTTGTTCATTTAGGCAAAGAAATGGGATTTCAGCTATTTTGATTCTTCTTTGCCTCAGGAATACCTGAATTAAAGTAGAATTCAGTGCTATGTTTTTTAAGTAAGAATTTTTGTGTGAGCTGGTGAATTTTTATATTGTTTTTCTATTTTAATTTTTAGCAATTCTCTGAAATGACTGCAGGCTAAGTAGTGCACCTGCAACAGTGCAATTATGTCATATTTAGTTTAGTGGTGGACTTGGCAGTGCTGGGTTAATGGACTTGATGATCTTAAAGGTCTTTCAGCCTAAATGGTTCTATGATTCTGTTGAGCTAAGGACCTCTAGTAGAATTGCTTGAAGTGTTATTTATGAGCATTGCAGTCCCTAAGCCTTGAACAGTTCAAGATATAATATGAGTAATCCTGTGCATTTTCTACTTTATCTCGGTGGAGCATTATTATAGTTACATTATTATAGTTACAGCTTTCTCATTGTAACTGCAGCAATGGGGAAGGGGGAGAAGGAAAGAGAAGAATGAGACAGACGGATGACAGGAAGGAAGCCCCTTTTTTCAGCAAGGGCGAAGAGCAAAAGATTTTCATGATCTCTTTGTTGATGTCTTGGTGCTGATGTAAAACCCTGTTCAGCATTGAACAGAGGCCACTTGTGTATATTTGATTGTCAAGAGCTGTTTTGGCCCCAAAAAGCAAACGATGTTAGTCTTGTGGTTATCTTTCAGGGAGCCAAGGACGACTGTGAAACACACTTTTTCTAGACATATCCCTCTCTCAGGTGTGCTTTCTGTGTTCCGCTTACACAGATGGCATGAAGAATGGGAGAGGATGGTATCCTGAGGCATAAATACACTAAAGGCAGCACCAGCACAAGTTTTGGATGGCACAAGGCAGCACTGACACAGGCCTGTGGCTTGGGAATTGCAGCACGTTGAGAGAAGCAGCAGAATCCAGGCGAAAGTGGGAACTGGGCAGGAATCCTGATGGGTAGCTTTTTGTGCAAGGTCCTTCTTGCCCATTTGACCCCTAATTTGGAAGGAAGTACACAGTTTGTCATATCAATCTTCAGAGGTTGTTGACCCCTCTTATAAAGCATTGAATAACGTGTCAGCTGAAAGCCTTCTTTCCAAGCCATTTGCAATTTGGCTACCACAGCCACTTCTTTCCCAATTGGGCTTTTCCATTGCTTTCAGTAGCAATTTAGTAACAGAACCAGTTCCAGTTCCAGCTGTGTTAAGCAAGCTTAATGGCTGCTTTTTTTTTTTTTTTTGAATGCTATTGAGAAGGACTGCTTGCTGGTGGCTTATATTCTCAGACAACTGTTGATTATTTTCTTGTCATTTTCAGTTCATTGGCTGAGGAAAAATGGCTCTAATAAACAGTGACAACTGTTGGTCTGGCAACAAATCCCACTCAGCCTGGGACCTTACACAATACGGGCCCCCTGACAAACCCAGTGAGCCTCCCAGAGGCTAGTCCTTGTTTTCCACTGGTGAGGTGTAGCCGCAGTGTAATTCTTAAGCACTGCTTTCTCACCCTTACTCTCTTTGAGGGTTTCTCTTTGTGTTCACATCAGGAATTCCTGCTCTTTTGGTCTTAATCTGGCAAGTTGGTTAAGTGGTGTTAGAGTGGTGTGTTTATACAGATCATAGAGAACACTCAAAAAGTAGATGGCAGGTAAACAGAAGAGAAGATGTAGGTATTTTGGGGGAGTTCCATTGATGATGCATGCATGTCACATGGGTAATTTATAAAACAAAGTATCTCTCTGGATGTTATTAAAAGTCAAAAACAAGTTGTACATTTGAAAATCTCTGTTAGCAGAGAGTGCCCTCAGGCAGTTCAACTTTTTAATCTTGATTTTATTTATTGAACAGAATGTAAATAACCTATCAGCAAGATTAGAAGGAGCAAAAGACAGAGAAACTCAGTTACCTGTATCCTTTATGTGATACTGAGGAACTAATTTGTTCAGTCAACTGAAACATGTTTGTCAGAGCTGCAGGGAAGTTGGACATTGTTTTGGATACTATTTTTGAAAAGGTATTGTTAGATATGTAGACATCTGAATTGGAGGAGGGGTAGAAGAACATTGTGTTCCTAGGAAATAGTAACTTTTAATCCTGTGTTGTCGGCATACTCTGATTTTTCATTAAGATGTGTCCATACTTAAGTGATGAAGTATCTAGATTAATCTCCAGACATGAAAGTCTCATTTCTGATTAAAAGTAATAACTTCATGAAAATATGCTGCTGTGATTTGCATTTGCTATTGAAGTTTAAGTCATGCATGAATCTGTGAAATGGGAGTGAATAGCAACTCTGGTAAGCTTCAAACTTAAGAAAGAAAGTGGACGAAATGTTCTCATAAACAGCTGAGAAAAAAATGTGAATTGCATGTGGAAAATGAGAAAGTTTTCAGGAATGTCTTGCTGTAAATAGGAATAATCTTGGATGCAGCAGACATACGTGGCCAGGAATAATACAGACAGACTGAGGTTTCTGGGGTGTGTTTCTAATGTGACAGCATTATTCATAGACCTTTTGCTGCTACCTGAAGATCTGCGTAAAAATTAGAGATTGGACAGAGGAATGACTAAGCAGACTTGCTTCCCACAGAGATCTGATTGTCTAGCAAACTGACAGAAAATCTGATTTCCAAGTAAAGTAAAATTTCCTCCACCTGAATAGAAGCTTAATACTGCTCTAAATGGCTAATACCTGGCTATGGGCCAGTTGGCTGACATTCATTGTGTTCCAGGGGAACCTGTAGCAGGACCAAAACTGCTGTAGCCCAAACTAGGTTAGACTAGAGTTTGCTTAGTGGCCAGTGAGGTCTGGGCAGCACTATCTGCTGTAACTCTTTTCAAATGCACTAGTAATCCTGTCAGCAAGCAGATGATAAGATATTTTAAGTGAAACGTCTTGAGTCTGAGTCACTTAGCAGTTGTGTTGTATATACAACTTTTTGTTTAGCTGAACTTTTTTTTTCAATGTGTGAGTCATATGAAGTAAGTTTGTACTTCTGAAGGTACTACCCTATGAACCCAAGAGCCTATGGTCAAGATCCTTGTATATAACACATTCTGAAAATCGGGTAGCATGAGGGCTTTTCTTTTTTTGTGCTTCTCCATAAATACTAAGACAAGTATGCATTCGTTTAGCCCTGTAGGTGTGGGGTATGGAAGAACTTGGCCCTTTGCATATAAGTGAGGCAAAGAAAGTGTGTCTTTGTGAGTAAACGTCTGTATCACCAATATTATAAGGAAGGCATAAAAGTCAGTCAAATGTTTATGATTGCTTTAGCCTCTAACTAGGGGAAAAGAGGATGGAGCCTGTGAGTCAAGCCATTTTCTGTCACTAGCTAATGAATATTCTCTTTTACTTTGCATTACAGAACCCTCTCTTGTGGCATGGGAAAAGTAGGTGATGATGCTGGCATTGTAGATGTCAGAGTGACTAGCAACAGATTCCTATAGGACGACTGGAAAATACTGAAGCTTTAGCAACTGGAAATCAATAAAAAAAATGTACATTTCCATTTTTAAAAAAATAGAAATGTAGAAACACGTTGCTGGAATACCAGCATATTCTAATAGCAGCAGTAGCCTCTTGAACAGAAGCACTGTGGCTTCTCTCTTTTCAACTATGGAACTAATTAGCTGTAGCTACTTCCAATTTTTAACCTTGGTCTGTTGGTTCATTTCATTTTTATTCTGTCTTTAATCGTGGCACGTCTATCTCAGCTTTATGTGGCATCCAGGCTTAAAATGCTGTGAATGAGTGAAAGAGCAGACAGGAATGCCTCGAAGCTGAGCATACTCTGTGTGAAGGTTGTTTTCTATGGAATCACTGTAGACACCCAACAGAGACAATTAGAATATATCTACTCCAAAATACCCTCTGGTAGAGCATTGGTGACTAGCTAATTAGAGGCACTTTTACAGCCCATGGAGATAATGAGACTCCACTGCCACCTCAATAGAAGGGCTCACAATGGGCCAGAAAATACCTTGTGCTTAGCTTACAGAGGGCTGAAATCTGGCAAAGGACTTGCTTCCTTTTAAGGCTGGATCCTTTTCTTTCTCGCACTGATGGCACATCTGCTCTATGGGCTCTGTCTACTGGCTGTCTTTTATAGCCTGCGTTATTATATAGCTTGCATTATTACATAGCCTGCATTATTGTCTTCTGTTGCATTTCTGCTGCAAGACTGCCTTAAAGAGGAATGTTTGTGCTTCTCAGAGTATATATATTTCTCTACGGTCTTCTAGTGTGCTTCTATGGATCTCCATGTTATTCCAGCAACCTACTGCAGATTTGTGGGGGAGCTTTGAAGCTTTTCTTACGCTTCTTTTTTCATCAGGTACATGAAATTAACAAAAATGAATAGAGATGATTGCACAGGCTGTGATTGGATATAATTGATGTTTAGCAGCTAGTAACACAGACTAACGCTTGAGACATTAAGTTAGTATCAAAGCCTGTTTATGAACTGGTCAACTAGAATTCAATCAATATGGAGATTGATTGAATCTTTGCAGGAGATAATTTAAGCTGTTGTGAGCTCCTCAGGACATTAATAAAAGGCACAGCATGTGTATAAGGCTGCAGAGTTGGGGACATTTTTGGTCTGTAACTCAGCAGCGAGGCCCTGGCTCTAGTGCGTCTCTGTAAGCTGGCTCCCAGTCTGAGTGCTGCTGCTCTCTCCTAACCATGGAACACAGAGTTACATCCTGAAAATACTAACAGGTACATGTTAATAAAAAGAGGTGGTAGAGGCTGGGATCCCACCTTTCCCACCAGCTTCTTCAAGTATTACAAAATGTGTGTCTGGAGAGGCAGCACAGGGACTCGTGCAATAAATCTAGATTTGGCCCTTGGCCAAAAGAAGTTATCATTGAGCTCAAGGATCTGGGCTTCTCCTGAGGAAATAAAAAAGCCTCATAGTCTCATGTTTCTAGCTGCACAGTTTACATTAAATTAAAATATGTTTTATCCATTTAGCAGTCTGAATAATAAAAGCTGTATACAGCTGCACTAGCACTGTGCTATGCATTTTAATGATGAGCTTGTGACTACACTGGAATTGCAACTGCAATTCAGATGTTTCTTAATGTATCCCAAATATTTTATTAGGGCTTCTTTTAAGTATGCATGCCGGAGAGGGACGGGAGAATAAGAGTAAATAACATTTAAGATTTTAATAATTCTTTGTTAAAGAGAGTTAATGTAAGGGAAATATGGAAATTGTATGTTTTCAGACTGACAAGCATAATCATTTTGCCAAAACATGATTCGAATAACTGTCTAAATATTTGGAGTGTCTTCTAATAAAAATATACTCAACCTGTTTTCCATACTCAGATTAATTTGAAAGCAAAAATGACATACAGTTCAAAAGAAGGCATTAAATAGGAAGGACAACATTGTTCTCTCCTGGAAATCATGAGTTGGTATTCAGACTAAAGTCTTAAATGTGCACTTTGAATAGTTTCAACAAAATGCCAATAAGACTGGGGCAAAGTAAGATTCATTAGTGGAAACAACAGGAAAAAGTAAACAAATACGACAAAGGGGGAAAGGGGAAGGAAGAAGGAAAATGGCAAACTCCTTTCACCTCATTTTTTTCCTGAGTTTGAGAGGAGTGTGTGTGTGTGTAAATTGGAGAGTGTTCTGCATTCAAGGGGAAGCTATATAGACTAAAAATGGATAGTTATACATAGCTTGATAATCTGTGGGATGAGCGGCTGTTCCTTATAGTGACTTTTCCCTACAAATACAATAAAAATAGGTTACAAATAGATGTTTCAGACTTTAAAAAATAGCAGCTGCTTACTGCATTAGCTAATAACAAAGCTCTAGGTAACCAACATTATTTATGAAAGAAATGGATGAAGTAGGAGGTGCCACACATTACAATATGTCATGTCCAAACAGAGCTTCAACAGCAAAGAATTTAGCTGCATCTCAGCCCTGCCCATGACACAATATACTTGTGGCTTTTGGTCTTAAGGATGTTGTATAGTTTGTGAAGTATTTTATGTGAGCATGTGAAGTGAGTGTTCTGATTTAAAAAAGATGTTGGATGGTTCTCTGCAAATGCGGAATTCTGCATCAGGATGGTCATTGGTTCTTCTGTCTTAAAGCTTTGAAGGGGTTTGTGGTGTGGATTCATTCTGATCATGTGTGGTGTGGTTTATTTGGGCTGCTCCTATTTGGCTGTTGTGTTAGATTTATCTCATGTTGAGGAAGGTTTTGCTGCCTAACTTGCCAAACTGTTCAGTCAAGACTGAGGGATTTATGTATGTAGGGAGAAAACATAAGAGCAGTTGTATGCCGCCAAGCCGCAGGAGGTCCATAGCCACCCTGGAGAGCATCAGAAGTGCAAGTGAAAGTCCACAGAATAATAAAGCTTATTTATTCCTTGTCACACTGTATTGCAAAACAGCATTAAATAAGCATGTTATAAAAGTTGCATAATAAAATCCACTGCCATGAAACTATAGAAGCCTACTATAGTAGGCTTGAGGTATTAATACAAATTTAGAGTTCAGATTTCAGCCAATGAAAAGCCAAGATTTATTTTGCTCACCTAGCCTTGGAGCTGAATGGTCTCTGATTTGAGGAATGCATATTTTGGATCCCTTTAAACTAAATAGCAATTCTGTATTTAACAGCTCTCATAACCTTTCCACTCCCTTTGCGTACAGAATGCTGCTGTACACACACCACTGTTTCTGCAAGGATCTAGTTACCTTTTTGATGTATGAAGAAATGCAGCAGACTCCTGGGAGCTGTGTTCATCACAACAAGAGCCTCGCATGCACCTCCCTTCCAGCTGGAAATGAGGAGTGAAAGGAATACCTGCTTCTCTGTCTGTTCCCAAGTCTCTCTAGTTAGCAAGCACTGCAATGAGATCTCAGTGCATTAGGCTGTGTCTAAGACTGCATTTGAATTCCTAGTGCATTAGAAACATGGAGCAAACTGCCCAGGTAGTTTTAATATAGAAGTAAGATGAATAAAATGCGCTGAGGGCAGCTAATATTCAGTTATCATCACTCATCTTCAACAAGGTAGAGGAGGCCACTGGCAAGTCCGGAAAGCTCTTTGGAGACTAATGTAGCCAGCCATCGGATGTCACTGTTGCACTACTCAACCCCTGCTGAAGGACCGTAAAAATTCTCTCTCTTAAGTAAGATAAACAGATAAGAATTGGGGGAGGGGGATTTTGAGTCGGATTCATCCCCGTGTGTAAATTGAAGCCACTAACTTAGAGAAGATTGAAACAAGATAGGCAGGGTCTTTTCCACCGGTGTCGAAGGAGGCAGAGTCCATTAAGGCATGGAGGCGAGCAGTTTCTTGGTTGTAATGAAGGAGGTAGAAGACTCTGTCTCAGTGATGGATCCTGGCTTGATTGTTTTTAATTTTGATGGATGTATGAGGGACCAAAGCACAAAAAGCTTTAAGCAAGGAAGGAAAGAGGGACTAGGCAGTGTGAAATACTTTTTCTCCTACCTTGGAATGAGGGCACTTTCTGTGCAAAATTGGAGCATTTTCTCATGTTTCAGTCTTCAAGCCATTGAAAATTGCTCATTTGGGCTTATTTTAGTCCCCAAGTGGGTATTGTATTCTTTCTCTGTTTCTGACAATGCTACACCCTGCTCTTAATTTGTGTCTTGTTAACATGTGCATATTGTAATATTTGTCTGATAATTTTGATCAAAGCAGTATATAAATGTGTTTGTGAGCAGTAAGTACTGTGGACGTAACAAGGAAACAGCAGGTTTCCTAGTGTTATTATATGTACATCTATAAAATATGTATAGATCTAGTAACATAAGGAAGATCAACAGCAATTTTTAATCTAAAGTTCTATATCAAAACTGATCCCTAATAGGCTACATTGGTTTTATGCTTTGTATTTGTGCAGTTACATCCAGGAGGAGAATTAAATCTCTTAGGTTGCCATAGCTTACTGGGGAAAAAATAGTTCAAATTATCTTAGATATGAGCATTATCTGTCACAAAAGTTGGTAAATAGATACATTGAGTTATAGGGATATGTCTCTGAGTTTATTGTTAGACCTGGTTTTATTTAACACCTTAATAATCTAGAAGGCACAGTAAGCAGCATGGCAAATAAATTCACAGGTTATATTACGCTTTGGAAGATCTGTGAATACTTGAGAGATCAAATGATAACTTAAAGATCTTGCAGTTAGAAATATGACAGAAAACAATAAATAAAGTCATCTAGAAAGTGTGCAACAGAGAAACTAGCGTTTAATATAGTAAAAGAGTAGTACTTCAACACAAAGGAAATGAGATAGTGAAGCCAGTATGATTTTACAATGCAAAATGTGTGTGAAATAATGGGGAAGGGATTGTCAAGGAATAGTTATAGGGCTATTATGTAATAAACTAGGCGTAGAAAAATGGTAAAGACTGAAGTCCTACATTTTCTTGGACTTGCTGTGGATTTGGCATACAAAATTCAAAACAACGAGTATGTTTTTTCTTTCTTGAAGGCCCCTGTGTTCCTGATGCTATGAGTCTCATTTTTAATTTTCAGTGAGTTTTTACCTTCTGGTACTTAAAAAAAATAATTAATTACCTCATAAGACTAGTAAAAAGAAACTCAAGTATTTTTGAAGAGCCATGTGGTTTTTTAATCTTATCTTGGTATATTTGAGTCTTAAACTATAAGTATTACTTTGGCAATACTGATCTCTTATGCACTTGAAAAGTTAACAGTAATTGACAAAAATGAGGGTAGGTCAGAGAAGATCAGCAAAAATGTTTGGTTAAACAACTAGAAAGGCTGATTAAGAGAAAATAGTAAGCTGAATAAATAAAAGCAATTAGCCAAAATGGTAATTATATATATATAGTTATATAAGAAACATCTGGGAACGCTGAAGGATAGCTAGGTTCAGAAAGCATGACAGCTTGCTTAAACTGTGAATAGCAATAGCAAGGGTGCTATTAAACAGAAAATAAAATGAAATCAAAGGATATTTATCACATTAATGAGTAAATGATGCTAAATGGTAGAAGGAACTTAAGGGAGGAACTGGGTTAAATAGTTTCTGAAACTGAGCATGGAAGACCACATGGCAATAAATCTGGCACTGGAAACGAGATAAACTAGAGAGAGTCCTTCCCATTCCTAATCCTGAGTACAGTGTGATGGCCTAAAGCCTTTGCACCTCTGCACCATACTAGTTTTCATTCTGATTTTTTGTGTTTGTCATTCCTGAAAGAAGAGCAAGACTGAAGGTAACCGATCTTGGTGAAGGCTACAAAAACAGGCTTGTTGCTGGCAATGCGATTACAGCAGAAAGTATGCTGCAGTCTGTATTTTGAAATCTTTACTAGGAGATAGTCTTTCTGAAAGAAATTCCAGTCTTCCAAATTAGAAGACTGGAAAAAAGATCTCCGTTGAAAACCTAGATAATCCATTAGGCTTTGAAGTGTGTTTTAAGAAATACATACCTCAATTAAAAACAGGCTGTTCCTTCAGTCTTTTCCTCTAGTAGAGACATGATTTCTGTCTGCCACGTCCAGGAGCAGATGGGGATATACCCAAAGATTTATTTGTGCCAGCCCCTTTCCTGCCATAGACACTCATCTTTTCACGCCAGCACTTCTTGGGCAAAATTGTGACCTTAGGTAGTATCAGTATGTAGCTCTGGGGTTCTATGCGTATGTGTGTTCCTTTTTCTTTCTTTGAGAAGTAGAGTGTCAAACAGCTCAAGTTTGGGGGTAAAAATACAAGGCCGCATGCTTTGGGATAGTTAACAGCTTGAGGAAGTCGGCACTTGGTAGGCTGCCAAAGACTGGTGAAAGAATGTAGAATTTTCCAAGAGGGAGCTTTACCTGTTAATGACAAGTATCAGTGTAGAGCATAAACCAGCATAGCATGCTGCATATATGCATAGGAGCACGATGGCAGTGGACACAAGAGAATTTTCACATTCTGTGAACAAGGAGCTGTTCAAGTTTCACACAGAGTTGGAAATGTTGGCCTTGACTATATACAGTGGTGCAAATAAGTGCGAGCAGCAGGTTCTCTGTAGATGGCTCTAGAAAAGACAGGATTTTTTGTATTTAATGAATTTTTAGAGTTGACAACTGCTGGACAGCATTAACAGTTTTTCACTTTTAATGTTGATGCTTTAAAAGACTGCTTTCTGATACATGCTGGTGACTTTTTTTTCTAGCTGCATCTGTAGTGTCTTAATTGGTTCTGTGCATGTTTAACTTGTTTTGCCTTCCAGTGCGTTGGCAAAAGCTTCCTCTCCACTAATGTCCAACTGTGTGGTGTTCTCTCATATCCTACTTTCAGCTACGTGTGTTCCCTCAGCACATACACAAATTTATATTGCTACATAGACAGTTTTGTCTCTGATTACAAACACAATTGCTTTTAAATGTGTCAAGTACCCTATTGCAAAGGCTGAATGGGTATGCAAGTGTAAACAAGAGGAATTCCTAGATAAATGTATAATGATTAGGAAGGAACCTTTAACTGAGCCACAGAAGATTGCAGATGTGCGTTCATAGGCTCAGATCCAGCAAAGTGCTTAAACACCTGTTTTACTTAAGAACACAAGCAGCCCAATTGAAGTTAATGGGACTATTCAGGCTTAAAAATAAGCACATAGATTGAATAGTTGGATGGGAGCCAGGAATATTAACAGGCAGGAGACATTGTATTTATGAATTGTCTTTCTCTTAGGGAGCAAGTTAGTAAAACAATACGCTGGGGTTCCTTGTGCTTTGTGCAACCACAGAAATGGTAAAAACAGGAAGGATGGAATAGTTACACAGAAAGTAATTAAAAGCCTCTGAATTAGAATATGATTCCAGACACCAAACATTTCAAAGATTGAGGAAGCCACTTTAAAGTTAGGGGTTTGAATGAGGCTGA
Organism: Limnodromus scolopaceus; assembly: GCA_028565335.1. Classification (NCBI taxonomy): domain Eukaryota; kingdom Metazoa; phylum Chordata; class Aves; order Charadriiformes; family Scolopacidae; genus Limnodromus; species Limnodromus scolopaceus. Next base: position 36,261,001 of record JAOXNO010000052.1, on the reverse strand, counting down.
TCATTTGATATAGTAATTCAAACATAGACTAGGCATACCTAGACTTCAAGTGTCCCTGCCATTAGCTATACCCTTATGATATCAAATGAAAACTCCCTGTGCCAAATTTTCATGTTTTATGTGGACCTGTCCCAGGGCTTCTAGCTGCAGGGAAAGGAATCTCAATTTGGTTAAAGGGGAACTTTTTTATTTTTCACCCAATGGAAAGTGCCTTTCTAGTATGGCATTTTCCAAAAAGCAGTAAGACGTGTGTGTATGCCATTAGCTTTCTTCAGGCTAACGCTGCATCTTCAGACCCACTTCTACCTTATGCTCTGTACAAATCTTTTTGGCTATCTCACCTGCAAAGAAAATGATGATGATGAACAAAACAAAAGAATTAGCTGACTTCTGTCTGAGATCACACCAAATACTACTGAAAATGCTAGGTCTGCTTTATTTGAAAGCAACTTAACACAGAATCTCCACTCTGATTTCTTTTATGTGAATCGCCCATTCCCATTGATAATAAAATGAAATTCCTTTCCTTACATCCTAATAAATCTGAAGAACATTATGCAAATTGAAAAATGCACCTTTGTCAGAATGCTGTCAGGTAGCACCTTTCACTCTGGAGGACTATTTGTAAGCACAGGGAAACATCGAGAAAGTAGTAATAAATTGCTCTGGTACACTGTTCTGGCAGCCGTTAATAAATCAATGTGAAGGGGAGTTCTGAAGGGCAAAATGTTGCTGTCGGTAGGTGTCCAATTTAATTTTGCTCAAAATTAATATTTTGGATATGATAAGTGAGCTGGCAGGAACAGATTTCATGATTAATTCTATGGAGTCAAAAATGCTTTGATGGCACTTTAATAGCAGCTTCACTGATCTAAAAGTCCCTTCAACTAACCCATGTGCTTGAGTTCCCCAATTATATTATAAAACCTCTTTTGTTGGTTTGTAAATAATGAAATGTTGCATATTAAAAGGTGAAGTTAGTTCTGCTCCCAGTTCTACTCATGTAAACTAGATTGGGACTTGACTGGTATTAACTTGGATATATAGTGGTTTAAACAAAATCAAGTAAAGGTCAGCCTTTTTGAGAAAACAACCGTAACATATTTTGTTAGGTACCTGATTCTTTTGACCCTGCCACAAGAGAATTTCAAAGACCGTGGTTTTGTGCTGGAATAAACTGGAGAAATACTTGAAGGTTCATTAGTATCTAGTTAGGGTGGACTGAGGAAGCTTTTAAATGTAGAACGATGTTAACAAAAAATATGCATTTTGTTTCATAGTGAAGACCTTTCATCCCTGCATCTCGGGGACCTTTGCAAATGCTAATCAGTGAAGATTTGCAGTACCCTTGTCAAATTTCATACCTAACATTTGTATATACAAAACCATTCTCTTTAATGGAGTTGTCCTTTGTACTGGACATCTGCTGATAAGCCAGCTTCTGAAGGAGATTCTTCTATTATCATTTTACTGATAGAAAAACTGAGTTACGAAAGGGCAAGTTCGCATCTAAGTTAAATGCCACCTTGAATCTGTAAGTATTTTACAACCTTTTGCTGATCATTTTTCTTATAAGCCACAGAATTCTTAAATCTTGAGGCAGGCGTGGTTCCAGAAATTTGTAAAAATAAAAAGGCACTATGAGTGGAGTATTTGGATGTACACATGCATATTAAAAATGAGGAGAAGACACATTTATGCAATACAGATGAAAAATCATGCAGATGCATAAAATGTATAAGAAAACTGATTAACTTTAGCAATGTAAATTACCCTTATGTTTATGCATTTCTTCAATTTAGAATATTCATTAAAAGCCATAGAAACAAGGCATGTTGCTTGCTGTTTCCAAGAAGGTGGTATTCAACCTGATTAACTTGCAGTTTGAGCATAGTGTATAGATTGAATTTCTGTAGAATCTACGGTCTATACCCTTTGTAGCAAAGTGTACACAGGATGAGTGAAACAAAAGCTTATGTCAGTTTTAGCTTGAAAGGAACTATTTGGGTGGAGTTTACACCAGCCCATCTCTCCCAAATTTTATCTGTTAATATTAGGAGCTGGGTTATGCCAGGTTCACCATACAGCCATTAAAGTCAGGAAACATCAGTGGCAAAAGCAATCTCCCTGGCAGAGGTAATGTGCAGGGCAGAGGTGTTTGGTGCTGGAGTGCCTCTGCCTTCACCAGCTGCCCTGTGTGCTCCATGTAGCCTGGGTCTCACCTCCCTCCCTTGGCAGCACCGGGGTATGCAGATATGTGTGTCCCCACTGCATAGCATGTGCTCATCAAGCTGCGTGAGGAAGACGATTAATCAAGGAAAGGCATACACAGCTTTTTAAATGAGCGTCACATCTCTGCTGGAGCTGTGCTTTCCCTGTGCTATGACACTGATCCAGACTTCCATCTGGTGTTACTTCTTAAAACCCATCAGATTGAACAGGAACTAGGGTTTATGACCAGCTCCAAACCTCACCTTAGGTTACCTCAAACTGAGGTGATACCCCAGGGTGTCCCCTAAATATTCCTGATGACACCTGGGCTTACCAGAAAGGTGTTCCCTGCACTGAATACGTTTCCTCTTTTGTGCCTACCCTCAAGCATATTGCTGCCCTGAGCTCTGGTTAGTCTCTGGATCCTGGCTCTGTTTGCAAAGATCCTGAGCCCAGCTTTGCCAGAGACTCATCAGTTTGGCCATTCAGCATTGCAAATACACAGAAGAGTGCCACTTTCTCTCGTGTCAGAAAGCCATCAAGGAAGAACAATATAAAACAGGCATTGTTCGACATACGAACTGCAGCTGTCAATCACAGAAGCAGCATCATTAATTTCTGAGAGGCTTTCTTATATATCTGGATGAGTAAATGAAAAGGTGAAAATGAAAAATAAATTCTCTTATACAAATGAAGCACTTGGATTATAAACTAGCCATAATGTTCTGTTTCTGTGGCAACACAGAGGGACCGAAGGCTCTTACAGTAGTACTTCTCTGACTCATTCCTTGAAATTAATGCAGTCTTTTAATTTGAGGCTGTTGGTTTGGCAAAAGAACTTCAGAAGCAGCACTTTGATGTCTTTTTGTAGCTGAGGAAAAGCCTTTAATTAGGTCACCTAAACTTCATTTTCTTTCAAACTGTTCACTTTCACAATTCCTTTTTCCTTTCCTTCCTTTGATGTTTCAAAATATATGCCAGTGATATTTAAGTTTATTTATTATGCACTGGCATTAAACCTTTGCTATTAACATTTACTTATATGCTTGAAAATTGATTAATTAATTAAGTGTAGAAGGAGAATTATTCATTCATGTTTCATTTAACATTCTACATGCTCGTCACACTGTACATATGTTGTGCTCAGCAGCAGTAAAAACTGTACTGTATGGAAAAGGGTGTTATGTCTCCCAGCACAATGGCTGCCTTGGTTGTTGCCTTGGTAATTCCATTTTTAAGTTGAAAATTAATTTTGACTAATTTGCTAAGAATGGACCAGCTTCTGAGCTGAGCTGCAAAATCAGGCACAAACAGATCAGCCTGAATGTGGGAAAATACTATGTAAAGAATTCTATAGGAGGTAATGCTGGAGCATTTGATGGCATTGTCTACCAATTCTTTATGTATATTGTTTAGGAGGTTCAGAGAAGGAAGGTTTTGTTGGGGTGCATGCTTGAACACGCACCGTTTTGATCTGAGAGCTTATGCAATTACTCTCATCCAAAGGGGGACCAGAAACAGTACTGAATGACCTGTCGTAGTTAAAAGGATTAAATTCAGCCTGTGCAGTGGAACAGACCATTACCCACACAGTGTTGGTGTTCCATATGAGGAGCCCCACACTGGGCACAGTGCTGGCCATGGCTGGATCCTTACAGAGACTGAAATTCAGCTCTGGTAAATGCTGATGAATATTTGCAATGCCAGTCTGTGAGGCATCTAATGGATGGAATGAATTCACATGAAGCGTTGAGCACCTTTTGTGCTTGACCCGAGGGTCTTGGAGCTGAACTAAGGGCTCCATTTGGGGGATGAGGTGTTTACAGGGAGTTCTTCAGGTAAAGTGGGATCTGGTTGGTTTTTCAGCAGCTGGTTCAGCAAACCGGCTTCTCTTTCCAGGCATAAGTATGTTCACCTGTGTCTCACCTCACAAAGGACTGTAGAGACACATGGTACCACGCCTGATAGGATAAAATCAATCAATTAATAGAATAAAAATAATTAGTAGGAAAAAATAGACAGGTTTGGGGGCAATAAGCCAATGGTTTATAGGAATATGGTGCTGTACTGAGTAAAATTAGTAAATTACTATTCTCTCATAATTTTTAGATTTGTCCTATCTGGGGTGCTTTTCACTGTTCTTCAAGGAAATTCCCAGTTTAAAACATAAATAAGGTATATGTGAGATCAGAATACATAAATGTATACCTTTTCTTTTATGTTCAGAAATGTGTCTCCTTGTCACTGCAGTGTTTTGTGGCTGTTGGTGTTTTTATCTCCTGATGTGGTGGTATATCAGAGTATCAGAACTGGGTAGCTAATAGCAGGGCCCCATTATGTTGAGAACAGGCTTCTTAAGAAAGGAAGCTATTTAGGAAAAGTAGCTATGCTTGTGCATTATAGGATACAGAAAAGACTTATTAGTCATCTTAATGCCTCTCTTTTTTTACCAAAGCACCATTGTTCCCTGCAGAACATTCCCCTTGTTCTCTATAGCTTTATGTAATCCAGATGGACAGGAAGCCATTGTCAGTACAATGAAACAAAAATCTAACAAAGAACGGGATCACAGCACCGTGTGCTGAGATTTTAGTCAGGTGCATGTGGTGAGCCGGAAAGCATTGAAGTTTTTTGTGTCTGTAGGAGACGCAGAGATAGAAAGTGAAGACGTCAGAGTGTGATCAGGAGCAAAACATTGTTCTTCCAGTAGGTGTTTTTTTTACACAAAGAATGATGGGGGATCAGGGGAAGGGGGTACTCAAATATAGATGAGTGACAATGTAACAAAGAAGATATTGTGATCCACCCTTGGGGAAACTTTGGCAGAAAAATCTGACACCTGATACATCATCTGGTGCATTCCAAAGGGGAAAAAATGTGTTCTTGGCAGTTTCTGTAAACACCGCAGAGATAAGAGTTGCGTCTGGCTCAGATGGCATGATGATGTTGAGGAAGAAGAGAACTCTTGCAGATGCAGAGAAATCAACGTGAATTTGGTACTGAAACCTTCATGGTCTCTTTCAGTGCATCATAGGTTGAAACTGAAGAGACACATTATGTTACGTTTGTTTTTCCTGTTCTCTCGTGCTTTGATTAGACTACACAAATAGAATCATATTAATTGTATGTCATCTTACCATCTGCAATTGAAATTCAAGGCTGTACCTTGCAGCCTATTGATTGAGATGCAAAAGAGCTTCTGCTAGTACCTTTTTGTAAAAGAATTTACTGTTCCTGTTTTTGCAAAGAGATCTGTTTTTCCCCATACTATTAAAAAATCCGGCAATCCATTGAATTATTTCATTACTCAGTGATACATTTTTTCTTCTTACACATGATGATTAAAAAAATCTCCTACACCAAAATGTATTCTTAATACTCATGTTATTGATAAACTATGGTCAGGTTCTGTGCTGTACACACTGAAAAATAGATTTGTGTAATGGAAATCTTCCTGCAGATTTAGGATGATTGTCATCATAACTTCTTTTGCCATGAAAGAAAATGAGTCTCGGTCATATACAAAGATGGGCAAAATTTACTTTTGCTAGTATGTCTTTTCTAGCATAGATTTTGTAATAGCTCTTTAGAAGATAGGTTTAGAAGTACTGATAAGTAACTCGCACTGGAAGCAAGAGACAGTGGCAGATCTGTTTGCCAGGCCACACAAAGACATGGATCAGTTGTACAGTATACATGTATACATTCTTCCTTGTAAAGTAATACTGTGGAGTTTGTAAGATTCCTGTGTGCTTGATGGATTTGTTCACAGCATGCTTTAATTTGTATTTTGCGCTCTAAGGATGAACTAAGAACAGACTTATGTGCCTGGGTTCTTGCTAATTTTTTTTTTTTTGTTTTGTGCAGCCCTTCATACCTGTGCAAAATGACAGTCCAGTGCAACGCTTTTTGATCTTCAGGGCACAAACAGTTAAAGCAAGACCATTTTCAGACAGTTGCACTGAGTTTACACTTTTGCTAGAAAATTGTTGAGAGTTCGCAAATTGAAAAGGTGTGAAAAAGTGTTATGGGTAAGGTGCTGCCTGGTCAAGAGTCCCTGAGTCACTGCTGTCCTGTCATGAAGTTTGTACACTGCTCAAGGGGGTATGAATTTCTCTCATTCAGATTTAGTAGTTATTATGTACAGGATGTCAGACACTTCATACGGTCTCAGTGTCTGCACCAACATAAAAGACAGTAGAGAATTTAATTTGTAATCAGCATTGATGTGTCTGATTCGTAGTATGACCTTGAGTATGGATTGGTTACCCTTACACGGGCTTTTAGCAGGCTTGCCTCAACTTGGCTCACTACCTAATGCTGTGTCTGTTACGTTACTTTGTGGTAGACACTGTAAGACTGTGTGGATCTATAATTTCTGGACTATTTTGATAGCAGCCATGGTTAGTGAGATTCTGTGAAATAAATAATCAACAGTACCCTTTAGTTCATACTTGCTTATCTCATTACTGATAAGCTTGGACACTTGGGACCTTGTAACTAATAAGTCATTGACAGCAAAACATAAGAGTATCTGTCCAACACAGAGGTTCTTTCATCTTTCATGAAGGATCTGTCATCTAATTGACACCTTTAGTCTGAAGTTTCTGAAACCATGTTGCTCTTAATAAATGTTAACTAAGCATTAACCTGTCATTGATCTGTACGTGTTAAGGAAAAGCAAAGCCAGCACACTGTGGAGCACTTTAGATTTGCATTTTGCAGTAAAATGCTCTGATTTTTGCAGAATAAAGCAGCAATGCTCAGTGATATGCAAAATAGTCCCCACATATCATCAATGGCAAATAGAGTGGTATAACTGAAGAATGGCCTGCTTTCAGGATAGGATGGCTGCTAGTTTGGTCCTCAGGTTTAGTTAAAGTCCTAGACTGTTAATAGATAGCTGGTTTTACTGAGGTGGCTGTACTCCAAAAGTTATTTTATCTTTTTCTTGGTGTTCTAGGGGATCCTGAACGTTCTGAGCATCTGTTGTTCTTCCTTTCTTACCTCTGCCATCTCTCTCCATCTTACCAGGGTTTTCTGTTACACAAGCATTTGATTTAGTATTCAGCGCAAGTAAGGGTAAGAAGTCTCTTGGAAATGTTAACTGGGTTGAAGGCAGAGCAGTGTGCTTTTTCCAGAGAGCATTAGCCACCACTGAGATAGAAATTCTGAATTAGTTCTGAAAGGGCTGGCTAGCAGCCCTGCTGCCTCTCTGAATGGAAGCAGGGGAAGCTTCCTGGGGCAATGGCAGTTTTTACCTTACAATCTATTACCAGTTATGGTACAAAATAAAATTGAGACCTCAGCTTAAACTAACCAGTAGTTGCTACAACAGCTGTGCTGAAACATACAGGCTAAGGGCAAACTATGTGGGGCAGATGAATGCAAAGTGGGCTTTTTTGCTATCTCATTTACTGATTTCTTGAGAGGAATAGTTTATTTCATTGTAACTCTATCAACAATAAAGCTTTTGCAAATATAACTGATAAAAGTTGCAAAATCATACTCTTAGAGAGTGTTATTTTAAAGGGTCAAAAGGTTTTGTTATACCTGTCCTTACTTCTGTTACTCAGTCCTTATAACCTGTAAAACAACTGGACATGGAGAGAGGAATGAGGAGGAAGGGGCTCACAGTTGTGCTGTTGTAGCAGCTACTAGGTTTATTTGATTTTCTGGCTGCCCCTGTATCACTCTTACTTGGTAAAATGCTGAAGAAGAAGATGGTTGTGAAGTATGATATTTAAGGAAATAAGCTGTCTGTGACTATTAAAAGTGTCTTGTTTTTCATAAAGATTCATTCCACTTAACCACGAAAGAGAGACTTTTAATTAGACTTTTGAATCCCATTAGGAAAAACAAATACCAATACTTAACTACTCATATATGACGTGATGGAAAATTGCTAATGTAATTAGATTTTTAATAGTGTTAATGAATCTCATTTCTTATTAATAAGAATTAAATCTAATGCAAGACTGTATGAAAAATGGTTACTGCCTGCTTTCCTACCCTTAAACGTAAAGCAGTTGTATGTACTTGAAGTCGGGTTTTTTTTTCCTTTCTGTGAAGTCAGGTGGCGCTGTGGTATTTTCTATCGTTGCAGCCTAAGTGGCGTATGGCAGGAATATTTTCAAGTGGCTCTAATCAGCTGATAGAATTTTTAAAATGTAGTAAGTGGATTTTGTATTCTTAGAAGTATTGCAGCAGGCATTAAGATGCTGTAAAAGAGAACAAAAATAAAAACTTGAGTTCAAGATTTACAGGAAATCTGCTTTAACCAGGCAGGTATAGGTGAACTAATAGCTGTGGAAAGGTTCTTCATTAAAAATCTTGCCAAAATTGGGTTAGTGGAGGAAAGTGAGCTGATAAGGGGACTAATATCATGGTGCAATTATAAAAGGAAGTCTGGACATCTCTGCTTCTGTCAACGCTTCCCAAGTGACCTTGTTCAAAATGTGAATCATCTATATCAGGTGACACATCAAAATGCTTCCTAGAAACAGCCCCAGGCTTTGGCCTTTCAAAATCCAAATGTAGACTGCTGGAACATGAGCGTAAAAATGGCAAAAGAGTTGTATGACTCTAGCAGTAGACTAAGGAGTAAACTATGTGCCAGAGTAGAAGAGAAGATTAATAAAAATTTGAGACACTGGTACAAATAACTTGAAACATGAGCATAGCTACAAATTAAACTTCATTGAGATGCTTAAAAGTTAGATTTCTAGATAGCTTAAAGAAAAGTATAGCGTTCATTGTGGTTCTGAATAGAAAGATATACTAATTCCTGAGAAAGTCGATCACTTCTTTAGAGCTGAAGCACATGCATTACTACATGTATTGTACATGTACATGTATTGTAGGAATGCTTTTTTGAGACTTATAACTGTATACCATTCCTGGCACTTTTTACTCAAAACTTGAAATTTTTTTAGATATTTAAATAACTACTTCACAGTTGATCAAAATCAAACTTGTTTACTGACTCTTAATATAAATAATCTACAGTATCTTCACAGAATGTCGATTGCATACCCTTACTCATGTTACTTTAAGGAAATAGAGAGTAGTATTTAAAACTGTTTCTTTGGGAGTGCTATGATAAGAAGAAGGTATATGGAGTAGCTGAGTGGTTTTATTTCCTCAACGCAGGAAGGACATGGACCTGTTGGAACGGGTCCAGCAGAGGGCCACGAGGATTATCAGAGGGATGGAGCACCTCTCGTATGAAGACAGGCTGAGAGAGCTGGGGTTGTTCAGCCTGGAGAAGAGAAGGCTCCAGGGAGATCTTTTAACAGCCTATCAATATCTGAAAGGAGCCTACAGAAGAGCCAGAGAGGGACTCTTTACAAGGAAGTGTAGCGACAGGACAAGGGGCAACGGTTTTAAATTGGAAGAGGAGAGATTTAGATTAGACACCAGAAAGAA
>JAOXNO010000052.1:36197208-36241798 GCA_028565335.1 Limnodromus scolopaceus | reverse complement strand
AAGAAATTCTTTACAGTGAGGGTGGTGAGGCACTGGAACAGGTTGCCCAGGGGAGTCATGGATGCCCCATCCCTGGAAGTGTTCAAGGCCAGGCTGGATGGGGCTTTGAGCAACCTGCTCTAGTGGGAGTGTCCCTGCCCATGGCAGGGGGGTTGGAACTCGATGATCTTTAAGGTCCCTTCCAACCCAAACCATTCTGGGATTCTGGGATTCTGTGATTGAAAATAAACATGACAGTGTGTGTATTTAGCTGTGAATTGTTAGGATGGTGTTCTCTGTGCTCCATGGCTTTAAACGGGTGAGTGGGGACAGTGGCAATGCAGCCCTGGAGCCCTGGCAGCCTTTTCACCTGCAGCTCAACATCCTGCTGCAAAATGGCAAGAATGCTCACTGCTCTGTCTCGGAGACTAAATGTTTTTGGTGGATTTATTCCCCTCATGAAAGATTAATAGGGAATGGTTTACTTTTGGGAAGGATTTCATGGTTCCAGTGCTGCTCTGACGTTTTCACAACTAGCACCTGTACCAGCACAGGCCAGGGAAAGCAATGCCTTGGGTACCTCCCTGCAAGCGCCAGACCCTTGAGCTGGGTGGTGCAGGGCTGTCTCGGATACGGAGCCTGCTGAATATTTTTCTCCTGAGCAGTATTGTCTCTCTCGTAAGAAGGTGTGGGGTGAAGAGCTGTATATGTGAAAGAGAAAGGGCATTTCTTTCTGTTACTGGGACTCTGGCCCTCACATGTTAGATGATAAAATTAGTGTTTTATTTTTCCCTCTCTTGTCTGAACTTTACTGGTGGTCACATATAAACTCTTTGGACTCATAATGGTTTAATTTTTCAGAAGTAAATATAACCTCGTATCAATTCTCCTACCCTTTCTGTTTATTTTCTGTGTGCTTCTAAATGAGCCCTTTTCTCTGCATCAGTATATTTTGCCACCCTCAGTGCTTGGGGCACAAAATGTAAATGTTTTTCCTTCAGAGTTGTCATATAGTCATGATAAATACAACTTCTTTTAAGAGTAGTGGGAACAGAGACTGGGAGGTATGGAGAAGTATGTTATATATTTTAAAAAGCAAATAACCTGCTCCTACCTGAGAAGAAAGAGGCAAGTCCCTTGTGAATGCTTCCTTTCTCCTTCTGCTCTGCAGTCTTCAGACAGGCATACCAGAAATTGGTGATAATTCTCAGAAGGTTTTTATTTATCTTCCCTTTTCCCTTTATCCGTGTTTGCCCACTCTGCTTGCACACGCTGATCTCTGTTACTGTTGTAACGCTCTTCCCCTTTGCGCTTTTCTGTGTTTCTCCTTCCAGTTTCCTTTTGTCTTTTCCTCCAGGCATTCTTCCAGTTTTGCTTTCTGCCCCTTTTTCCTTAAAAGTGGATGTACACCAGGGCAAACCAGGAATAGAGGAGCTTGCCAGGGAATTCAGCCTGACAACAGCCTTCCCGCTTGGCTTTCCCCACGCAAGGGTTGTTGCTGTGTCCCAAGAGAGGTGGCAGTAGTTGATGCTAATGTCAGGGGACTCCTCTCCTAACAGCTTCCTCACCGAAACATCAGTAAAGCTGGTTCTCTGTGATTTTTTTCCATCTTGTTCTTTTCCCACCTCCTTTTTGACCTTTTTCTTGCTCTTTGATGAGGCAAATGCCTTTAAGGTTTTCCTCTCATCCTAACACAACAAAATGAGTATAGGCAAATGTGAAGAAGATGGGGTGAGTCCTATCTACCAGTGACAATCTAAGTACATTTGTATGAGCACAAGGAATTCCACTGCAGTTTGTTTCCTCAGTTGCAGAGAAACACATGCTGTCTTCTCCATGCCACTCAGTAAAACATGGCAGATCATTTTGGAGGTCTCCTTCATCTCTTAGAGATAGGGGGCTGCCTTGCTGGGATGGCTGCTTAGCTAGGTCTGAAAACTATGGGACACTGAAACACATTATGTTTATTCCTTCCACCTAAAATTTGCCTTATAACTGCTTTATGGACTTTTATCTGAAGGACACAGATGGCGAGCAATTGTGACAATTAGGCATGTGGTGAAAATAGGACTTAACCAAGACTTATTCCAGTTAGCCTTCCTTCAGTAATGTAGGAGGAAATTAGTGTTGGCATAAGTTGACAGTGGTACAGTCTGTGCTGCTGTAGTTTCAATGTGATCTGAACCAGTGAGAGCCAGAGCAGGTACCTGAAAGCATCCTGCCACCTTTCTGCTCATCGAGATGGTGCTGGCAGACTACCTGCAGTTTCTCATTTGGAGAAGACCTTTCCGCCCAGCCTGTGTTTTGTTGTGATAGCCATAGTGCATTTTGCTACTTAGTAATTATTTTCTATGTTGGCTAAACAGTGATAACTTCAGGATGGATATCTGAGTATTGGGCGATGCACATGAGGTATAGCCAATGGGAAAGCAATTTGGGTCTGTACTTCTGGCCTTGTATCACTTCCTCCATTCCCCACCTTGTCTAAGAATTTCGTCCCTCACCTGCTTGCAAAGGGCTCCAATAATTGAGAAACTCCTGGTGAGCTGGGAAAACTTCAGCCATTTTTTCTACCATCCACAGAGACTTGAAGCATCACAAAAGTCTTCTGGAGGAGTATTTTCATATGGATGACTGTTGGCCTCAGGGCTGAATAGTAGGGTGAATGACAGAAACTGTGTTTGCTTGTTTTCGGTGCCAACAGAGCGGTTTTCCCCGTCTTTTTCCGACAAGTCACCGCGCAGGAGTCAGACAAGCCTACTCACTTTTGACAGGTACCACTTACCTGTGGGCTAATGGCAAGCCGAGGGTGTGTTATGCTGGCAGGAGCAGCTCTCAGGGCAAACCCCTGTAAGAAGAAGGCATTACTAATTTCAGTACGTTACAAATGTCTCTGTGCATCTAATGTCTATTTTATATATTTCTGACCTTTATTTCATGGCCTTTATCACCATGGTATCTTAGTGCTGAAGAAGATTTTTGGCTTTGTAAGCTTTAGATATTGATTTTTCCTGTAACTGTCTCCTCTGATTCAAGGAAAAAGAGAAATATGTAATTTTAACTACTGCAAGTCATATCACAGCCAGATTCAATATTAATGTACTAGATAGGCATACATCAAATATTACCTTTTAATACCCTTATCAGTGCTTTTAATGCACTTCTTTGTTCTGCAAGCTCAATATGTGGAGGATTTTTTTTAAACTTTTTTTTAAAAATAGGATGTTAAATGGCATTTCATGTTGATTCTTAGCACTTTAATAGGTGTCTGCTATCAATAGCAATGTCCTGGAGGCACACATTGAAACCACACTGCCTACACCATTTTTTTAACTGGAACTGGGCTCACGCTTCTAAGGTGGACATGATATTAATTAAGATAAGTCCTTGGGTGTCATATATGAGTCCAGATCTCTGTAAATAGAAATGTCAGTGATGCTGGCAGTGAGCTGAGCGTGAGGTCTTGTCTTTGTTGCCTGCATTACACCGTGCCGTGTCCTCGTGTGGAGGGAGTGGAAGTCTTTGTTTCAGTCTGTTCCTTGAGCAAATAAACTGAGTGCTATGCAAAGATTTGGAATATTTAAAAAGTATTAATCAACCTTCCTAATAGTTGCTATTCAGCTAATCACGTTCAAAATGGTAAATGGTTGTAAAGATGTCAAAGAGATACCCAGAACACCCACTGTTTGAGCTCTTCCCATTCTCATTAAAATTAGCTCTTATGGCCCAGCTAGTGTAATCATGTGATAAAATACTCAAATTAAGAGCATTTAATAAAAAAACATGGTGGGGAGCTTTGTTAAGGATCTTTTTAGTGTATTTTTGCATTTATGTTAAGGACATTAGAAATAATTTAATCCTTGCCTGATTATAAGAATGTTAGAAATAATGGGATCATTGCCTTATCACACGTGGGCTAATTCAGAGGCTCATTATTTATTTGTCAGGCATTAAGCATCAAATCAATTTGGCTTGATACTTGAAAGCAGGAAATTTAAGATGAAAGCTGAAATGAAGATTAAGAAGTAAGATTAAACCTAACAAGAGCAGAACAATTTTCCTTACTAGAGTCACGCCTGCAAACAGATAGATGGATAAAGTCAGTCTTAATCTAATGTATTACGAAATGGTAATATATTGTGGAATGGATGGCTTATGGTTTTGGACAGAGTGCTGTTTTCAGTGTCTCCACGTCTTTAGTTTTTGTGTGATCCATAGCTAGGGTTACGTTGAGATTTTCAAATAAATCTTTTTTCACATATTCTTCCTTTAATGACAATATCTTCCTGTTAAATGGCTTATAAACTGAATACTATTAAAGACAACCACTAGAATAAAATCCATTCTTCAGTATTTTTGCGGATTTTTTGTGGAAAAATGGTTAGGGCTGTTTCAAAACTTCAAAGTTCAATGGGTTGCTCTCCTTTTTCTGTAGCAGTGTGCGGATGTGTGCCTATGTGGTTCATTATTTTTTCTACAGAAATACATTCCTTTGTGTATGAAAGCAGATTCAGAGAATGAAACTTCCAAGAGCTGGTTGCCAAACCAAACAGAAGGGGAAGAATAAGAACAAATATTAGTTCTTTAGTGGTGGGTTTGATGGAATTGTGTAAAATTCCCCCTAATAATATCTTAAGATAGGAAACTTTTTACAATGTTATCAAAAAATAGAGGTATCAGTGTTAATTATGGAGGTGTGTTCCTCTGCTGCTATTTCCTGGTGGAATTTTGATTTGCTAGCTTTGAGGTCTTAATTGTGAGAGAAGATTGTTTAAAAGAAAAGCTTGGAAGGAAGGAGGGTCTTGAATTTTGCGAAACCCACTTCCTTCGCCTCTGAATTATTTTGAAGTTTTTTGCCTTGTCTGTTCTGCAGGTTGGGCAGCTTATAAGTCTACCTGGTAGTTGGGTATATCTATGTAAAGGCAGAGGAGTCTCTGCTTCACTTCTCAAGCTTCTGCCTTTTTCAGCAGTTCTGTAGAATTCAGTGTGTCACCTCTTAGTGAGCGTTGCGGGTGTGCACTGTGTCTCCTGTGTGTAATCAGATGGGCTGAGCCTCAGAAATGAGCTTTTACGGAGCTGTCAGAGCCCTGCTGCTGCCGAGCAGCCAGGAATTGGACTGACTTCTGTGGGCTTTCCGACTGCAGGGTCTTCTTTGGGTGTCAAGTTTTGCCTCATGTGCCAAAAGATGCATAGGGATACGTGGGTGGAATAAGTCCCCTGCATGTATTATGCTTGCTGAATTAATCTTATTTAATACAAGCTGTCAGACAACATTACTATAATTTATTTACATAACTTGAGGGATTTACTTCACATTAGTTTAACCTTGCAGAACGTGTAATGTGTATCTGTGCCACTGCCCTCGGTTTCCTGGAGTCAGCCTGCTCAAGTGTTTCTCAATTTGTGATTGATTTGTCTTCCAGCTGCTAATGTGGGGAGGGGGGGGGAATGTAAACACTGTTGTTACAAAGATCTGATATTTGGAGCTCTCGTTATTGTTATTCAATTAAATGAACTGCCCTGCCTTGTACTTAGTTCAGTAAAAAAATATGTTCTAATTAGATTCTTTTTTCTCCTAAAACAAGGCCCACTATGTCGACCTCGTTTTGTACAAAGTAAAAATCTATTCTTTTAAGGTGGGTAAACCTGTATTTTGTTCAGGCGCTTTTGTGTGTAGTCAAAGGGTGGGTTATTTTTTTAGTGTATTCTCACTGGAGATACAGACACTATGTCCAGCTCCTTGCAGGCGCTGGGCTCGTAGGTACCTCCTGCTCCTGACAAAGGAGTTAAGGTGGTGACGTCATAATGGAGCAGCCATGGATGGGTGCCTGTAGCTGGGCAGCCTGTAGCTGGGCGCTCCTCTCTCTCTGGGCTGCGGGTGCTGCAGAGGGTCTCAATCCAAAGGTATATGTTTGTTATCTCTTTTTTTTTTTTTTTTAAATGAAAACTGGCTTTTCTCTAGATTTTTTTTTTTTTTCCCCAGTTGTCTACAAAGCACTCAATAACTCTTTTCTGCCTAATCTAAGAGAAAACCCAGATCCTCCCACTCTTCAGATTTTTTGATTTTTGGTATGATATATAAAATCGATAGGATATAGTTGCAATTGCTATTGCATTTAAAGCTCTAATATAAAATGTGCTTTTATAATTCATGAAGGACAAGCATGGAAAAGCTGAACTTTCAATGTATGGTCTCAGGTGTGGCCTTCTGAAACATAGGGTTAACCTCCTAAGAGAGAAATTAGATCCAGAGACACAAAATGGACCTGTTTTTAAGGAGAGAGGGCATTAGGTGGCTCTTGCAGAAAATCCGTTACTTGTTACTGCTTTTAGAGGTCAAGAGGCGGAAAGGGGCAGAAATACGTTCCATGTGCAGTAGTTACCAAATGAGTGACTGAAAACAGGACATTGACACAGCGTCTCCTTTCCAGAATAGAAAATCCTGTCACTTCATTATGGGCTGTGGATAATAAATTTACATTCTGTGAGGTGCACACTGTGGAGGAAAGGTCTGCTTAATAAAAACAAGAGGTGGCTTGAAGCTCAGAAGGCTTCTTAGAAGGGAAGAATACTCTAATTGCAACAATGAAAATGAGAAATCATTTCAGCAGTTTTTCCCAATGCCTCAAAAACCTGAAAAAGGGCCCATTTCTAACAGCATCTCGGCTCCTCTCACCTCCATGAGAGACTCTCCACTTTCCCCTCTCCTCTGGCTCCCTCGCTCTGGTGAGGCAGCTTGTGCCGCGCTGGTGGGGGCTGTATTAGCTCTAAGGCAAGAAAACAAATTTCCTGAAGTGGAAGGAGAAACAAGAAAGCTGATAAACTCTTACCCAAACGAGTATCACCGAGATAAAATAAACACTGTCTGCATCCCCACGAAAGAAATCTTTTAATTTTTGTCCCTTTACTGCGTAAGGGAGAGGTCAGCTCCTGTTTTCATTTATGGCAAGAGCAAAGAGGGGTTTATCCAGATGAAGTTTGCCTCTGACATGGAATTAAACACAAGATGCCTTTTAATGACTTAACTGTAGAGCCAACCTGTTCTTTCAGTACTTTACAGTCAAATTGTTTGTTTCCTTGGCACAGGAGAAGAGAATGTGCAACTGTTTTTGGCCTTGTTTTCTGACCCGTGTTGTCTTATTCTCCATGCCATCCATTCCTCCTTTCCCACTGGTGGCAAGTTCAAGGAGAAACCCAGGTGTTTAGAGCAAGCTGAAGGCTTTGCCTTAGAAGCATCTGATCTGTTTTATGGAGGAGAAGGAAGATTGAGAGACAGTGTCTTCCTCAAACTGCCAATTGGCAAGGTTTCCTCCTGCCCTCCTCTGCTGGTATCGTAGCCCCGTCTTAGAGATGCTACCCTAAGGGAAGACAAGTGGAAAGGTAGAAAAGTCCATCCAGAACACAAGTAGGCTGCTTTTCTGGTTGAACAGAAATGAAACTCTTTGTTTTTCTAAATTTGGAAGAGCACCTAAATTGTGGGGGAGGAGAGCGTGTTTGTTTGGTTTTTTTTTTAAAGAAAAACCAGACTCAAATTGAGGGCCAGACACTGCAGTTTCACATCAGCTCTGTGAGGGTCAATGCTGTTGCAACAATGCTCCATTAGATTATATGCCCCATAAAGCTTAGCGCTGGGGGAGAAAATAACGTTGCAGGAGAGAGATTTATGATTACAGTTGCTTAAAGTAATTTTATTGTGTTCCTGTTGGGTTTTACCATATTTGTTCAGTTGCAGCCATTTCCATTTATGGAAGTTGCCTTTAGTAGTGGAAATACTGCCACAATTTTGTTCCTCACAGTAACTTGTCAGGCAAGATTAATGAAATTTCTGTTCATCAGGACAGCGTTTACATGCTTAGTTATCCAAAGGTGCACTGCACAATAGTTTTGAATTTCCTTTTTCCATTTCATTTCCCTGTCATTTAAATTCCACTTTCTAAGTGTCTGAGTTCATTTTCATTATTTCTTTGTCTGTTCCAGTTAAATCTTGATTTTCTGTATGTCTTCTATCCACAGTTCTCTAGAGCATTATGTAACAACAAAAGTTAAATTTGCCAAGTCTGAAGCTGGCTGCTGGAGAATAGACTGCTGTTTCTTTACTCTCTCCTAATGACCTAAAACCTTGTAGCAGGATATGCCCCAGCACTTCTCTGTACACGTCCCATTTCCTTGTGTACTGCATTGGTATTAATTAGGGTAACCTCCATCCTCTTTATTTCAGCTTTTTAAGTGTTTATTTCATTTAAAATACATTAGCTACATATTTAACTGATGGAAATTATGTCATTTTCTCCTAATGCAAAGTTTGAAGCTCATGGTATTCTTTTTCTTATTAGAAGAGTGGAAAATCCTCCTTTCGGTATAGTACTCCCTTGTTTATTTTCAGCATAATGGAAGTATTGATTTATTAGCATACACGTGTACTGTGCCATTTGTAACAAGATATCGTGTGTGATCTCTTATTTTAGTTAGAAGGCGCTGATATTTCTGCTGAGCAAAAGAAAAATGGACTTGAAGTATTTTGCATAGTCTTGAAATCTAAAAGACTTCCCACAAAGAGTTTCTGTGAGAAACATGATGTTTCCCGAAACTTTATGTAGCTCTCACCTCTTATCCCAATACGTGTGGGACCAGCTTTTCTGCTGCTCCGTTCTGCAGCTTTGTGGTGAAATCACCTGGACTACAGAACTTGAAAATGTTTTTTGAAGAGCAATATGGTCAAGGGGCTGGAATTCAAATAACTACGTGGAAAAACTGTCTTGAGCTTGGTTGGTTTTGGGGCAAAGAAACATTTGAAGCGGATGGGGTTTGTTACCATGGCCAGTTTTGAGGTTGTTGCTGTTTCTGGAAAATAGATGTTGGTAGGTTTTATGGTTTTAAATAACACTCTAAAGCTTTAGAATTCTTTTCCTCATAAAAGTTCTTAGGTTACATTCAGAACTCGGACACAGAAATCACCAGGGCCAATTAATGAGGAAAGTGGAAATAAATACAGGTTGAGAATAGAAGTTATTCACGTTAAGAGAGTACAGTGTCTTTGTGCAAATATTTAAATTGGAAAACTTAAGGAGAGGACTTGCTCTACTGGGGATAAGGTAGGCCAGGTAGGGCGATGTTTAGGTAAAGACTGGCCTGGAGAAACTCTCAGGCTGTTGAGGTCTGCCTGGGTGAGCCTGCCTGAGGGAGGGGAGTGTTTCTGTCACTGCTTGAAGCAGCAGCAACAGGACAAGTGTGCCAGCAGAGAGGGGCCCGGGAGGGAGGCAGAGAGGCAGGGCCTAGGGTTTTCATTTGATTTTTGGGCATTAGGGGTCAGGGAACAGTTCTGTAGCTTCTTTCAGCTTTTGTTGTAACTATTTTTTAAGTGTGATAGTGTTCAAAGTGTGCCATTTTAAATGGAAACAGACACAGAGGTTTCAAATTCAGCCCATCTGCCCAGTGCAGAGTGTGGTACCTTGGCTGAAGATTCCATGATGGGGGTGCAGCTGATCCCCTATCTGTATGAATCCTCCTGTCTTCCACCTGCATGCCCTTCCCTGTCCAGTTTGACCGCTGAGATACTGTGAAACCCTGCTTGAAACCTGCATCTTATATTGTTTCTTTCTTCCCACCCCCCTTGGAGGAAAGATAGTAGCAGTTTAAGGAAGTAGGAAATCCAGGCACAGGAGATGAGCTGGGCTTTTAAAATTTGATGATAATAGCTGGCACAGAGGGGAGTGAAGATGAGCTCTTTCTAAGAATAATGGTAACACATATAAGCAAGTCATAAACTTCTAATGGTACAGACTCTAGAAGGGGTTGTCTCTCTATATATATTGCTAAGGACCAGCTCCTGTTAGCGTTTGCTATAGGACAGTCTGGAGAGGAGTCGACCTCCTAAATGCAGAATAGGCACAGTGTCTTTGCTCATCATCCTTAGAGTTCCTGATTTTAATCACTGTCAACACATCTTACCTGTGTTATTTGCAGGCTTGGCACTGGAGCAGTAGCGTCTTATTTAGCATGTCCTCAGAATGCAAGTTTATAGCAATATCAGCAGTTTCTAACTGAAGATTTGATTACAGAAAATTAAAGGGAATATTAACAATTGGAAGTTGGAGGTGGTCTTCTCCGAGAGTACCAATACACACATTTAAACTTATTGCTGTGAAGCCTGAAGTAAATTACTGCTGGAAGATATCTAAATAGTATCCAGCAGGCAATTCCTACATGTTTCTCATTTCTTGTCTATTTATATCTTTTTATAATAAAAAAAGCACCACTCAGAGCTATCTAGTTATGCCTATAGTTTGCTTGTGTTAGTTTCTGTTTTCCCTGCTTCTCCTTCATACTACTTGTTGCATCTCTTCTTGAATTCTGCCTTAATTTAGGTCTCTAAATTTGCTGCTCCTATATGGAAGGTGATACCAGATCAAGACTGAAAGAGAAAGCTCATGGGGGGGGACACACTATTTGGTGAATAAGTAGCATCATTCTCTCTAATTTAATTCTTAATTAGGAGTGGCTACTGTCTCTACAATCATGTAATTTTCTAACATTTTTTTTTACCTGATTTTTTCTTATTGTCTTTACCATAGCAAAGGAAAGGAGTGGGGGCAGTTTAGCCAGAAGTGAGTTCTTGCATTGATACTGGTGGTCTGATGTAACTCTCTGGGATTTGCTTCCCATGCGGTGGAGGGGACTGGCTTCCCGGTAAACCAAGGTGGATTCCTCAATGTTAGGTGGTAGCAGTCTCGTGCTCTCCTCCCCTTCAAGGACTGACTATTGAGGACCCTTGGAGTGTGGTGTGGCACCTACTTTCGGATAAAATATTCCTTTTCAAAATCATAACATAGCTCCTGTGTGCTATGAGGATATTAATTTTATGTTTACCACTTAGAAGGTGTAAAGGCTGACATTCATATTAACATTTTAGAAAATAAATCCTGAACTTATTCTGCATAAATGAAATACTTAAATAAGGCTGTGTTTTCAAAACATGATGAAGTGTGAGACTATCCTTTTCCTTTTGACTGCTTCAGCAGTTTTTTTCTTTCAGTTTGAAAAAACCTAGTGTTCTTTGCACTGGTTTCTAGTTTGTGGGTAAGTCTAGAGAGTCAGGACGTCATCTGTGTCTTACTGCAAAAGTTGCCTCGTACTCCCTTTTCCTGAAGTTGTGAAAAGGGATCTTGCTTGAGTGAAGCTTATATTTAATGGGCTTGAATCTTCACCATAACCTTACCACTTCATAAACTGTTCTTCACATAGTTATTTTCTGTAAACATTGACATTTCAGAGTTTTTTCCCCAGTCTACTTGTGGGAGGGTTTTAGTTTTGTTTTTTCCTGTCTGATTTTTTCCTTGGAAATAGAATATGCCCTGGGTAAGTTTCCAGGTATCCTAGGGTTAGAATAAAACCATTTGAAGGGAAAACGCTCTACTTAGGGAAAGAAGTTACACCTTAACATTGGACTGGTTGTGACAGCAGGAAAGCCATTTAAATTGGTTTTGCTACTCCATTTTCTTATTATGCCTCATTTAATGCTGGTCTGTTTGCTTCATCCTTCAGATTATCTTGAATTCTTCTTTTCCTGTTTACCAGCTGAACACGTTTCTTTGTAAATAAAACATTCTTGCACTCATGTCAATGACTCTTAAATTTTCAGAGTGCCTATTAGAAGTTGCTTTCAGCTGAAGAGGTCACAACAATATCGCAGATGCACAGATTGCTACTCGATTAATACAATTATCAACATGCAGAAATTATTAGTTGAGTGTTTGCATTGAGTATAGCTTTTATTTTAATGCACAGTTTGAAAAGCGTATTTTAAGGAGGCAAGTTTGAATTGAAAATGTTCCCAAGGAATGATTTGTATCTTTTGTGCAGATCAAAGCAGCAAAAACCATTTAACAATTTGTCTGTCTTTGATGAAATCTAATGGGTTTTCTGCATTTCTCTAAGTACAGTAACTTGACACATGTCTATTGTTTGTTTTTAATGTTGTAGAAGCCAGTGTTATATTACTTAGTGTTCTTAAGACTTCTACAATGAGGATTTTTAGTATGTTACATATACAAGCAATTATATTTGACAATTTGGATGCATACTTGAATTGGCAGCCACTTCAGCGTTCTCACCAATAAAAACATTAAGCATGTCTATTAAAAATGTTTCTTCTGTAATTTATTTTTTCATAAGCTTTCAGCTCTGCCACAAAAGCCTCCTGTCTCCTTTGCAGCTAATTTTCTGTGGACTCCTTTACAATTTAGGGATAAAAGCTCTTGTTGTGATTAGGATGCCCTGAAAGAAGGGCCAAGTTCTGATGGTATCAAGACAAGGCTAGAATTAGACTGGAGCTTTCTGAAGAACTGTAAAACATGTTAAGAAAATAGATGTACCAAAGCATAGCGTGGTCCTGATGCAAAACCATCCCGAAGTCAGTGAGAGTTTGAACTCCCTGTAGCTCTGCTGATGGACAACTGCTCTGCTGTGATTCCTGCTCTTGGGTAGATGGTGATTCCACCAGGTTGGGAGGGTCATAGTTGAGGGGCTCAGTAAATGTGGTTCTGCCTATAGGTTTCATCTGTTTACCTGTGTCGTAAGGTAGAACGCAAAACTATGAAACAAGCCCAGCGTGAAAAAATGGTGTACATTAAGCTGAAGAGTTTCTTGTTCCCCTACACGCAATAGCTGTGGTGAATTAGCCACTCTGGGCCAATATTAATTTTTGAGTGACCCTTTTCTTTGGGAAGCTATTTAAATAGTGCCATAATTTGGTGTGTGGTCATCAGTGAATATCATTAGAGTAATATACAGAAAAGCTCTAATTTGCACTCTTCTCTATGTGTGTGTTTATGAGTACATAGAAATATATATGATATATCCATATAGTAATCTATGCAAAGCATATGGGTATAAATATGGTTGTATATTCTGTACAGGAAGAATGAAAGAGTTAATTGTGATATACGAAGCTATTAATCATGTGAAAAGGGGAAATAAAAAGTCTCAAATATGAAGTTAGTGGATGGAAACACTTAATCATATATTTCTGGCATGGGGGGAGGTGGAAGTTCAGTGTCCCATCAGGATATGCATGTAAAGATAAACTGGGTAAAGATGCTGTAAATGTTACTGAGCCAGTTTGACTCACAGGGATATTGATTTAATTTTGTTCACTGAAGCAACGGTACGTGTGAAACACCTGTAGTTGTGGCTGTGGGTTGCTGTGGGTGAGGCAGCTGGTGGTGAGGATGATGTGTGGACACAAACCAGTTACTTCATAACTGGGTGAATAATCCTCCACTCCCCCAAATTAAAGGAATGCCCTGGTATGTTTAGTTAGCAGACATTTAAGCATAAGACTCAAGCAATCCCAAACAAATTAATTTTGTCACTTAAAGAGAGTGAGGATGTGTTCTATAGAGACTATTTTGCTTTGGCCCACAGGATTATCTTTGTAGGAAAAAATGGATGTACGCCTCAAGGACTGTGAACCCTTCGTATCTCTCACTGCCTTCAACCAAACTCCAAGTTGCTTAACTGCAATAAATACCCAGAAACTCTAAAGGAGTTATTACAACTTGTCTAAAAAAATCTTTTGACTTATTTGTACCCTTTTTGTCTCTTGCTATATTCAGAGAGAATGTGTTGACTTACAAGAATGTTTGACAGTACTTTGAATGTTAAATGTAAGAGGTCTTTTTAAAGCTAAATCGTAAATCATGTGTTTGCCTCAGAAATCTGCCATTCAGAGTTACTTATTGTAAGTTATGATGGGTCTATTGGGAATAGATGAAGAAAGATGAAATGCAACATTTGGATACTGGAAATGTCTCAGATATAGAATGCTGCAAATAGGGAAATTATAGAGGCTGGAAAACTGTTCAGACTGTGTGTTTGAATAATGAAGTCTTCAGTGTAGATAGCAATGTTTCCTTGGATATCCTACTGTTAGAAATGGACATAAAATGCATTTAATAAATGAGCAGTTAGGAGCCCTATCCAGTGCTTTGGCCAACAGGTCAAAAATGCTATGAACTGTGCTTTCTGTGTCTGCCTGTCCAGGAGTCCATATAATGGTAGAGAAGGTGAGCTTGGCTATGGAAGCTTCACTGTTGCTTTGCTTTGCTTTGCATGTGGTAGAGTGTGACAATTTTAATTATCAACTGTAATGGTCTGTTGCTACAGTCAGAGCGTTTGGAGAAGACAGTACCAAAGGGAGATGGGTACCAGCTGGTTCTTTCCAAGCATTCTTCTGACTCTTCAGTCTCACATCTTCACGCTGTTTAGGACATTGATCCTTCTGTGCCCACTGTCACGGGCATTGCCCTGAGACATGGGCTAAAAGGACATGCAGTTTTTGTGTGTCACTGAAGCACATGTTCCTAAGTATTTTAGAAGAGGGGAAGAATGAATTTGCGTAGAGTATTTTAAACTTCAGTGAGAAAATGCTCCACTGGCTGCACACTTCCAGCTGGTTGCTTTCTCTCAGGGTGCTGTTAGATGAGCCTACTTCTAGTCAAATTTGTGGAAGGCAGCAATCTCATGATTTGCAATTTTATGAAATGTCAATAACGGAGTACTCTAATAAATGAAATTTATTGATGGTCACCCTTTCCTCCCTGTTACAGCACATTTCAGCTCAATTTCATAACAATTTCTGGCTTTAATATGATATATCAGCAACATCTCCAGCATCCACCTTGTTTCTATTATCCACTAATCTTATTTTTATAAAGATCATTCCTGATGCCTTGTACGTTCGTAGATTCACACGTTTAGGCGGTGATCCAAGTGGTATAACAATAAGCTATAGTTTCACATGGAGTCACTTACATCTATTCCAGGTAATAATATAATTTGTTGATTAATTTGCCAGTTCATTCAGTGCTCATTTTATATCAAATAAATAATATTCAACAATCATTCAAACATTGATGACATGTCTACTTACCTCTATTGGTAAAGCTAGTGGAATAAAACAGTACAGCAAATTGAGTTTGTTTATGCAGGTGTTGGGTCTGAAATTGGGGGGAAGTGGTTTGAATGTGAAGCTATAGTGTCATCTTTACTTGTTCGTAGGAAAGTACTTCAGTCTTCTCGTTCATTGAAAAGTGAATCAGACAGGTGGAGTTTTCAGGGGAACTGGTAAAGGGATTCTGTATGCCTGCCTGGAGCTGGGGTAGATGTTTAACTTTTTTTATCTCTGCTACTGACATTAAATGAGAAAGCGAATGTTGAGGAATACGAGCAAGGAAAATGGGCGAATGTTCCGTGGCTGCTGCTTTTCTCCTAGTGCATGTAAACCCAAGTAAAATAACCCCCTAGAACATCTTGGGGTCTGAGGCTGTAGTGTCAGTGGGAAGGTTCCTTCAGTGCTCTTCTCCATCCTCACTGCAGTTCTGAGGGTACAAAGTGTTGTCTGATGGCTGTGGAGGGTCTGCAGCACAGCTGGGCACAAGAAGCTCAGCTGCAAAGTAGCCTTTTTTTCCCCTAAGAATTCTTTTTTCTTATTGTAAGACATGCAACAATGCTGTAAATGTATCAGATACCATGCATGTGTTTTCTATGTATAAGCAAATGATAGGGATTAATTTCCATGGTGTGCAGATTAAATACTTAAATATTATTAACTTAAGAGTCTGGGACTGAAAGACTATCTTTTTTGTATAAAAAGAATGTAATTTATTTTTTTCTTAGAACTTACCAGAATTTATAAAAAGCACGTGCAATGCTTTTGTGATGAGGATATTTTGTGTATGGTCTTTATGTGAGCCCGTTCTTCAAATGGTCTATACATACAGCTTATCAGGAGAGGTAGCTGAAGGTGATGTTTCTTCAGCACTAGATCAGGATGGATTTCCTTACAATGTGGTCTGTTTTGGGGGAGATTTCTGATGTCAATATTGAGTTAATGAGCCCTAGTCTTTCGGTCAAATGTAGTTTAGAGAAGCTGAAGTGTGGGACTAGGAGTTAGTGTTTCAAATACAAAGGCTTTATGGGAGTCAGGACTCTGGACTGGACCTGTATATTGTATATTAGCTTCATAGATGTTTCTTTTAAGCATCTGGCATAAAAGGGAGAGAAGATTTTTTTCTTTTTCTGGAGACCATATTGTTTTGTTCCTGCACAGCATCCCAAAGATTTCCAAGCTACACTTCTTGTGTAACACAAATATGTTTTTCTACTAATATGATTTTCTAGCTGAAAATCAATACCAACATGTGCATGTCGTGCTTCAGAAGCATCCGAAACATTTGACTAATCAGTATTTTAAATAATGTGGAGAGGTGACATGCATGAGTGTAGATCAATGGAGAGACCTTGCTTACATTTAACTGGGATTCTGTGAAGTGAAATTTTATTATAGCATCTTGTAGGAGGAAAAGAGAGGGAAGAGAGCTGTGAAACCACTAATTTGCACCTTATGAATATTTACATGCAAAATACTTTTGTGATTATTCGTGAATTAGATGATGAAATTATACCACATCCACCAGCAAATGCAGCTGTGAGTAGCTGGTTCTACATACAGACCTAAACCATGGTTTTCACATGAGTCTGGTCTAGACACAAGCATCCTGGTTTTACTTTTCTGAACAATGTGGATTTTCTATTACAGTCTCTCTCTCTCATTTTAGGAAATCTTGTCATTTCCATGGAAAACTTTTACTTGCCTGAACATTGCTGATGGCTTTAGTTAAGGCTTTAATTCTCTCACCTAGCAATGCAGACAAGAAAGGTGGAGATGGACAAGCAAAAGTTCAACTGTTAAGTTCCTGTAATTCATTCATTCTCACCGTATATTGTGGCTCTGGTTTTGGAACCTGTCTGTGGGACTGGAGTGCCCAGGTTTTACTAACAGCAATAAGAAGCAAGTAGCCATCCCCTGTGGGTGGTTGCATCACTGTAAACACGTGCTTTACAGGTACACACGTAACTTAGTCTATTCATAAGTTGTGCAAAAAATCTGAAGCAGAGTTAATGAAACAACTTTACTGTATTTTCAGTGAGGAGCACACCTGCCCATATTTTCCCTTGGGGATCGTTTCCCCTCTGAATTCATAACATGAATACTACCAGTGGATCCGAGCCAGAAAATTCAAATATAGTCTAGATGTGCCTGTTTTGGGGAAGAAAATTTTTAAGTGTTATTGGGGTAGGCATGTTGGTTTTGTGGAGATGATGAGCTGTGTATCTGTTTTGTGTATGCACGTTTAGTGGAGGAATGCATGTATAGCAGTCGGGCTTTTTTTCTTTTTGCCTTCTGAAATTTCTTGAGGTTGTTTCAAATGATGAAACTTTTGCATATTTCCCCCTTGCCGTGTGCCCTATGTAGAGTTATTGAGAGTGGATAACATGTCTAACTTCAATAAAAAATACAGAATAATTGGTGTCAAGGAGAGGAGTGAGAAGGTTTAGAAGAGATATTCTAACTTTTCCAACTTAAATAGACAGTTTTCTTTTTAAATCTTTTTTCATATTACAATGTATTTAAAATAAAAGGATTAGGGATAAATCTGGATTTCTGACACATCAGGAGGGAAGGAAATAAATATTATAAAAATACAGGATGTAATGTGTCAAATATTCATATACATGTATTTCTATATATGTCTTCAGAAGATTGTTAGTGTTAACATAATCACCTCTGTTTAAGGAGGAAAAATCATCGTTCTTTAGACAATGGTGTGCACATTAACTATCCCCTGGTACTTTTTGATATCTTCGATGTTCTGGATAAATTCCAGCCAGGTAGTTATGTTCTTATGGTTAAAGACTCTTGAAGTTTCATTTGAATGTGATGTCCATTATCACTTCTCTCCTAAACGTTTAGCAGTGTTGCTCTGCAGTATTAAAGAGCTGCAGAACACTTAACTGCATGCCATTCTTGTTTATTGCTAAACACACCCACTAAATTTATCTGGGATGAAAGGTTATGTAGAAGCACCATGGTGGCGGTACTGCTTTTAGCCGTGGGTTTCTGTATATTCTCAGTTTGACGACGTCCTGGTCACTCATTTTGCACAGTGAACCTCTACAGGATGATTGTTGTACTATCTGGGCAAAAGTTATGAACCAGCGATGGTGTGTGAGAAGAGCCCTGGTGCGTGTTTCTCTCAAGCCCCCCAGGAAACACAGAACAAAGCAGGAACAGCAGCTAAAGAAAATTTCGTGCCTGTAGGCTAATGTATCTAACAAGGACTGATATTTACAACCCAGAAAGACTGGGCAAATCTGTGCAGGTTTTTAAATCAGGCCCAAATAGTAGTATCAATCAAAATTAACAGTTTTTAACATGCTAATTGGATATTTGTATGGTTTCATAGCGTACCTCAGCAGACTTCCAGGCAATTTATCTCTAAATCTTGATAAACCTCTCTCACTGTATAAGCAATCTTAAAGCTGCTTTCCTATCCTCGTTTTCTACTTCAGTAGAGTTTCAGCTTGGATGTTCAATAGAGTGTTGTCATGTGCATCAGGGAGAAAAATTTTTATTTCCTTCCTCATTAAATAAGCCAATGAAGAAACATAACCCCAATCAGTTACTGCATTGAGTTCAAAGGGTCTAGACAGTATGATGTAATTTTTATAGGTGTGTATTTTTTCTTATTAGACTTGTTCATCCTCAATCATGTTGCTGTTACTTCTGTCTCCATAGTAACCAAAGAAAGCCCAAAGTGGATCAGTGAGCCATTTCCTAGGTGCTGTACAAACACAAAGGAGTGCTGAGCAAGTTCCATAGCACCTTTGGGCTACAGAAAGACAAATGATGAGGAAAAGGTACAATAAGGAGTTAAGTGAGCATTTGTTTGTATGTAATTTGTTAAAAGGCTTAGCAAGGGCAGTAGATATTTGAAAGTCAAGTGGGCAGTTTTGGAGCAGGGGAATGTAAGAGAGGAGAGCAGATGAAGGGAAAGAAGGGTGGGATTAGACGAGAGAGAGGCTGTCTCCACAGATCAAGTGCAGACTG
Organism: Limnodromus scolopaceus; assembly: GCA_028565335.1. NCBI lineage: Eukaryota > Metazoa > Chordata > Aves > Charadriiformes > Scolopacidae > Limnodromus > Limnodromus scolopaceus. Next base: position 36,222,870 of record JAOXNO010000052.1, on the reverse strand, counting down.
GTAAGAGCTGTGCTTCACTTCCCTCTTCTGCTGGGAACTTCCTGGGTGACCTTCTGGTAATCCTGTAGCCCATATTTCAAAGTATGGATCTGGTATGCTCTGAGGCATAAATTCAGTTTCCAAAAGCATCTTAGTTAAAGAACATCTGCCTTGATTCAGTGTGTTTTAAACTTGCTTGTGAAAATAGGACTGTTCAATGAAGCACTCATTATTGGACTGTGGAGCAGACAAGCATCCAAATGCCTTTAAGGAAACCAAACCAAACAAACAAAAAACCCAACCAAAACCAGACTCATCATCTTTCTGCCTCATCTGTAAAATGGGGATAAAAATTGGTTTCACCAGGAGTGTCCGTCTAAATCCATGCAGAAAACAAAACATTTCGGATGTTGTTTTACGATGTGCAGACATTTTAAAAGACACAGGAATTGTTAGGAAAGTAGCTGTAGTTAATGAATCAGTCAGAAATCATCCTTAGTTAGCATCAGTCAGTGAGCGTATTCCAGTGGTTCTGGCCGTAGAGCAGTGCTGTATGGAATGACGGCTGTAGATAACCTGTTTATGATATGAAGGCAGTAAGAGATGAAGTCTGAAGTATGTCACTTAGCATTGTTGTCTTTTGATGTTTTGGGGACTTGGGCCAGGGAGTGAAATCTTCTTTCGTTCCTAACAAAATATTCCACAGCAAGCTGTAATAACGTAACCGATTGGAACACAACACTCATAGTTGCAAGGCTGGCTATCGTACTTAATTAGGTGTTTACGATCCATTTCATTTTTTTTTTTGCGAAAGTCTTTTCCGGAGCTTTTGAGTGCCATGCCAGAACCTGAAGACATTTGCAGCTGTAATGACTTAGTATCAAAATGATAAATGAACTAATACTGGATATCTGAAGTGTGTATAAAAACAAGCCCCAAAATCATCTTCACAGAAAAAGCTTTTCACAGCTCTGTATTTGTCAAAAGATAACATAAGTGCCCATAAAATTACATATATATGTGAATATTATATATATCAAAGGTCTAAACTTCAACTTCTGCTGTTATTGCTGTTGATTGAATTAATTTTTCAAGACTTCAGTTTTAATTTGTTAGAACAGCAAAGTGGCAGTGCGGTCTGCTTTTACAAGTCCTCACCATCTGCTGGAATAGCAATGAACCAGCAGTGTAATCTTACTTTGTTGACAACTAGCTTAGTTAGGACTATTTAGAAATTGGAGCATTGTTGAAATAAATATTCTGCTTCCCCTGGGCAGCCTATTGAAATTCTTTCCATCACTTGTAATTTATTCAGCGTAAAGTCAGGACTGAGTTTCATGTTGATGTTGCGTGAATTAGCAGTGTTACACAGCACTTCTTCAGGGTCCTGGCAGAGCAGAGGAGTTTAGGTGGGTGGACCTTAGCCAGGCTGCGTAAGTGTAGAAGAAAGAAAAATGTCTGTTTCTTCATTAAGATACTTGTTGAAGGTAAGTTGTAGGTGACCAAAAGTGGGGTGACTGACTCCTGAACATGCATGTTTATCTTTAATGTAATATGGGGAGGAGACCAATGCTAGATAAATGTCTGCTGTAGAAAGTTGCATTGTGCACTCTGGAAGGGAAGAAATTAGTTGGATGTTGTTCAATAAGCACTTTAAAGGTAACAAGAACACTGTGAAGTAAGAGCCTGCAGTATGAGGACTGGTCTACGAATGCAAAAGATAACTAGGCAGAGATAAGTAGGTTCTGTTGTAATTTATTTGGTAGTACATTCTGAGAGAATTCTTTCAAATTACTTCGGAATCAAACCGCTACAGAGGAAATTTAAAACTCATTTAGTGGCAACTTTCCTTTTAACCAGTGATGTGTAACCTTCTAAGTTAAGTAAATACTGCTGTGACAATAAGTGCGAATAAGGCTGCAGATATGCGGCGTACTGGTCTGGGTGAGGATTAACCACTCTTGCTCCACAGTGCTCTGCAGTATCCCACTATGAAGCTAGTGGACCTTTCCCCTTTGCATTCCACTGGATTTTACATACACCAAATCATCCCAATTCATGTCACAAAAGAACTGCCCATGTGCAAACAGCAAAATACATCTGGCATTTAAAATCAGCATCTTCCTCACGCTATTCTGTCAAAATGAGAACAACCGTAAGGTGCTATGGGTCAATAGCTTGGCACACTGGCAACAGAAACAAGTGTTTACAGCTCATTAAGACTTTAAAAATGGCTTGCTGTAGGGCAAGATGCATTTCAGGCTCAGAATATGGATATGCAACACAGAAAATGTAATAAAATTCCTGATAATGATTGTTGATATTTTTAAAAGAATTTGGTTTGTTCACATGTTGAACCTCTTTTTTTATGTTTGTTTTCTTAGTACAGGTATCATGATTAAAATTTTACTGACCTGGCCAGTTCAGAGAGCAAATGTTAAGCTTGTGTATTTGAACTTTTACAATAAATTCCATCATTGTTTACTATCTGCATTTGAAGCAGGAGCTTGATTTATAATGATTGGGGGTTTTTTTTTCCAATTAAGTAGAGGAAGGAATGTTAGCTTCACTTCTGCTGCATAAACAGTAGATTGGACTTCAAAGATCTGATATGTCAAAAGAAGTTGTTTGGTAGTGCCAAATAAAAATAAAACAGTCAATAGTTAAGAGCTTAAAATAAAAGAAAGTGTTTGGCATCACTAAATAAGGCCCTTGGAAAAGAGATTGCTGGCTGAAGAACTGAGTAATTAAGTTTTTACGTTGCTTGTTGAGAATTGCCAGTGACCCAGTTGTGTCCTCCAAGCCTTAAAGCCATGAGAGAGTGCCAGTATGTTCACTAATTTCATTAGCGCAGTATCAGTTGTCAGTAAGCTTTCACCATTCACTGATCCAGCAGGGAGGTATATCCACCTCACTGGAGAGTGTCAAGCCCCAGTGACGCTGATTATCATTAGATAGATAGTATTCAGTGAACACTGGCACCCTTTTTGCTGTACAGAGAGTGACAGATACCTGTTTGGCAGATGTCACTGTATGTTCTGTATAGTAGGACCGTTCACCGTTAAGCAGTGATTAAAATATGGATACATGGAACTTGTTACGAAACAGATGACTCGATCTTTTCAAGCCTGTAGATGTAGAAAGAAAAAAAAAAAATTACAGTTATCAAACTCTTCTACATTGGATCAAGGTACAAACTTTGGTATTTACTTTTCCGACTAGGAAGACGTGATTGTGGTCAATGAAGATAAAAAATTTTTAGAAATTCTGTAATACAATAAATCTTTTCTTTGTGATCCAAACCGTCCCATCTCTAGCTTGATAATGTTGTTTACCCATAGTTAAGAGTATGTTGGAATGTAATTGTAACTATTTGCCATGACTGGCTGTTAGAATGAGGGACCATGCAATTTGCATCTCATATATCCAGAAATTAAAAATGAAGGACTGACCACTTGACACCATTGTAGTTCTTGAAATAAAGCCCGCTGAGCTCAATTTGTTGTGGCTGCTAAATGACTCTGCTCACCAATTTGAATACATGATGAAATTCCTATTAGAAGGGCACTACAATAATTGATGGCATAATGAAAGTGCCGGGAACTGAATGGAAATACTGTTCTGTTAACCCCATATTTCAGAATACAAGTTTAAAAAGGACTTTTTGAAATGGACACATGATATTTGTTCTAACCTCTGGAAAGGTACTGGTTTTGTTTGGTGGTTTGTTTGGTGGTTGTTTTCTTTTTTTTTTTTTTTTTGAGGATGCTGGACAGTGATCAGAGCTGTGATAATTTCAGTCTTTCAACCAAACGCTGTATTCTCTGGATGAATTGTGTTTGTACTCAAGAGTAACTGCTGTTTCCCCTCAGCTGTAAGGAAAGGCAAAATGAATGTGGTAGTCAGGTAGTGATAAAAAGTATTGCAGGCTATCACAGGTGGGAAATGCAGAGTTTTCCAACATCCTGGAAGACAGATTAATAGAAACCCCAGCTAATTTAATTTCTCCGCAAAGCACATTTAATATTCAACAAAATAAAATGTAGTCAAAAGTAACAGTCAACACGCCTATTGCAAAAGGTGATCCTTCCTTCCGTTACCAGTGTTTGTCCCTCTTCTTCCTATGTCTCAGAAAGAAGCTCAGTGCCAGAATGTACATTATAAGCCAATTCCATTCTTGAGTTCTTTTATGAAGACCTCGCTTTTTTCTTTCTATAGAATGCTGATTAAGTGAGAGTCCTATGTCCTCAGTGTGTCTAATGCATTAAAAAGCATAGAATTTAATGCTGTAATTATAGAAGCTTAAAGGATGAAGCCCATTGAATGTACTTCAGATAGGTTATCAGCTTTACCTTTCCAAATATGTTCTATTATAGAAGCTGATTTCCTGAAGAGTTTTGTCATACACATACCTGGCTGAGAGTGGCTCTTGCACACTAGGGTATGAATAAATTACTTCCATAGCTCTAATGCATCCGTTTTTTCTGTATGGTCTTAGACTTACCTTTTTCTTAAAAGCATCATTTTGCTGCTGAATCAAAAACTGTGGAAAGAGACAATACTGAGTATTCATCTTTGAAATAAGACTGGTCAGAAAAACTGCAGCAAAGTATGTCTTATCTCTTCTCTAAACAATGGCTATTGCAACTACTAATGAACTTGTATGTAATGAAAAGGAAGAAAAAAATTCATATGTTGATGCTCAGAGTAATTTAACTATTTTTGACATTATCGATAAATTATCTTTCTTTACATGCAAAACTTTAACTGTCTCAGGTCTTAAGTATTTACATGTGTATTTTCAGGGAAGGGGTGTTGTGTTTATATAATGACAATATTTTCATATTCATTAGTGATTACTGGAAGTCGTTGGAATGGCTTAGGAGATACAAGGAGGCTATTTTCTTGCAATGAGGGAAGCAGGTTTTCAATTGCACACCCGTAGCCCCTGGAACAAGATGCAGTCTAGAAACAGGAATACACCCAATGAGAGCAAAAAAAAAAAAGCACAAGAAGGGAAAGAGACTGGTGTTTTGCATTCCCATTCAAATGGTGAAGAACAAAGCAGAAGAGAGGACAAAAGTCAGGGAAATCTCACTGAAAGCCAGTGTAAAATAAATAAGGTCATCCTACTGAACAATGTGAATTTTGAATCAGACTCATTCCTGCTGTATTGGCATCTGGAAGTAGCGAAGCCATATGATGACTGGGGAGGGGGGCAACCCTAATGCACAAAGGAAGTGAATTGTCCAGCTGCAGGGCCACCTACATCAGCGAGGGATCTAACCCTACCAAGAGTGGCTGCCATGGGGTTGTGACTTTGGCACCATCTTCAATTTGTAGTTGTATTGATTTTTCTCATGGCAGGAGATGTGAATAGATCTATTTAGAAAACTGAACACGCGGAGCGGACTTCTCTAACTATTTTCCAGAAGGTCCTTTCCCAAAGGCCAGCAACTATTCTTCAGGTTGTAACAAGAAAAAAAAAAATCTGTCGTGTTCCTCAAAGTATCAGAGAATAGGTGCTGGATCAAAGCAGTTACCTTCAATAGGGGTTCATACCTTTGGCTGAAATTGGACTTCCAATGAAAGACTTCAGTGAAAGATTTTTTTCATTGATTGGGTCCTTACACCTCAACATTCACGTGTTGGTAAATTTTGGAGTGGATTAAGCACTTAGATTAACATCTAGGTGTTCATAAACAAACAAGCGTCTGGGGAAATGAGCAGCTTAAGGCTTAGTGGTTTTTCATGCCTGCAGGATACCTGTGAGATGGAGCATAGCAGGAAAAAAAACAAACCCAACTTTCAAGAGGTCTTCCCCCTTGGGTTTGATCCCTGGGAAGAATGCCACGCTTCTGGATGGTAGATGTGCCAGTGCTCGGGCTTGGCAGGCTGCTGTAATGAGCTTTCTGGGATTTTTCTGTCTCTGCTCCCAGTCCCCGCAGTAACTGATAGCTGGGTCTTTTGTTTATAACTGCTATTCGGTATCTATAGGGTCCCCCCAGCCCTGCAAAGCTCCTGCTTTACTAACCAATAACTCATGCAGAGTGAGGATGATTTAGGTTACTGCTTGCCCAGAAGTAAACTTCGGTTCCTGCTATAAAAACAGTTTTTAACAAAGACTTTATTGGGTTTAGTTTGGTGTTCTGCTTAGAAGTGGGCGTAAAAATACGGTGCTTTCTCAAAGGGATCCAGAGTGTGTTGGGAGGGCAGGAGAAAGTTAACTTTTATGATTTGGATTTGGGTGTTTAGATTCATGACTTTTTCATCTTGCTGGGCCACTGAAGGCTGTAATTAAACCTGTCGGCACTTTGATACGGTGATAAGCATTACATGTCATACATTAATATTTTTACTTTTTTCTCAAGACTCTCGAGTCCCAGTATCTGTTTAAAAAATAATTAAGAAAATGTAGATTTTATGTGACTATTTTTTTTACCTCCCACTCATATGCTTAGAAAAGCAGATAATAGGCTTTCTGCACTTCAGAAATGGCTTTTTATTCAGGTCAAAGTTAATCTTGCCGTAGTTAAAAATGGATTATCAGACATGGAGCCCTCCCCATCGTTGGCTGGGAGTCAGCGCTCATCTGGCAAAACTCTCTCACCACTTTTTTTTCTTCTTCTTTCTGCTGATCTCTTGAGGTCCTTTTCCTAGCTGTGAGCAGCGGCATGCCAATTTCAATTAACATTTCCTTTAAAACAAATGTTATCATCTGCTTAGTGCTGGTGACTTTCCATGTCTAACAAGGATAAAGGGAGAGTGCAGGAGTATGGCTTTGTGTCCTTCAGCGTGATGTCACCCAGCCTTGGTCAGCGTCGCTAACCGTTATCCATCTGTGGCATTTCTTCAGGTTCCTTGTGATTTAAAGGTCAAGCCAAGGCCTGACGACTGAATTCTCTGTCTGAAAGAAGGACGTTTTCTTTCCTGGAACAGATTAAAAGCCAAAGACCATTGCTGTTAAAATGATGAGCTGCTTTCTCATTGTGACCACCAGGCCAAGGCTTGCTCTCAAGGTTTTTGGAAAGTGCTGTGCTGTTCACAGGTCTGTAGAGATACAGATTACATCTGTGTGAATAAATTATGTTGTTAGATTGCTGATTTTACCAGAGGAGAAAGCAGCAAGAAAGTTTTGTTGAGTTATCCTAAATTGTATTTTTCTCTGCCTCGGGAAAAGAAATATAATTTTGAAAGTCATTTTGGGTTACTAGAAAACATGATTTTCTCTGAAGCACCTCATTTTACTCTTTTAACCCTTTATAAATGAAGCTACATACGCGTTTTAAAACAAATACTTTCTTTTGAAAATTTAGTTTTGACACTTCTATTGTTTGCAGTGCTTCTGGCACTTGTTGTGATGTGAAGTTGACATAAAAAAAAAAAAAAGGTGAAGCCCCTCTTGTTTTCTGCTTTTCCCTCTCCTGCCCCACCATGAACCCTTTTAATTTTGCCTGTAGTTGATTCTTCCACTCCTGGCTCTTCCTGTGAATCTTTAGCTATGCAACAAACCCAGAGCTCTCTTAAACAGTTGTTGTGACAGTCCAAATAACTGTGTGTGCCCAAATGGTGAAACCTGGGAAAAACCAGTCAGAAAAATAAATGGGTTTTGGTCCAAAACAAATAGGTACCAGGCTTCTTCCTGAGGCCTCTGTGAAAATAAAACTGTAGTTCTTTTTTGGCCTGAGAAGAAAATAATACGTCTGGGGTAGTTAAAAAGGGGAAAGCTAAGACTTAAGGTTACTCATTTCAAGAACATAAGGAAAAGGGAGGAAGGGAGGCCACAGGCCAAAAACACGTAGAGAGAGGGTTTCAGGCATGTGTTCTGGGCCAGATAATCACTGAATACTGGTTCTTGTCAGTTCATAATTTTTCTTGATTATTGGTGCTGCCAAAGCTATACGGTGCTGCAGTTAGCATCCACGCAGATCCAGAGTGCTGCATTATGAACAGTGAACCAGATGTTTAAATGTATTATTCGAATTGTTTCAGAAATAGAAATCCTGACTGCCAAACAGGAACTCAAGATCTGGTGTGTTGGATGATATTAGTGTTCTGCCCAGCCTTGGAACCTGTTTTTAACAGATGTGGTTTCCCGATGCTTTGGAGAGGATTGCCAGAGCCTCCATATTAAGTAAAATAGAGCAAAAAATTTTGAAAATAAGATAGGGTGACTGAAATTGAATACATCTGAATTCACACCTGCAGGTGGTCAAGGGTTTGTTTGTTGTTGGCTACTGAAAAGGCTCATGAGAGCCCAAGAAACTTTTGAAGTGGTAACTTAAAAAGATGTTACGTGCACGTATGCAAGTGTTTTTCTTTAAGAAAACACTTCTCTTCAGCTAAATCTTTAGGCCCTTATGAGAGCCTCACTGAATTTAATAAATAATTCTTGACATTTTGCTTAGTATTCTTTATTTTTTTCTTAAAGTGTCTATCTCTGTTGATGTATTCATAATTCATTTCTTCTAAATTCCTTTTTAGCTACTTGAGGAAAACTTTATTTTATGTCACATTTGGAACAAGAAATGTAAAGTGCTGAAGAGTGAAGGCTGTTATTGTCACACGACAAAGGCATATATTATTCATACTGTAATACCCAAACTGCAGGAATTGATAGATGGGATTTATATAGTCAACTCCCAAGCAAACAAAATATATTTTTAAAATAAACTGCTTTTTGAGTGGTTAATTCAAAATCAGATGGATTACTGTGAGATACTCTGTGTGATTATTTTTACTGTTGGGACTCAAACTACCTACATGTATTTTCTCACTGAGACTGGAAAAGTCTTAATGCATTTACTTTTCCTTCTGTTAGGGTGATTTAAAATCCAAAAAAAGGACCAGTAGATCAATAATTTAGTGCAGTAAGATGAAAAGTGTCTTAACCTGTTGGTTCGATTGTAGGATATTATGAAGTCTTGCATAGTGAACAACTGCATTTAGATTGTATAATCCATATTCAAAATAACTTCTAGCAAGAAGAAAAATGGCTATTGTGGAGGAAATTAATAGCTGTGTCTGCTACTTCTATATTGTATAGAAAGATTCGGTCAGCATGAAAGAATATTTCAGGATTATTCCTCATACAGAGGAGTAGGTGAATCCTGCTTACTGGTGTTATGGCTACAATGTTAAGAGTTTTTCTTTCACATAATCCACTTAACCAAAATAAAGAACTTAAAAACAGAGTAATCTTAAATCATGGCTGCCAGGCAGAAATTTATGGGAAAAACATCCCAAATAAGGCTGACAGTGTCTCCTAAAATATTCTCACTGAATGACCTTATGAATGATTTAGGAGGAGATCCAGAAAAAGTCAGTGCTTTTACTGCAATAATATACTAGTGAGAGTGTAATTAATTTACTATTTCTTCTGACCCTCAGAGGCAGCTAAATTTCGTCTCATATTCGCAGATGATGACTTGGTACCCTTGCCAGCTAAGATTGCTTGGATCTTCCTAGGATGCCTGAGGCTCAGTGCCTGTGTGTTGAACTTTCTTTCGTCGCTCTCTGCTGTGTTTTTAGGGGATTGAGCACGCTTGTGTGTGTCTCACAGAGACCAGGTAGTGATCATTTTTCAATCCATTAGGGAATCCATTCCAGATCCTCCTTCTTTTCTCCCTGCAGTTTTAGAACCAAGGAATTCCAAACTACTTAAGTTTTTGTTTTCTAAAAACTAATTTGTTAAAAATCACGATTCTCATTTAAGTTTCAGAGTACAGTATTCTTAATAACAGACAGCCTGGTTCTTAAAGCTGTGTTTCTCTGAAGCCTGGCCTTCTCAGGCCTATTTCCACGAAAATCTGGCCCTTGAATTTTATTTATCAAAGGAAAGCAGGGAGATTATTCTCTTCTCTTCTTAGTTTTGTATTAAAATTTCTTATTTTTGTAGCAAATTTGGAATCATACTATTAATGTTTCAGGAATGCCCTTCTCCATATCTGCCACTTGCCAGGGTCCTATTGTGGTGGATTTTGAATAATTTAGTTTTCTTGTGAAGGGCAGAAGCAATAAGAATTGTTCTCACTGAGATTTCTGTAAGCTTTCTGTTTGTTTCAGTGTGTGATATTACATTTAACATGGTATGCATGCTTAGTTTCATCAGCCAGAATAACTGAATAGATGACAAGGGTGTTGTACAAGCCTCTATTGATCTGCTTCAGCATTTACTTTTAAGATACTGTGTTAACTTCGATTACAGCTGTTAAATTCTCACTTCTCTTTAATCTCCTCTCTCTCAACTGGAGAAAACCTTTCTTAATTTTCAGAAAACTTCTATCTGGCCCAAAAGACGTAACTCGTAGAAAAATCATAGCTTATACTGTATTTTTTCAGCAGCAAGCTCAGAGATGAACATGACTGAAAATCAATAATGTGCTTGGCCTGCAGCCTCGTCATTTATTGATTTACACGTCGTTTGTCTTCATAGAAAATGCAATTATTGCTTAAATACAATACAGTATTTTGCTAATAGGATACAAATGTCACCACCGAGTAAAAAGGTCACACTTGCATGTAAATGATTGTCAACCCAATCTCATGCTTGTTGCTGCCGTTATTTTGAAGAGGTTGTTAAGAAACCGGGGGCCTAGTCTTATTTCTGCTGACATTAATGGAAGCTCAGCTGTTGATTTAAGTGGCATCTGTGGTTCCAGTTCCCTGGTCTGACATGGGCGCTTAGCGCTTCTTTAGTTTTATAAAATGCAGTCAAGGCAGATCACAAAGATGATGGAGGATTTCCTCTACCCGATGCATGGCCACTGCAGTAGCAGTGATTGTGCAGTGGTTCTATCGTTGGTGTGTGTTTAGGAGAAGCTGCTGTGGTTTTCTCAAGGACTGTGGTGTAAAGCCCAAATCTTAACTCACCCTACCTTCAGGTAACTGCTCAGTTACCTGAGCAGTACATAATAACCGGACAGGAGCCTGCTCCTTGGAAGCTCCTGAGTGGTACAGAATTTTCAGTGTCAGCACCTTTCTTGCTTTTTTTCTCCATCACTGTGATGAGGAGGACACTGTGGTAATCACTTGCTCCTCAGCTGAAAAAGCAAAGCAGGAGAGCCAACTGTGCATGGAAAAAACAAACAAGATAGCACTAGTTTAAATATATTTTTGCACATGTAGTTGCAAATTAGAGCCTTAAATGGTTCTTCCAACTACACTTGAGAACGTTATAGTGAAAATGCCACAAAAGAGATGTTGTTTTCCTACTTACTCGGAGTATTTCATGGGGATTGCTCCACTGCAATCCAGTTTTTATAATTTATTACAGTATCTGGATATACTATAATTTGGATAAGGAATCTCCCTGAAGCGGCACTACATGGCATTATACTGCAGAATACCTGGTCAGCAATAGAAAAGGAAAAAAATTCTCATATTACAACTTATTTTTTCTTCATAGCTTTGAAGCTATTGAGGAAAATCTTCACATAGAAAAAGAGGGGGGAAAAGTAGGAAGTCAGGAAAGATTCCTGAATTTGCTGGAAAAGCATAAAGGCCAAAGCCATCTAGAGAAACAGCTTTTCACCTTTGTTACAGCAGGATGTGTAACAGCCTTAATTCTTCCACATGGTAACATGGTTATTGCTTGGTAAATGTGTTTGTATCATTAGTAAGAAGTTCAGTTCTTCCCAGGTGGAATAGAGAGGAAGGGAGTTAACAACAATTAATAACAATGTTGATGTGTAAGAGTCAAACAAAGGTTGAACTAAGCAAAATAAAACTCAAATTAAAACTAAAAAAAAAAAAAAGCCTGTTTGGCACACCTTGTTTAGTAAGGGAATTTATATACATATAAAATGCTTGTAACATTTTCTATTAAAAGAGAATGAAGCCAATTCACCTTTAAATGTTTAGTTGTCCTGAATGAAATTTCCCTTTGTGAATAAGAAGTATATTGACATTAATAGCAGTATATTTATATAAAGCTCTATGAATTTGCCCCCTCTCTCACATGTTTGAGCTAAGATACTTTTCCCCAATGTGGCTAATCTAAATCATCAGAAATGTCAGCCTTTGTAATTTAATGTACCTATTTTAATATTACTTTAAATTTTGAAGTACTGTGATTTAATATCCTTGGAACTCTATCTGTTTGCTGTACGTGTGGGTTAAAGATTCAATATGTATCTGTTAAAAAGCAGAACTGACAGTTGATACTTTTTGCTTATTATCGTCATTGCATCTACTTTTCTTTGAATAAAACTCTTGACTATCCAAGGGTCAGGAAAATCAGTGTTGTTGTTAACCCTCACTTTTTTCCTTTCTCTCGATTAACTCCTTGGCTTCTCTTAGCTGAAAATAATTTAGTCTATCATGAATAAATACTGAGCCTTGTTCTTTTGGCTGGAGTACAGGAGATGTCACCTGTAGCCCAGTTGGTCTTTTACTGATCCGGTGAGAGTATCGTCCATGGGCAAGTCCATGTTCCTTGGCCCTTTAGCCCGATCCCCTTTGTTACTCCTGCACCTCCTGTTACTAGGCATAGAAGGAGCAGTGATAGGATCCCTGCAGGGCCACAGATCTGAAACACTCCTAACACCCTCAGAAACATGGTCCTGTGCTTCAGCTGCAGCACTCAGAGTCTCACTGTGGTGTTTTCTTTTTATTTTTTTTTTCCTCAAAGTTGTTGGGTATATGTAGATGTATGTTTGAGGTCTCACTATTGAAGTAAGATGTGAACATCTATCTGAAAATAATAAATATGCAAAATGATAAATTGATAGGCAATTAATTAATTCTTCAGATAGTTGCTGTGTTCTGTGTTCTGTCTTGGCCTTTGAGGGTAAGCTTATCAGTATTCAGCACTGTGTTCTTCTTAGCTTTTATTTGTTAACCAAACAGAAAGACTTCTAAAAATCATTTGTTCTCCCTTTTTTTTCCCCCCCTCTCCTTTTTTCTTTCTTTTCCACTTCAGATTTGAGTTAATTCAAATCAAGGAGGAAGATCGCTGAGACCATGAAGTCGGTAACATCTTATTTTCCTCTCAAGGGTGGCATTATTCCAGTGGCTGTGATTCTAATTGCAGTAGTATTACACTCTGTAAAAGCCATTTCAGGCCACCCAGGACTCTGCATTTAAAAAACCCCATAAACCCACAAAAAAATCCCCCCCAAAACCCCCCAACTGTTTGAAATTTCCAAAGAAATGCATTGCCAAGCCTGTATATATCCTAAAGCACTGATTTTTGTCTATTAAATGGCCAAAAGATGCTCCTCTACAAATTTATTCCTGCATTCTGTATCAAATGCAGTTTCCAAATGGATGTTAAATGCTGAAAAAGGTAATTCCATGTGAAAAATAATAAATCCTTTCAGAGATTTTCTGTGCCTGTTGGCTACCTCAATGTCAGTAACATAAATCTGATTTAAAAAAATCCAAAACAATAACCCTCTACATGCAGGCATGCACGTACAAACAGAAACCCCTTAAAACTAGGCAAGTGTGAGCTTGATTCCAAGACTTCCTTCCCCAGTGTCTTTTCACTGTTGCTGTTTCTGTTGCACCTGAATTTTATAGAGGATAAATATCTTCTCTATATTTATATCCTTAATATAGATATCTCAATATCCTAAAAATACTCTCTCTCTCGCTGTGAATTGATGGTTAAATGTCTCCAAAAGAAAACGTTCTCATGCCCTCTGTCAGAGGAATCCAAAAGTACTGCGGTTCGGTTACCAGTGCAGCACCAACCCTGCGCCTGGCCAAGAGCCCACTGGTGCCGGCAGGAGGTACCTGCTGTGGGGGTGGCTCAGCCCTGTGTTCGGATGCCAGAAGATGCAGAAATGGGAGATGGAAAGCACAGGGTTTTTTCCTACATTAAAGGAAAAAAAATAACTTCTATAGAAATGCAGGAAAACATATTCCTAACCTAGTAACAGATTTTACTTTTGAAGTGTGGGTATTTGAGCAAGATATGTGCCACCTTTCTTCACGGTTACAGGGCCGTCATTGGATTATCTCTCTTGGTGATTGACATGCCTATCTTTTTGGGGTGGAAAGCATGGTAGCCATTGCAGTTCTAAAAAACAGGTGTGTGTGTGTATTCTCATCTGAAAACCTGACCTTTCTAAAGAAAGATACAAATTAATAAGAAGAAATTGACATCTGGCTTTCAGGCTACTAGACAGTCAGATAGGGAGAATTGTGAAACTTTTCTGAAGTTAACCTAAACCAGTGAGAATGTCATTGTGAGGGCTGTATGTCATTCAAGATCAGTAGTTGGAGTCTATTCAAGTACATTGTGACAGTTACTGTGGTATTTAAAGGAATTTATACTGCTGAGCAGGGGCAGCAGTAGCTGAGCAAAACCATGGATACTAGGCAGAAGGTGGGAATGATAGGGGTTATTCATGGGGAGGGCTATGGGAATTAGAAAGGGAAGGTGTAACACCTGTAACTATTAATTCTGTTACAGTGAACCACTGAAGTATTTTGAAACCATGCATTATGTTGATAAGAAAACAGTTCATGCTGGTTGATAGTAAGAGTCAACTGCATAATAGCTTGATTCAGCAAGCAACTTAGGCATGGTTGCAACTCTAAGTGTGGGTGTTTAATAGAAATTCACATACATTTCTTATAATTTGTCCTTCAGTAGAATAAAAAGCACAAACAATGAAAGACGATGAGACAATGTTAAAGAAAACAAGCGAAAGAGAAGAAAGCAAGGAAACTCTTTGTGTATCTCATAACACCCCCAAAGGATCTCTCATACCCTCTTTCAAGGTGTCATTGGGTACAGCTTGTCTTTATCTGACTCTCAGCTAGGTCTGTAACCCCCAGTACAGAGTCCCAGATTTGTCTATGATAAATTATCTTCTGATATGTTGAAAACAGCACTTAAAAACGTCTCCAGTAGTGTGAGGGACAGACTCTTCCCTCTTACAGTGCTTGGTGAGAGCTGAGAACATCACATAATACTGCAGGCAGCTTAAGAAGATGAAAGATTTGTACTGTTCTTTTTTTTTTTTTTAATCTGCATTCATTCTTGCAGCTGCAAGATTGTTTATCTGCATTTATTTCACTTTATCTTTTTTCCCTTTAAATTATGTTTCCTATTTCATCTTAACTTTTTTCTTTTTTTTTTTTCTCCTTCTTTTTGCCTACCATTTTACCTTCCCTGAATCATTTACTGTCTTTTTCTAGTGCCCATCATTCTCCTTCTCCTGCTCCACTGCTGCCGTGTCTTTACAAAGCCTCCTACCAAAATGGCAAAGAAAAGGAGAGGGAAGGAGCCAGCCATGAATCAGGCAATGAAGCATGCGCCGGTGGTTAAAGCTGTAATCTTGGCTGTAGAGCAGGAAGTGTGTGCCAATGACAAATGGCCAATAGATGACAGTTTAAAATCTAGTGAATGAAGTTAACAAAGTTGTTTTACTGCACCGTGCATCTGCAGTTACAGCTGAGCTCGCATCATTCATTATGGTGTCGTGTTTACAGCTGACTGTCTTTGACAGAGGTGAAGATGGTACAGTCAGCAAATTAAGATATGCCATCTGTAAATGGCACCACTAAAAACATTTAGTCTTTTCTTCCTTCTTTCTCTTTTTAATGGGCATTGGGGTTATTTGGCTCGTATGAAGAGAGGTATTCATGTGCTAAAAGAAAGTCTGTTTTGTAGAAGAACAACTTCAGTGATTCAAGGGTTGAATTCCCCGCTTTTTTTCCCCTCTTTCTCATGTTTCCAAAAGTTCAACGCGTGCTGTTATTTATATCTCTTTCTGAAAGCAGTTTGGTAAGGGGTGCTTGGACCTATTCTGTAAAAAGATAGTGTAAGGTTCTTTAATTACCAAAATCTGAAAATGGTGACCAGATGTGAAGATTTGAGCATGTACCGGTGGAAAGAACTTCAGAAAAGGGTGTCTGAAACTTTACCTGCCCGTTCTTCCCTGTGATATCTTCCAATAATGGTTTATACCATTTTGAACAGCATCAAACACTAGATTAAAACTAAGGAACTGCTTTCAGATAGTCATTTGCCAGCATAAAGTTCTACTGGTATTAGTATTCCTTCACTATTAGTGCTTGCTTTAGTCCAAGCCATGAAATTACTTTAGGGTAAGAGCACAGTAGCAGTGAGCAAAATCAAGCCAAGACACTTAATTTGGCTCCAGCCAAGAACAGACATTTTTCTGCCTCCCTGAGCTCTGTACAAGTTTGTGAGCAATAATTTAGTCCATACTTTAAAAAATGCTATGCCACTACTTTGTACAGATTTAATATATATGAGATATATATCAAGGAAAAAACTGTATTAGACAAGTACAACTCTCCAATTTCTCAACACTTAACATAAATAATTGCTACACTATGAAGATTTAAATGGGGATGGCCACTTTTATAATTAATTCTTTTTTGTTTCATCCTCCTTACTAATTGAAAATGGGCTTTCAATGCAGAATGCTTTGAAATTGTGTGAAGAGATGGAATTGGAAATGAACTTAATTAACTACAAACTGTCCAAATCAATCAGTGTTTCACAGTGCCTTTGTAATGTACAGAGTTCATCATTTACTCGGGATTTGCCATAATACATATGCCATAATTGCAAAGTAATCATGCTAACAGTGTACAAAATTTAGTGTTGTGCTCTGATGCTCTATTGGGATGAAATGTCTATACTTTTACACACCAAACTGGATTGGGGGCAAAAGGGTGTATTTTTCCATTAACCAAACAGAGGACTTCTATAAATTAGGGCATTTCTCCAAGTCTGGCAGGGCTTTCAGATGTTAATAGCTAGAGAGAAAACATTCTTTGAATTCAATGCCCAAGCAGTCTGGCATTTCAAATGGTAGTGTTCTTTCTACAGTATATCCATGATGTCTACAGCATGGAAACCATAAGCTGATAAGATCTGGGAAAAGAAATCCCATGCAAAAATGCTTTGCAACTTTTCCAGAAAATATTTGCAGAGTAAAGCTTCTGCAGCATCAAGGCTCCGTGTATTATTTTCTAGTGAGGTTGAATCTTGCCACAGACCAAGAGGAAAATTTTCTTGAGTTTGTATTTTTCCTCTTCCACCTTCCAGACAGATGTAGTCTCAAAGGTGGTATCTGGTGAATGGGGTTGTCCGGTGATCTTGTAGCGGTTGTGAGTGATGGTAGAAAGCTGTAACATGAAAAGGTGTAGGCAAGATAGCAGAGTTTCTGAGTATATATGTATGAGTATATGGCTTAACCACCCATACTACAAATCCCACTTGCAAGATTGTGCCATGCACCACGTTGGATGAAAATTGTGCGAAGTGACTGTTGCCATGTGCTGTGGAACTTCTACAATTATCAATCTTGCAAATTTGCATAACTGGAGAAATAATGCTCGCTAGTGATACAAGTTCAGGATCTAGTGGAAAGGAAGAATAAGAATACCATATACTGCTATCTCCTTGTCACATGTAAAGCCATTTTTATTGTGGTCAGCTGCTAATGCCTGCAGCTTTGTATGTTGTGCGAGTTATATGAGGTGTGTTACACTGAGACTGTAGAGTTTTTAAGTGATTCTTGTGTTTATTATTTGAAATTCTGAGGGTAAGAGCACTGCTAACCTTATTGAAAGATTTTTTGCGTGATTAATTTTATGGACTATGTTAACAAAGGTTTGATTTCTTCGGCTTGTTTAAAATAATCTGAATATTGTGCTTTGCCCTTGTTATTTGGGGAACAGAGGGTGCTGGTTTATTTGCTTTTGTAGATTGCTTGCCCTCTTTGGTATTGTAACAGAGCACTTTAGTAACAGCAGTGGCCTTCTTGATTGTGTTCTATTAACAGGACTATATGAAAATAGACCTTTGTTTCACTTGTAGATTTATACAAGGGAAAAAAATAATAATGCACTCAGACTTGCTGACTATTCAGAGGAAATAAATGTATTCTAAACTATCAAATGACAATAGTCTGAGAAAATAAACTGTCTTGTACTACAACAAAAATGCTACTTGCAAGGCTAAAATATATCCTCCCACTCCATAACAGTACAGCCTGTCAGGCCACATAATGATTGTGATACCTAATTTTTATCCTCTTTTCCCTTTTCAAGTTGTTCTTCATGTGTGGTACTCCTGGAGTAGATAACTAAATTAAGAGGCTAGTTTCTTTAGGATCCCTCTGTACTCAAGATTCATATAGAAAGTTGGCCAGTGCTCCTTAAGGTATGCTTTTTCTGAAATCTGCTTTCTGGAGGAGTGCCTCCTCCCCTCTCTCCCCCTTTTACTCCCTCAGTTCCCTCTCTCCCCCCTTTATTTCTCTCTGAAAAATTAGATTACAAGGCTCACTGATGGCGTGATGCATTGCATAGTCAGTTGCAGATGTGAAGCGTAAATCTTGCCCTTCCTGACCGAAATCCCTGCTGTGTGACTCAGCACCCCCAGCAAGGGCGGGGAAAGATCCAGGAGAAATTTAAGAAGCTAATGAAGTAAGGCCTGATTGATTAATAGGTAGAGACTAGGCTGCCACCCACTAACAAAAAGGAGTGAGGAACTAGACAAGGATCCTGTCAATCACATAATTTATCTCCACAGTAACCCAGCCTCACTGAAAACAGATACTAGCCACTTTTTTCTTCCTTTCCTCCAACAGTTCTCCAAAAGTTGTGCTTTCTGCTCACGTGTACTAAAGGAACCATGTTCTTTACAAGGACAATTCATAGATGAGTCATAGAGTCATTCTAGGCTTCTTTTTTTATAGTAAAAAGTCTCTCAGGATGCAATTCTTGGGATGAAGTTTTTTCTTATCTTCTTACTCATCTGCATTTTTTCCTGGGATCACAGGAGGAGAAATGCCCTGCGCAAATGTTCCCACAATATTCCATAAAACTTCTTGCTTATTCTATGGGATGACAAGAAGAGTGACTGGTATCTCTGCAGCAGATGTGCCCGACTTTTTTTCTTTCTGATAAAAGATGTTTGGGGAACTGGCAGGTAGCACCTATTTAGAGAAGGGGTATGAAGCTGGGCATTAATGGAACTCCATTTAGTGTTTCTTCCTACCAGTGACAGCTCTATGCAGTGCTTGCATTGCTCTGGGCACGCTAACCTGGCCTTGAAAAATGCCCAGATGAACAAGCTGGCTTCAAGTGATATAATAATGAGTGCTTCTCGTAGTTCAGCCAAAAGCATTATGCTTGGGGTATTCCCTCCAGATGTTCCCCAAAATGTGCACGTACTTCTTTTGCCAGCTAACCGTATGTCAGGAGCATATCTTTAGCTTGGCCCGGCAGGGATAAGCTGGCAGGATGGAGTCAGCAAGCACTGGACTAGCTGTCTGGAGCAGCATGCAAGGAAAATGAGAAGTTAAATATCCAATAAGTGTGATCTAAAATGCTGTCCAGAGAGCAGAGGTCAGAAGAGCCAGCAGGCACAGATAGGGGATTGTGGGACTGCCAAAGAGAACTGGCTGTTCAAGGTGTGTAATTCATAGTTATGTAGTATTCACTTTGCAAGCTGTCTGGACAGGGAGGCCCGTGACAGCTGAACGGACACATACCTGGGACTGAGCCCAGCAAGCAAGCTCAGGGAAGTTTCCTGGGAAGCAAGTACCAGCCACTTCTTGGATGGATGATAAGGTGGCACTTACTGTGATGTGGGCAACAAGCTGTCCAGTTATTAGGAACTGCCAGCTGTCTTCAAGTGTAGCATTGCTGCCATCACAAATACAGAAACCAGGCTTTGCCCCTGATACTAATAACCCTGAAAGCATGAATATTTGGAATATTTAGTGTTATAAAGAAATAGGCCCCTGTTTACTCCGGCACTGAGCTAAGTACTCGGACAGGTGAGTGTTCCACCACTGACAGTCAGTGCAGCCAGTAAGCAGACATTTTGATGAACAGGCAACTGAGCACTGCTGTGCATGGAGAAGTTGCTATTGATTTAAGTAATCTTATGCCCATAAAGGGGTTTTTCATCATTTACTAAGAAACAAGAAGTAGATAAAGAAGAGTTTAATCAGAAGGTTATTGCTGGAAATCCTTGTGTCTTTGAGTCTAATGTATGAAAACACAGACAAGGCTGCCTAAACAGAACAAAACAGAAAGCCAGCTAATGCCCATAAAGCTTCCAGACACTGCTTTTTACTCCTTGGAGCCCCAGAAACAGATGAAGGGCAATTGAATTGCTTTTAATGATACTCCACTGAATACATGCTTTATTTCAAAAAGCCAACTGCTCTAAATGCCATTGACAAAGACAATAATAATGTACTAGTGTCAGTGTAAAACTGTACACCATTTTATACATTTTGTGGCTTGTAAACATCAAATAGTTCATTTTGATATACAAAGGAAAAGCTGACTGGGCTCAGCATCATGTGAAGTATCTTTCTTGGATTTATTTTTCATTCTAGATTTTTTGGTGCAATACAAATTCAAAGAATAGCAATAGCTGTGTTTTTTAATGGGAAACGCTACACAAAAATATGGTTCTTTTAGATTAAAATAGATGTTTCCCTGAAATCTTACATGTTTCATACTAAGTTGATGTTCTGGGATTTTTTTTCCGTAAAAAGAAACCTGTGGGATGAAACACTGCAGTTGTGAATGGTTTTGTGTTTGTTATCATGTGTGCACACATGCGTCCAAGAGTATGTATATAGGTTTTAGTACAAAGCTAACTTAAATTGTCTGTAATGTACTGTAGCTGGATGCTTGTACTTTCAGAAACAAAATGGCAGTAATAGTCAGGATCCTCAGTAGGTTACAGTCTCTTATGAAGTGCATTCTCTGATTCAATGCAGATACAGGTGCTGCAGAGGCTGTGGACATTTTAACTCGTAGCATTCCTGCTGCACCACTAACCACAAAGAGCTACTTTTGCCGTTTTCATGTCAGCAGAATTAACCTCTGACCACAACAAGTTCCTTTAGGACGTCTTACCTTTCTGGCCCTTTGCATCAGAATGCTAAGACCAGAGAGGTATCTAACCTATATTCTGTCTCTGAAAGCAGACAGTAATACAGGGTTTGCTGGAAGTTGGTTTTGTTTTTTTAGCAGAAAATGTGTGAGGAGCTTTCTCAGTTTTTGATTCTTGGCAGTATGTTATGAGCTTGAGATTGTATGTATTCAGATCATCATGTTTAATATCTACAAAAACATAGGTGTCATTCTTAAATTATAGTCCCTTTTTGAACCCAGTAACACTTAGAGCTTCTGCAACAACCCAGGGCAGCAAGTTCCACAATTTAATGTGTATATCATGTTGATTTTTTTCACCTTTTTGTTTAAACTGGATACTGTGTGCCCCATGTTCTGTATTGTGAAAAAGTTGTATGTTTCTGTATTAATTTTATTTAAACTGTATGTGATTTTATACATTTCTATCAGATTCCTTCATTGTTCTCCCCTTAATTTAAAGCATATGGAGCAGGGACAGAATGAATCTCAGTCTCCTAGTGCTCAGTCCAAACCATACCGAAAGTTTAGGGTGGAGATAATGTGGAGTCAGATCAGGGAATCTTTGAGTACCATGATTTTGATTCTTGGTATTTGGAATATTTCTTTAGCTTGGATTAATGGAATAAAAAAGTACAGAGAGAAAAAAAAAAAAGAGAAAGTGAAAGGATATTTCTTTACTATTTAGTAGCATGCAGATGATTTTGGAGTGGGAAAGTTACTCTCACAAAACCAAGGCAGACGTTATAAACAGAATTCAGGCTAATGCACATTTACACCCCACAGATTTCGTAATAGCATCCAGATAGCACAGGTTTACAGTCGTCTTTTAGAAAAATGATTCCAAATATTTAAATGATATTTAAAAAAAAAAAATCAAATAGTGATTTTTGGATTGGAGTCATCTTTTGACTGCAAGTATGGGAGGTATTTAAGCAACAGAGGGATATATTAATCCATTCCAGTAGAATCTAAGTCTCAGGTATAAATCTATGCTTCCTGAAGAAATTAGGGGGATGACCCTAACAGCTACTGTTAAGAACACACATGAGGATAAACAGAAAGCACTTAGTAAGTATGAAGGAAGTGGCAAATGAGTAAATTGGGTAGTTTAAACAAAAAAGCAAGAGAAAAGTGAGGAAAAACTGATGTCATGTGATTCCCTGCATCTCAACTAAAGGATTTAAAAGTATTTAAGGAGCAAACATCACAAACTGCAGACAAGAAAATTGGGGGGATGGTAAGCAATGATTTTGTATGTTTCTTACAATACCAGTGAAATGTGTGATGACAGCCTCATTCAGAAGGGAGACTGGAAGTACCAAAGAAGATGAGATATTCAGCTGGAAGACTGAATGTGCAAAACAAAAGATATATTTCTTTATAAATTGTTCTTCATTGGCTTTATAATTAAGAGATTTATCACTAAGTAATGGTAGACTTGTGGGTTGACCGTAAGTTTAAAGCTCTGACATCTAGATAGAATTACTGTCTTTGCTCTGTTGGTAACTGTTGAGGATGTCTTTAATTTTTAAATTTTTTTTATGAAAACATACTGGTCTAGGAAAATTTGGATTGGCACTCCTTAAGAGTAAAACCCTCTTTGTACAAAACAAATTCAAGCTAGGTAATGATAGTCTTTACTTCCCTCTCACCAGCTCAGTCATGTTGGTGGCAACAGTTGTGAGAGGTTCCAGCTGAGCTCAGCCCTCTGTTGTGAGAGGTGCTGTGCAAAAACAGCAAGAGACAATCTCTGGTTCAAAATATTTACAGGCTGTATAGATACTATACTCCTTTGATACTATAGATCAAAGGAGTGAGATGTGGTGATGAAGTAGCTTGTTTCAGGTTAAACAGCAAAGACTTTATCTTATTTAAAAATAGAAGCATGAATGCTAATTAGCAGTGTGAAAGGAGTGGTCGCTTGTCCAGTGAGCAGTGGGTGATCAGCAGGTGTGTGGAGAGGCAGGGGGTGACTGGCGAGGAGAAAATCGAGCTCATGGATTCTGCTGTCAGCCAGTTTTCTGTCGGCACGTACTGCTTGCTCCAGAGGAGCTGAGTCTCTGTTAAGTAGGGACAGTTTATTGGTTATAGACTGTTCAGTTGATTCTGTGCCAATTAGCTGCTGTGGAAGAGGATTTGTCTAGTTTTAATAGTTCATGTACCCTACAGAAACAAAAGCGCTCTGAAAATTAGCTGGGAGAGAGGCCTAGACCCCTAAGAAAAAGTTCTTGTCACTGCATCTTAAGGGATTAATATTTTGCAACATATACAATATTGAAAGTTGCTATACAGACCTCACAATGAACCAGTAATTAGCCAAAAGTTAGCAACCACTTCACAGGGATGAGTTTCCTTAAATCTGTTGCTACGGAAGTGCTGCTGGTAGGTATTTTGGTCTCTCCACTGGGTCAGTAATCTTCTCTAAGCAGGCAAGTGCTGAAGTCTTCAGTGACTGCGCAGAAGTTCCCAAGCGGTGGGAATCATTTGCACGTGAAAGGGCAGTGTATGGTAGTGGGTGAAGTTCTGCTCTCTCAGTGACTGTTGAACAAAGTCCCTCAACCTCTTCTAGGCCAACCCCAGCCTGGGAGCTCAGATTTACAAGTAAAACATTATGGTGTTGTGATACAGTAATATCAGGAAAGAGATTTTACATACCAAACACTATATAAGAAAACAAACTCTTGACACTGAATTCCATATTAAATTTCTCATGCAGTTTACTACTGTTCTCTTTCGGAGAACCTCACACATTCAACTGAATCTCATAAGAACTGTGATGGAATTAGCTAAGAAGCTTATTTTCATTATTTCACTTATTTTACACTATCACTTCATTTCTCAGTAATTGTTTACCAGTTCATTTAAACTAATTAGCTATTTGTTACTGTTATTCTTAGTTTGGTTTAGTTTTCTCTAAGGAATCCCTCAGTTCTTTAAGAGATTGACTTGAGGTAAATGTCTTGAATATCAAGAAGGAAAGGAGAAGGAGAAGGAGAGTTGAGGCCAGTGAATATTCCTTGTACTGCTCTTGGACATTTACGAGCTGTAACTTCCACTGAAATTAGGAGCACTATGGAATTGAACTGCTAGAAAGAACTGTGTCACTGCAGCTGCAAAAGTGACGCTTTCTGTGTCTGGTAGGACTGCAGCAGGGTAGGACTGTGCAGCAGCAGCAGCAGTGAAGATGACTGTTAACACTAGAGGAGAAGGAGGTTTCACTTGTGGTGTGAAAATAACACCCCAGTGGTCAGGCTCATGTTCTGCTTTGCCCTGTGTGAAAGAACGTCACCTGGGCTATGAGGAGAGCTTGCTGCAAATGTGGTTGAGAGACAAAAAGAGATTTTAACGCAAGTTTTAGAAAGGTTGAAGCTAACTTCGGTTGCAGTTCATCTCCTATTATTTCTTGAATGCTTATGTGCAGTACACAGTATAATGTATTGAAGTGACACAAAACAGAGCTGTGCTAGTAGACACAGGGAGGCAATTTTTGTATTTTTGAATTAGGACTTTCAGATAAGAGTTTCTTGATCAGATTAAGGACATTTTCTAGGATGCTGTCAGTGAAATCTAACAGACCGATTTTGGTGTCAGAAGTTATTAGAAATGAAATACAGAAATTGGAATGAAGTACTGGCTCTCTCAAGTATGTGGCAAAGCTTTTGTAGCCTACAGCGAAGCCAAGATTCATCCACAAGAAAAGAGAAATGAAGCTGATACAGGTATCCAAATGTATCGTGTTTATGAAACGCTCAGGATAAAAGAAAGAGACGAAGTGCAGTGCAGAGCTTGAAAGCAGTAATGATTCTGAGGATTGGTGTGGTGCAGCTGGGTGTTGGTGATTGGCTGTGCCCTGATAAAGCTGCGTAGAGAAGCTGTAGCACCATGCTGAGTTGTGTTGTTGATACTACAGGTTCTGAGAGTACAGGCAACTAAGATAATTGGTTATGGGATTAGGAATTATTTCCCTCTGGTTTTTGGGTCTGTTTTGTGGCACAGGAGCATGTGAAAGTGGAAACTAGATCCTACGTAACACAGAAGCCAAGAACTTGCAACAATAAATGTTCATAATGCAGATGACTCTCTGTGGTATTCATGAGCCAAATCACTTGAGGGACTTCTAGGACGTCAGAATGCTTGCTTGGCTTTGCTAGGCCAGGCTGGGATGTTTCAGCTTGCTTTGCAGTAGTGCTTAGTCGGCTAGTGGCAGGCAGTGGGGAATTAAGCCTTCCATTCCCACTGTGTTCTCATGCGACACTTGTTACAGAAAGAGTCAAAGACACTTGTGGTGTTTGGGGTTTCCTTTATTTTTTTTGCCAAGAGTATATGCCAATATTGTAAGCCCAGTCAGAAATGAATTTTCAGCAGTTCTTTCTGTATGCCCTCCATAGTACTCAAAGATGTAGAATTTCCTGCCAGCTTTTAGACATTGGCTGGCAGTGCAATAGCTATCTACAGCATAGTTACTTTGTACATATTGTCCTTGAACAAATGAAAAGCACCAAGGAATGCTCCACTCCATTGTTTTCTGTTAATTTATGTGTGAAAAGCAACTTCTTTTAAGACTAGGCTAAAACCCTCAAAATTGCAATAAAGATTTGCTTTTGAAATCTTCAGATAGGAAAATATAGCCAGCACCCATTCTGTCTGTTTATTTGAATTAGCAGGAGAGTTATTCTAGTTGAGAAATTCTGTAGTTGCTCCAGCAACTCCAGCTGGAGAGCTGGGCAAGGAAGAACCTCATGAGGTTCAACAGGGAAAAGTGTAGGGTCCTGCACCTGGGGAAGAAGA
>JAOXNO010000052.1:36125777-36197108 GCA_028565335.1 Limnodromus scolopaceus | reverse complement strand
TCAGCAGGGGAGTTGGACTAGATGATCTCTATGGTCCCTTCCAACTCTAAAAATTCAGTGAAATTCAGTGAAAAAGCTGTAAACAGTGTAGTGCTTAGTCTTGAAAGAAATTCAGCTAATGGTAATTTAAGGTGGCCTTGGTGAAATTTGTGTCTTAGCATATTCAGACTTACTAACAACAGCGGTTTTATTTTAAGAGTTCCTAGATTTTTTAACACTTAAGATGAACTGGAAGAGAGCATTTATGGATTCTGATGTTACAATATGTACAAGTTTTTCTCCTTTCACCTTACTCTGATATAAAGTGTTAATCTGAATGCCTCCCCAGTATATCTCAAAATACAGTATGCTGGAATTACTTCTTTCTGGATGAAAATGGTACTTAGGTTTTCGTGAAGTTTTTAGATTAATCTTCCATGGTAGTTTAGACTATAAAAAGGAGCAAAGTTTTAAAAAGCTTTGATTACCACAAATAGGCCTTCTTTGTCATAGGGAGGTATTACTTTTAAAACAACAAGCTTTAGGACTTACCAGTCAACTCTCAACTATCAGGTTGCTGTTGAGCTGGAGACAATTCCAATGAAATTTTGTATTTGCAACAGACTATAGGGAAAAAAAAAAATCAAGTTGTCACTTGTCATCACACCAAGCTTATTTATCTCACCAGCACTTCATGCAGAATTTTTTCTGAGAAGAAAATATCCAGAGATTGTATTTCTCTGGAAGGGCAATACAGACAGTATTCTTATACTTCCTATAAAGATAATTAAAAAAAAATATTAGTGCTGTAGGTTTTACTGGTGTGTATACCATTACATTGTTTTGTAACTGAAGTGGCCACTGAAGTGGCAAACCAGCTCTGCTTAGAAAGGGACCGTACCTACTAGAGCTTCAGGATAGCATCAGTACCTCTGTTGCTCTGAATGGAAACAAGTTAATATCATCTTAATCATTTAAAAAACCTGGTAAGGAATTTTTGTAGAGTTCACTCTTTTGCAGAAGCTGAATTTCAGTGCACTTACAAAGAATCAATGTTTATGGTAAAAGCCTCTTGATTGATCATATGGTGAGCTTTTTGATTAAAATAATAAAACTATAATGTTACACGATTTAAAGTTCAAAGCTCAGACAGGACAGAGAGTGTATCTTGGGCATTGCGACTTAAAAGCCACATCAGCCCAGAGAGGAGGATGCTATTGACTTGTTAGGGTAGATAAAACATGTGCATATATATGTGATCACTCTGACGCACAGACATCTTTAGAGTGTGGGTTTGACTATCCTGATTTTACAAGTAGTACATTTTTGTCGTTTACTTGTGGGTCCAACATTACTGGACATAGAATTTATGAAAGTGAAAGTACAGAGAGCTTCCGAGTTCTCTATGAGCAAATTTCAGTACTATATACTGTAAACCAATACACCTTCCGAGTACAACAGAACAGTTAAACTGTTGTTTCAAATTCTGGATCACACTATTTTCATCTCTCTCTAATCTCATACTCTCCTTTAAATTATAAATTGCCCAAGTGGCATGGACTAAGCCAAGGGAACTTTTGGGATGTATTTAATATGGTTTTATTAGCTTTACTGCAGGCTCAGGTTATGATTTGGTGTGTTGGAGACATATCTGTATTCAATGATGCCTCCCTCAGGATTCATTCTCTTTTAATGAACAGTGAGAGACAGCAGCAGTGTGTGTGATGTACGTTTTAGCATGGTTGATGAGTTTCTGCAGTTAAAAAGTACGTGTCATTGTTATTTACTCTGTATTATTTATACTGCAAGCTTCTCGGAGGCCTGAGCCCCACTGCACCAGGCAATGTAAAAATACAGAGATTATCTATATTTTTTAGCTGCTTTTACTGAGAAAGAGGCAAAGGCAAGCCTTGAAATCAGTGTGAGTCAGACTCCTTCCTCCTCCTCAGGTACATTTAACATTCTGGAAGGTGGCATTGGCTGATACTTGATCGATGATGGTGTGTTTAACCATTTCCTGGTATTCTATGAATTGTAACATTGTTGGGCTTTTTGCTGACTTTGTCTTCATGATCCCATTTTACTACTAATTAAATTTGATACTTGGTAACTTCACTAAATCAAGCCTTAGAAAAAATGACTACATGATGAAGGGATACTGAGTGAATCTGAGCTCTGCAATTCTTAATTTGTTTAATAATATGTTTAGATTTGAATATCATTATTGGAAGCATGGCGTAGTTGATATGAAATTTGAGTAATGCACTACCTTTGTGTAGTAAATGACTAACTTCAGTTTAGGCAATTCTAACAGTCAAGTGTGTTTGTTTAAGCATACACTGAAGTGTCTCCAATAGCAATTTTTGCTCCTGTTGGAAGAAATTAAGAAGGGCTTTCTGTAACAAAAATGCTAACTGAGTACATACATTATTTTATAAAAACTCTGAATTTTCCATCAACTGTCATAGTGAGAGACACTGAAAGGCAAAGACCTATTAAAACATCTTTACTTTGTTTTAATGGTAAAATAAGCTGTCGTCTTTAAACACACTGAATGTAATTCAATAAGTGAAGAGGTATCTCAGAAGAATATGAATGAATCACCACAGTGGTTAGTTTTTAAAAAGAAGCAGGGTGGAATAGCATTTCATGCAGTAGATGGAGTAATTATGTCTAAGTAAATACGTAGGTCTGTGATCGTGGGTTTTTTAGGTCTTTCTGAGTAATGATTCAAATTCGTAGGTTGCTACAGCTCAGTATTCCTGAATACAGATTATCTTCAGGAACTATAATAAATAAATTCCATGTAAGATAGGGTTTCATTAAAACGTTTTCTCATGTTTTCAGTTTTGTGTTGCTTCTTTCAACCGACTGTTTATAAGACAAAATTTAGTTTGAAATGAATTACTTCTAAGTCATACAATATTCTGAGTAATACTAAAATTGTATTGAATGTTGGCGCAAAGCATTTATAGTGCTCTGCCTTATAACTGTTGAAATCCAGTAAGATTATCAGATATGATAAATTATGTTGTTGAGAAGCTTGACTCAGTGACTATTACAAATTTCATGTAAAACCCTTTAATTCTATTATCTGTTTTTTCCTCTCGGGGGATGAAGAGAGGACTTGACATCCAAATGTTCATACAAACTGAGAGTCTTTCCACAATAACTTAAAAGAAAAACTTTCTAAGATTACCCACCCAGAAAAGGTTAAAAGCGATGTTAGCTACATCCTCTCCCATTTCAATGGAGGCGTGCTGTGCCATGAAGACACAAAAATAACAACTGCTAAATTAATGTAGTGCTTCTAATGCATTTAGCATTTTTAATAGGAACTCCTATCATAATGAGACACTCTAAAACTCTGCTTTTGAATGGATCTCTCCTTTTTTTGTATTTTCCAAGCTTCATATTTAAAGGCTTACTACCTATGTTTGTCAGATTTTCCTGATGTGTTTTTAATAATCATACTAATAACTAATTAAAAGTTATCTGAAATGTAATCTTCGTCTCCTCTGCTGTAAGAATTAACCTAATTTCCTAACCAGAGCTAATGTTCTTTTTGATTGTACTGCACATAATAAAATGGGCTATCTGAAATTCTGGAATAACTGTATGAGGGTGTACTTTAATACTGCAGACCTACAATACTCTTAGAAACAGAGGTTAGAAAATGTATCTTGTTGTGATATAGGCTGCCCTTTTGGATTTGGTAGTACTGTAGGCATATACTAAGAGAAAAATCTGACTTATTTGGAAAAGCAGAAATTCCTCCTGGCACAAGAGATGCAAAAATAAAGCTACTTCTGTGTATTTTGGTAGATCTTCAGAGGTGGGGTTTTTTTGTAAAAAAAAAAAAAAAAAAAAAAAAAAAAAAGTGTAGTATTTTCCATGTTTACAAGCTAAACTTATCATCTGGTCTTGCCATGCTCTACGCTGGAGAGACAGAAGGACAAGTATCACATTAGTGTTGAAGCATCCTACCATGTGATCTGACTAATAGCTGTTGTGTGGTTATACTTATCTGCCTTTCCCTGAGGAAAGAAAAGTAAGCACATGTAAGTGGTTGGAGAGATTTTTGGGAAATGAAAGAGAACAATTCAGAAGTGCACATGGTAGTCCTTGTTGGTAAAGAGATGCATTGCAGCATCCGGCGATAGCTGTAACTTTCATAAGCCTTGCAGATGCTTGTCCTGTTACAGCGCATTGCTGCAACTGAAGAGAGAGAGTGCACACCTTTTTCCAAGGTGGGAGTTGTCTAGTCTCATGGGTGATGATATTTATATTTGTGGAGATCCTAGAGAAAGTAGGGATTCCGTGAGCTTTCCTACAAACGGAATTCTCCACTGGCTGATTGTATTGCTATCGTGGCTGGTCCAGTTCTGGAAATCTTAGTGTGTCTGTGCCTTCCTGTGGCTGCAGTGCAGCTCCTTGGAGCTCCCAAGTATGTTGTTTTGTTAGGCTCAACTGTGTAGTACCTACTGTTTCTTCACTTTTGCTATGGGTGTAAAGACAGACCATCCCCCAAATTAAAATAGCCTGTTGCATCATCTTCTAAAAGGCCAAGGATAGAAAAAGGGGGGGAAAAAACCACCAACAAAACCCTCATAAAAAAGGCTGTAATTTTTATGCAGATATAGCTACAGGAAGGTGACTACAGTGGGTCAGAGTAGAGTGAAAAGGTCAGGGACTGATGCATGTAATCTCACTTGCTGTTATCCATGCCTTGCATAGAAGACAGGATTTCTCAATTGTTACTCTAAAGGTCTGTGTACTTTTTTTACAGTAATCCCTCTATTTTTATCCTTTCCAGATAGCCCTCTGTACCCAGAGAGCTGCAGTACTTACTCTCAGTGTGCCTGTACTTTCTCATTTCACTGATAAATTTGGATGTCTTGGTTTTTTTCCAATGATAAGGTAGACTATTTCCTTGAGATAATATTTTTGTTGGAACACAGCAGTGTATTTTCAGTACCTTCAAGAATTGAATTTGTTGCTGTGCATTTTTGACTATGACTCTTAAAATAGTTGTAACTTGCATATCACAGCTACAACCTTGATATTCCAAAAGTTGGTTGATTCTTGTTGATATTTACTTCCTTATTAGAAATGCAAGGAAAAAAAAGATGGAACTTTCTTGCATTTTTGCTGTGCATTTCTAGGTAAGTGGAAACAGTTTAATATTTGTTTCCTGTAACAAGATACTGGATTCTGGCAAAACTAATCATTCTAGAACTTCAAGCATCTTTTTCAGGAAACTCTTTTTATGGTATAGCAGATCTTGTTTTTTAAGCTGAAACAATGCCCACTAAGAAACTTTCCTCAAACAAACAAAACAAATGAATTAAATTGAGCAGGTAGGAATGCAAGTTCACATATAGAGCCACAGATATAAGGCTGGAAATGTACTTCAAGCTGACATTGACTACAGATAGTTCATTTGCATTCACTTGAATGTGTTCTCAGCCCTTTGGACAATGTGTAATAAAATGTACCTGTGCCATGCACAACACGAAGGGATTAATGCAGTTAGTCTCATAATAATTTGCTTGTCCCAGTGAGCATTTTGGAGATGTCTCTTTGACTGTCGAGAATTGATTCCAGTAATCATAACCTACCAGCTGGCATGTCAAAGACACAATCAAACCTGGCAGTTACACTATTACACTACCAGTACAACCCACTCATTGTCCTACAAAAGCTAAGGCATCATTTTGATTATCAATACAGTTATTTTTTCTTTAGTTAAGAGATTGATTCCTTTAACATTGCAGAGTGGAAGAAATAAACTTCATGCAGATCAATAGCGTGGCACTTTTTCTTTTCTTGCCTCAGACAATCCTGATAAATGCAGTTTTAGGTTGCTTATCTTACTGACTCAACAGCTTAGGTAGAAAGAGCAGAAACCTCTGTATTTAAACTTTTTCTTCCTTTTTTCTTTTTTTTTAGTGTCTTCTGAATTTACACTGTCTACCTGCCATTAAACTGCCTTAAAATTCTGCAGTAAGCATCAGTTTGGCCATTAAATCTTGCTGCTATTATTTTTCTGTGTTATGTTGACATTACATTCCAGTTGTTTAAAAAGCAGCATCAGAACACCCCAGGTTCACAGGTCAAATTAATTTTAAAGTTGGATGAAGCATTGAATGCTATTAATGGAAAATTGATCCTGAGAGATAAAGCTCATTACCTAGGAATGCATAACTGGAGTATTACCTCAGCATAGGTCTCTCTTCGTCCTCTATAGGAGTAAAGTTACCTAACATACCAGGAATTTTTATTTATATATTTTCTTTAGAAGGATTTTTAGAGGACATTGCAGTATGATTGTATGCAAACTGTTAAAGAATCTTCTCAATGTTTGAAGGAGACAAAGAAAATCCATCCAGAATTTTCTTTAAATATGACCTCATTGAATAAACACTGGAGTAAAACTGACTGAACAGTCAGTACGGGGCCACACTGGTACATAGCTGCTGTCTATCTGGATAGCAGGGATCTCCTAGGAGAAGCATCAGTGTGGCTTGGAGCAGCCAGCTGCACTTTGAAATCTCAGGATAACTACATGGTTCTGGGGTTTCAGTTGTATGAGTAAGTTGCTTTTCTGCTGTGCTTCTCTGTCAGCATTTCTGCCGTGTGTGATTCTGTGTGTGTGTACCTTAACCTCATCCTAGATGCAATTGAAAAGTCCTTTTGTGTTTGGCCTGTCACTCAGAAGATGTGTCATTGAATGCTATTACCTCTACAGGTGTCCAATCAGAACCAGTGTCTAACTGGAGTTGCTTTGTCTTAAATACTCAGACTAACAAAGGAGGAACCATTACAGCCTATTACGTGCTAAAGGAACTTTCCCTGAACTCAGTAAGTGGTGCAATTTGTTTAAGAACTCCACCAAAGTGCCCTAAGTGGGTTCTTAGTGCTGCCCTGTGGACTCTGGATGGCTCCCCTGCTGTGCCCCTTTGTTTAAACCTCTTTCAGGAAATCTCAAATATTCTTTTCCTTTAGGTTATTAGCATGTTTTCTATCTCAACCTCTGTTGCAATCCTTTATTCCTGGTTTACTGGAAAAGTGAAGCACCATCCTACTAAAGATGGGTCTATGTGGGATTATTTAATTTTACATTTAGACAGAACTTTTTAAAAAAAAAGTTCTTTATACCTGGGAATTAAAACTTACTGATGCTGGTAAAAATAATAGCACCTCTAGTGGTATTATGAATGGCTAGTGTACATAGTGGTAATTCCCTAATGTAAATTGATGTACAGCAACCGGTGTGCCTCTCATCTCTGACATAAAAATCACGTTGATAAAATTCAAAACTAGAAGACAGGAATTGCAGCGAGCTGTTCACCAGAGGTTCAGACTCTGCAAACAACATGCCCTAGGCACACATGAAAAATGTAGCCTCTCTGCCTCTTTTTGCCCAGTAGGGTCATGTCCAAATCCTTTCACCTTTAAATCACATTGCCTCTTGCTTCACTATTGCATCTTGCCCTTGTTCCTAGTTTGTTGCTGCCTTAGAGGCTTCTGTTGTTCCAGAGACTAGAGAACATTTATTAAGAGAGATTTATTTGGAAAGGTCAGACTCTACATTACCTCAGCATTAGGTTCAGTCTGCAGAATAATGATTTCATTTAGAACACTGAGGTTCTTCAGATTTATCACTTATTTTAAAATATGACTTTGAGGAATGAAACATATGTCAGTCTGGTAAATAAGTGACTCTCCGTTCTGCTGAGGGCTTCTGAAGCACTGGAAGCTTTAATGTTTTGTTCATTCATTTACACTAAATTTTGATTTTAATAAAAACCCCTGCATATTGTTGATATGCATCAACATACAGCACATCTTCCTGAAATAAACTTTCAGCTCCAAATTAGAATTCAGCTTGCTTCACATTTCCTGTTTTGGGAAGAGAAAGGATTAAAAACATGCAATAGACAGAAAATGGAAAAATTATTCATTTCTTATAAGTGTGGCTGTTAGTGTAATCATATATGGATAATACCAACAAGCTTTCTTTGTCTCAGTCTACAAATCAGTATCTCTTGGTTTGTGTTACAATTCATTAGTGCTTCCCCATAAACTCAGGTATAGCTTCTTTTTTAATACTTGTGCTATGACAAAAATAGAACTGTTGTAAAAGTCCATATTTTGAAGACAATGATTTAAATCTTGGCTTCATTGAGAAAGGACCTTATTCTACCTATTATAGGGCTTTATGCCTGCATGATTTAGTAAAGTACATATTTATATATTTAACAATAAAGCACATAGGAACTGTAGCCCTATGTAGTAGCATCTGGAAATTGATATACGTGCGCCAGACGCAGTATGAACACAGATCAGAAAGATACTATACAGGCATCTCATTTAAGTGTTTGACAGGATACAGCAGATGTAGATGTACAGGAACATATGAAACAGTATTAGCTGTCTGTGGTCTTCTAAAACAAGTGGCTTGTGTTTTGTTACAACTTTTGTGGGCATCATGGTG
This sequence comes from Limnodromus scolopaceus, assembly GCA_028565335.1. Lineage (NCBI taxonomy): Eukaryota > Metazoa > Chordata > Aves > Charadriiformes > Scolopacidae > Limnodromus > Limnodromus scolopaceus. The sequence continues at coordinate 36,188,629 of JAOXNO010000052.1, read as the reverse complement.
TGGTTTAAAGAGGCGTTTGAAGATGTATAATGGAATGATTTGGTGGATATTTGTGGGACCTCTTCCCAGTGTGAGAGCAGTAGGGGAGAAAGTACTTGTTTAAAATGTAACAAGCAGATGAAAGATGCTGGGTTCATGGGCTAACCTGAGGCAGGGATTGACCTCCTAATACTCAGCGAGAGCCACGTAAGATAGACACGGGCTAAGAATGGCTTTGAACATGAAGATAAGCAGTTTATTTTGGAGGTAACAGAGAAGGAAGTGCCTAAAGAAAGGGCATGTAGGAAAAACAGTTAAGTTAGGAAAATAATCTTTTCAGAGACTAGTAGGAAAGGTTGCATAATCACATATCCTGCATGTCACGCAGAAAAGTTCTGTAAGGGTTTCGCAGGCTCTGGACATGGGGTTCTAGAGAGAGGTTGGATTTATAAAGAATCCCCTGGGCCCCAAGGAGAGGACAGGATAGGGACACTGAGATTGTAGGTACTTTGTTGGTTTGTTTTATGGGAGAGATGTGGAAAGATGTTACGGATGAGGGTTTAAGAGCTCTCTCCTAGTTGTATAGATATGTCTATGGAAGTAGCATCATGTAGATCCATGAGGAGAGGTGACAGATGGGCTTACTTTTAGTCTGAACGAAGACCGGTCTGGAGTATAGAGAAGAATGACAAGACATCGTTGAAGGAGCCCAAGTTGTGTTTGCGAAGGAAACATTTAAGACAGTGAGGGACAGAAGAAGGGCAGAATGCCGAGAGTCTCCTGCCAAATGTTGCAGAAAGGGTGAAGATATGAAAGATTAGAGGTATGAAGAATAAATATCACAAGAAGTGAATCCAAAAACTGAAAGACAGATGGGATGTCAGAAAGAATAATGGTTTGTGTAGTTGGTTTTACTCCTCTTTCTACTTTTTTTCATCAACTTGTTTTACACAGCATTGTCAACCCTCAGCATTTGCTTCTTGCTTAAAACTGCAGCTGATGCCTGTTTGTAATCTGTTACTTAAGACATGCTATTCCCAAGTTTTCCTTATTTTCTGCATATTTTTTTTATCACCCTGCATCCCTTCTTTACTATCTTCATAGTCTGTATTTCCTTCAACACCAAATCAAAGTTTATTTTACTTGTTTCAGAGCTCTTCAGCATACTGGCTTCCTTTGTCTACCCATGTATATTTTGCTCATACTTTGCTTCCTTCCTATTTGGCAATATCTGTATTTCATTACACATCTCGAAGACTTCTTTCTTACTGCCTCTTGAGCATGGAGCATCCTTCCAAGGCTGATGTATAACTTAATCTCCTTTTTTTTCTACTGCTATTACATATAAGCAGCACAGAAATTACCAACTGAAAATAACCTCCTGCCTTCATATTTGTAGCAATTACAGGATGCTGGAGATGGGATGTCTCCTTCCTTTCCATCTCAGGATACTAAAATGAAAGCTAAATAACAGTTGCAGAACTATTCAAATTTCTGCATCAAAAGCTTACTTCTTCACTACCTTAAACCACATATTCTCATTTATGTCTGTTCAAAGTGAATGCAAAATCATAATGTAAAACGACTACTCAGGATTGAAGTTGATGGAAAATCAGGCATGAAACTAAAAAAGAAAAAAAGCCAGCTGCCCTTACCATTAGCACTTAACAGAATCTGTCATATTGTCAGTGACTGAAGGAAACATTTTAATGAAAAAATCACAGAGATGCAAGTGGTACGTGAATGATAATTGAAAATTGCTTATTTTGAGACTGACCCTTGAAACCTCAATAAACACAATACTGGGTTTTCTTGTGCAGTTGGGATTTTCTCTCTCTCCCATTACAGTGGTGTTTGGGCATCTGTTTTGCTTAAATCCTGCAAAATGATTTACAGAGATTAAATAGACTTCAACACACCTGCATTATTTACAGTATTTTATGCTTAGATCAACTTTAGCACAAAAAGTGACTTGCCAAAAGCAACATAGAGATCAATGGCTGAGCTTAAAAGTAAAATTCAGGAAGCCTCATTGCCAGCTTCCTCTCTACCCACTAGACACTAGTTACTCCATAAATATGTGATCAAAAGATTGTTCTAGTGCATGCCTCTACTTGAAAAAAAAAATGAAAAATTCAATCTCCTTGGAACCATTTAATAACACTGAGGTGACAATTTTTTAATTGTAAGTCAAAATGAATGAGCATGTTACTTGCGATCTGTGTCATATCTGTTTTCATTCCTGAAACATGACCTGTCACAAGTAAAATATTTAGTGGACAGTACAATGAAATCACTTGTTATTTATGGGAACCTATGAACTCTGATCAAGGAGAACTGTTGTCTAAGCTGGCACTAAAACGAACATGAAGCCTGAGCCTGCCAGCTTGTTTTGTGCTGCCACCTACCATTTAACCATGACACGTCTGAGCACTGCCTGGGTTTAGCATCTTCATTCTCTTCTTTTCTTCTCTACGTATAGCATCTCACTGTAAGCAAGAAAACTGACATAGGATCAGAAAAGAAATGGCGCATGCTTATGAACAATTTTCTATCAGAAAATTCAATCAAGGTTCTTTTAATCAAAACATTAATCTCTCAGACACATAGCACAAAATTTAGAGCAAACCTGGCTGCTATTGCACCTTTTCAGTCATTCTGAAAATGTCCCTGAAAAGCCTGTCAGCAAAAGGTGGTTGGGAAGAGAGGCAGCACAGATGCTGAGAAGCAGTTCTAAACAGGATGAACTTGATAGTTTTTGTTTCTCTCACTCTGTGAGTTAAGTCCTTTGGGAAGGCAATTAAATAGATTTGGGCAATGGCGATCAATAAAGTGAAAATCACCTTAAAGGGTATGCTATAAATGCAACAATTAGAGATTAATCTCTTGCACTCAAAAACAGGTCTGAGTTTGTTTTTATTTAAGGGGGATGCAAAACTGTAAAATGGCAGTGTTTAAAAAAAAAAAAAAAGTGTGCTGAATTCCTTCTTGTTGAGGTGACAGAGCATTTGATTGTAGATTGCAGCAATCTTGCAGTGAACAATGTTAGCAATGAAGTCATGCAGATTCTAAGCTGGTTTTCTGCTTGGTTTGCTGCTGAACGCAAGCAGCAAAGACACTGATACCTCCTCCTGGTATTTTGAGGCCATTATTTTGGGCTTTAATCAGAGCCAACACTATCAGCAGGCTCTAAAATACCTGTATCAGCTCAGTGCACTAGTCTGTTCACGAGGATGTCTCCAGCCAATTTTTAATTTATTGACCTTCACAGTTGCAAGGTCCAGTGTTAGTAAGGACGGGACCCCTTCTCTCAGCTTTTTTTCTCTTGTGTCATTTCTTTTTTTAAATATGAGATGCGATTCTTTCTTCTTTGCCATAATTTGTCATTTAAATCTTACATGATTTTTTCAATGAAGACTTTTCAAACCTTTTTCTTTCCAAGCTAAAATTGTGTTGGCATAACAAAGTGATCTCCTGTCAGTGACTTTATCCAGGATACATCTGCTCTCATCATTCCTGGACATGGTGTTAATTAGATTTCTCTGAAGCCTATCTTGCAGCAGATGTTTTAGGCTTGCCCTTTACCATGTATCCAAGAGGTCAGGGACAAACTTTCCTAGGAACAGAGTTATTTCTTGTGTCTTGGAGATGCAGTTTGTTGCCATTTTAAGTGTTTTGCTTTTCACAGATCAATGAAACACTGTCCCCAATTTAATTGCAATATCAAGCAATTCATCTCCATCCATTAATAATATAGTGCAGTGATAATGTAGGGCTCTCAGTGTTTGATGGGAATGATACAGGTTTGTCTTTTTTTTCCTCCTTTTTCCTGTGTAGCAATAAGCATTTGGGTGCCATGAAGTGTTGATTACAGCCAAGGAATATAACGTCAGGGGCACCGGGGCAACATTTTCACTGCCTGCCTAAGTGAATATTTCAAACTGTTAATGTGTTCCCAGGTTTTTGTGCACTATTTTGAACAGAATTTCTCTAGGCAGTGCCCCTGTACTGAGGCTGGGGCAGCACAACCCCTGCTGCTGCTCCTCTTCCTCTCACGTAGGGGCGGCTCCAAACTCACCCGATTATGCAAACATAAATAAGAACAGATTAAAAAAAAAAAAGGTACTGCTGAGCTTAAGTAAGTTAAAGAGACATGAGTAAGCAGACTGCGATCAAATCTTTGCTCCCTCCCGTCCTAAGCCCCTTCATACCCAAGCGTTATCTCCGAGGTCTCCTGAGGGTCGGCAGCTCTGAGCGAGGCCCATCCATGGCTTCCTAGCGCTGTGGGACGATCCCGCCCTCCCCAGCTCTCCTGCCCTCGGTGAGGCTGTGCCTGCCCCGGCTGCTGCAGGGAGGGAAGGCTTGGCCTCGCCCGGCGCGGGCGGGCGGCAGCGGCGGCTGCTTAGAGCGGGCGGCATGTGGACGCGGCGCCATCTTGAGGTGCGATAAGTGAGCGCCATGACGGTGGCGGCTCTCATACTGTCGAGAAACGGCGGGCTGGGGTTGCTGGGCCTCGCGGTTCCTGTCGTGCCCAGAATGTAACCCTTTTCTGAGGGAAATGGTGATGAGAGGCAGCTGCCTGCTGAGGAAGAGGAGGAGGAAACAGAGCTGAGGAGAAGGCTGAGGCTGTGGGACTGTGGTGGGAGCAGGACCTGCTGCAGGCTGCTCCCCTCAGCGCTGTGTGGGAGATGGCACATCATGTTACTGCCGTCTAGAAGGTCATGACAAATACCAATTTTCTGCCAAATAATGGGCAGTAGACTGTTAAGTGTACTTTAAAGTAATAAATTGTTAAAAAATTATAGATGAGGTAGGAAAGGAGGGTTGTTGCAGGTGCAGTTGAGTCTCTGTGAGGAAGCAAGGAGAGGAAGGAGGGCCGAGATCCCCGCTCCCTGTGTCAGGCTGTGGTGAGGGAGGAGGGGATGCTGCTTTCTGTACCATGAACCCTCTACTACTAAATAAACTCTTCACTTCATAAAGAAATGTGGACCTTTATGAGTTCCTGAGCTCAACTGGCACAGCCTTGCTGCGCTTGCCTTATGTAGTGCTCGGCCCTGGCTCATTTCCGTTGTATCTGGGCAGGAGCATCATCCCTGGGAAGGATTTTTGGCTAAACCTGCTTTCCTGTGCATTGACCCTCTCCCTGTTCCTAATGGTCATATTTTCAGTATTTGGAAGATAACCCTTGATTTAACCCTGGATAAATCTCTTTCCTTCTATTCTAGTGATTACTACAGAGTCTCCGTCACTATTATTAAAGGACTTTATTAGCTAGGTATCCTAATTCTCTCTGTTCCTCAGGCCTCACTGGTTCCCTCATCTGGAAAGAGGAAGCAATCAGTGACTGGATTTTGAATATAATCCCTGATAAGGCTGGGTTGGGAGTTTTGGGGTAATGAGTCATAAATTTACTTATGATCACTAGCCACAGGGCTTGAAGTTGACCTTCCTGACTCTCCTCCCACTGACTTTCCCGCCCCTCCACCCCCCATGGCTATGTCTTATTTTCAAGTAATTAGAATCCTTTCTTCAATGCCTACAGCTTTTTGTATAGTTTTCTCCATGCTCATCCCCACTTTTTCTTTTTTTCTTCCTATTTTGTCTAGCTGAAATAGTATATGCATCAATGAATGTCTTAATTTATTTTTTTGTTGTAGTGATGGTGGAGAGCTAGCAAATCCATATAGTTTAGTGATCTTTGTGTGTACTGATTTGCTATGTTGCTTGTTTTCCTCTTAGGATATCTGAAAGGTTCTTCATTTTCTTACATTCAGAATTCTTCCTTTGCTTCTAAGAACGGTGGGTGAAAGTTGTATCTCAGGCAGTGGGTTCTCTCTGTTCTATTAATTAGTTACCTTTCTATTTTATAATTGTAACATGGTCTATTAACATGGTTTAGAAGCTCATCAGACTTACATTCACTGTATCTGCAACAAGGGCCTCTGGAAATATTTGTTGTTGGCATAAATGGGGTGTGTGTCTGTGTTACATTTTTCTCTGTATGTTTACTTTTATATTAATTGTTTTTATGTTTGACTATTTGAATATTAGGACTTCACATTTTTTGTGTGAATGTATGTAATCGTATGTGAGCAGGCATGAATGGCAGTGCATGAATTTTACGCAGGGATATATTTCATGTTTCAGTTCTCCACCAAAGAAACAGAACCAGTATAATGTGACCAAATTAATGACATTATAAGCTGAATAACAAATACTTGAATACGTAGGTCAAGCAACAGTTAACAGACACAGAGAACACCTACATAAACTGTTCCCTGAATCCTGTCTTCTAAACAACCACAAAACACGGGTGCATTTGCTTAAACCTAAAACAGCAAAAGAAAATGTTTTGGCAGATTAAAATGAAACCCAGAAAAATGGGTGAAGTTCATCATAGAAGCACTTAACTGTGACCAGTTCTTGTCATATGAAAGAAAATAAGAGCTTTAAAGCCTAGTTTATTTAGTTTTTTAAAAGCTGTTTGCTTCTTTTTCAGAAGAAGCAGTTCTGTCTTAACTTCGTCCTTCCTCTTGCTTCAGAGAAAAGGTAAGAAAATAATTGTCTTAACAATTTTTCTGCTTTATTTTTAATCTGCTCCTGACATAACCCAATACGGGCTTCTCCTGAGGAGTTTTGTGTTCAGACTGAAAATGTACTGCATAGTGCATATGCTTCCTGCTTCTGTAGTGGACCTCGTGTTCATGATTTCAGTCAACAAAATTTGAGGAGCTTTCTGTAATACATAATGCTAGTTCTCTCTTGAGGAATTTTGAAAAAAAGAAACTCTCCACTTTGTCAGTTTGTTCTGGGCAGTACTGAAACTGGTTGATTTTTTTCCGCACTCCCATCCTTGTTTCAGTGCAGCAGTACAGAAACCCGCTGGGTAGATACAGTCATAAAATGCATGTTGTCTGGCAGTGCTCCCTCCAGACAGTTGTTCAGCAGAGGACCTTGCTAACTGAAGTGTAAAGGATGTAGAGTATTGGCAGCTAGAGCCCCTGCTTTACTGCTACAGTGAAGATTCAGCTGCTTCTTTTCATGTTAGGTAAAGCAGTGCTGGGAACAGTGTTCTGACACATTTGTGGGACAGCGTTCTTCCAAAAGAGAGTTGATTTGCACCAGACAAAACGTTAGAATTTTGTTCTTTAATATGTAAAAATATTGTTATGCTTAATGTGTAACTATAAGGTTATTTCACAATTTTCTGCCTTTCTTCATGAAATACGTGAGACAAAGTGGTGGCTTTTATTTCTAGAGAAGGCAGCGATGTTCTGAGTAATGTCTCAGAACCACATCTTTTTGGTGCAACGTTTCTTGTTTATAACTTCTGTTTGCTGGAAGAGTGCAGAGAAAGAAAAGGAAACAAATGGGGATCAGGAGGAAGGGAAAAGACAGCAATGAACACCATTCTATTTACACTTAACGACGTCACAAAATTGCCAATCTTAACATATTGCTGTGGCATTCTGCTACTGCAGACATTTCTTCTTCTTTTCTTTCATGATAATGAAAATGAAATACTATTTCACCTTGAAAGCTTTACTTCTGCAATGGGATTTCAACAATAGTGCATTTGTCCAGAAACCACCAAACCTTGAGATGAATAAAAGGTTTGACAGCTGTACATCGATAAGCTCTAGTGTCCTATTTTCCTGTGTTCCTACCTTTCTCATGTTGTATGAGCAGGCTATACCAGAAGTGTGATTATTGCCACATTTGTAATGTGCTCCACCCAGTATCACAAATAATGGATTACAAAGAAAAAATAAATTGTTTGGAGTGCCTTAAAAAATACAGTTATTAAAAGAAAACAACAAACATATATAAAATCTACTGCCATTCGGCATACAGGTCTACTTGAACCATTTCAAATTAACTCAAGAAATTATTTTTTTACTGGCTTACTCTGTCTTGGAAGAAGGGAAAAATTGATAAAATATACTTTCCTTCCAACTAGCTCTTACAGCAGCCCTTACAGCAGAAAATGCAACTTTAAAGAAGGATAGTGTGCTGTATAATTTATTAGCGTATGGGTTGCCTACAGTATGTACTAAATCTTCTGCATAACTTATTTATTAGAGATATGAAGTTTTTGAATTTTTTTTCAAAGTGCTAGCATTTCTTTTGATTTGTTAAAATGTAAGGTTTGAAAGCAGGTGTTATTGGTGTCATCTCATACAGTGTAAAGTATACAAATACATTGTAACGTTAGAGTTGCAAAGTCAAGCAGAAATGATGAAATCACAGCTCCTTGCATACATTCATTGTGAGGTGATCACTACGAGATAATTGCTGTGAAACATACAGGTACTTTTGAAGCTTCTTAGCATAAAAATAGCAGATTTATTTCAACATCAGTAGTGACACTTGCCTTTTCCCACCACTTCATTCTTGGGAAAGTGTGAGAATGTGATACTGTTTTGACTGATACTAAGTAAGTAAACAAATAAACCAAAGTAAGGCAAGGCAGATATTGGGCAAGATCAGTTTCAGCCAAATAGTTCCAATTCAGCAAAACTGTAAGCATTAGTGCACAATCTTGTGTGAGAAAACCGTAAGTATATGTTGAGCATGGCATTGACACTGTATGCAGCGTAGGAGGTGTAAGTTAATGATGGAGGTGGATTGGTCACGCAACTCACAGATAAGCTGTTGCTTTCTGCAAGGCTCTGTGCTCTTCACTGACAAATGTAGATTTGTGCCTGATTGCAACAAATTGGCATGCACAAAAGCCCTTTCTTTGGCACAGAAAGAAAAATGTGGGCACAGCCTTTACCTATAGGAGATGACAAGATTCCTGTAAGGATTTAAATGAAGTTATATGAGAACTTGCAAAGTACTGTCTGTTTTGAGAAAAAGACAAAATCCCCATTTTGTTATTTTTCATGAAGGACTATAATGGTAATTACTTTAAGGATTATCAGTCACTTGCTAATGGAGAAGTAGGTAGATAGGTAGCTCCTCGCTTAGATTAGTAAAAAGGAAGTTTGCAACAAAAGAAGTGCAAATGCTATAGTGAGGTCATACAGAAAATTCATTAAGAGCTGTTGAAGAATCTTGTGACAGAGTTTGAAAAACAGTTGTGGCTTGCTGCGTTATCACCAACAGAATAGTTGAAGGGACTGGTGTAGCTTTGCAACCACTTCTACGTGCTTGTAAGCTTTGTGCCTAGAAGTTTAACTTTGGACTTCAGGATTAAGTCCTAGGAAATAGATGTATAGATTCAGTGAATTCTCATCACAACAGATCAGTTGTACAGAGAGGTTCTGTTCAGATATTTCTTAAATTTCTTGATGAGAATGACTATCCTCTTTTCTCTCAAAACTACAATTACAATGCAATATAACATAAGTGGCTGATGTTTAACACTTTACAACTTCAGTATGTTTATTTTTCACTCCTCACTACTTTGGAACTCAATGTAAATCTCACTTAAGATGTTATCTGGCATTATGCTAGTGAGAACAATGGAAGAAAAAGAAGGAATAGTCCAAAGAAACTCTGGATACCCTGGTGGATTACATGTAGTAAAGTTTAGATTAGTTCTGTCTGTGGGGCATGGGTGTTGTCATTATCAGAGACTGAAATAAATATTTGCCTCCTGAATCAGAGAAAACTTCTGGAAAAACTATGTGCCTTTTTGTTATAGCGTGGATGATGAAGTTCTGATTTACCATGGGAGAAAATTCTTACCAGAATAGACATAATCTTGTGTTTTAAAGTAGGTTGACAAAAGAATTATGGTGGTTTTTTTTTTTAAAGTTTGCTGATTCAGACACATTCATTTGCCTAGTGTATACTCGTAAGTGCTGAAAAGTTATGCAAATACACGGAGATGAAGACACATTCAGTGTGTGAGTTCATTCTGTTGTTTTCGTGTATTCAGATTACATAGCCCCAAAACTACTAGACTATAGCTGTGCAAGGAATGAGGGATTGCTTTTGGAAGGGAATTAAGGAGGAGAGCCACTGTATGCCATGATAGATCTATGCTGCAGAATGTCTGGAGAGAACATTGCTTTAATGTAGAGTTGAGAATTGGAAGTTAATTATTGTTAAGGGAGAGACTTCGGGGTTGCCAGTATGTGACCTTCATTGAAGGCTGAGCTGAGCACAGATGCTTTATGTGTTTAGTTTAAAAAAAAATATAATTAAATTACTTGGGACCTCAAATTCTAGCAAGTTTCAAGGTGGCTTTCCTTCCTAAATCTCTTAGGGGTAATCTCTTACCTATGAGAAGAGGTAGGTGCACTTTGTGGTTTCATCGTTGTGCATGTAAAATAGAGATATTTCCTGGAAAACAATGTGCTTTTTCATGCAAAGTGATGTAATCATTTTTCACATTACATCTACTGGAGAAGATGAGGTCAAAACCCCCTCACCTTTATTGAAAGTGGTCAACATAGGCCCTTAGATCTATGGGATTTCTTTCATAGCTGAGGGCTAGATTCCCTCAAAGCTGTTAGACCATGTAGTACGCTCTGTAAGATTCCATAGAACTTCACCCAGCTAGTGTTTTGTTGAGCCAAATAACACATTTGTCTTTTCTAGGAAAGCATGAAGCCTTTAAAAAGTTGAGTGTTTGTCATTTCCAGAGGAGGTGGGTTCTAATGGGGTACTCCACTGTGCAAATTAACATTAAGTCTGAATATTTAATTATTAGCATAAAAAAATATTGGGAAAAATTAGTATGTAATAGGAGAGAAACTGAGTAGTGTTACTGCAGAGTAAAATTGATTTGGGGAACAAGATACGCATAGAAGTGCGAAAACTTTGCTTTGGTCCAAGCATGTAGTTGTTTTACAGGTATAGCTCAGAGATTTATCATAGGAGCTCAGGTTGACCTACTTATTGAAAATGCTAATGTTTTAACTGATGATTAAATGTTAAATTAATGTTTTTAACTGATTAAAACAAATATTTATGATATAACAGATTGGCTAATGCAGTTACCTTCTCCTTCTCTCCCCATTGCAACTCATTTATACAGAACAGACTGCTTTTGTGATTTTTAAGACATCTGATGAACTTCTTGAAATACAAGTTAATATTCATTTCCAAGTATGAACCTAGTTTTCACTTTTAAGCCGAATCTTGCTTACGTCTTGTAATGTGTTATTCTGCTTGTCTGTAATGTAGCTATACTCAATTTCTAAGAGAAAAAGTAGATGAATTCTTGCCTCACTAAGCTCCCTGTTCCTGAACACTGAAAATTCAATATGCTTCAAAACAGATGTATCTGTCATATCTCCCCATATTATTATTATGAGGTTTGCTTTGTTGATTGCTTGTTGTATTCTGTACCTCAGTCTGTATTGCAGCTTTGAGGTCTCCTTGTACTATGTGTGCTCATTGGGCTAGGATAGTTCGGAGATCAATCTCTGTTTAATGAAAATATTTCAATTTTGTCTCGCTGTTCAAACATGCAATACACTGAAGTTGTTTGGGTTTGGTTTTGTTTTTTGGTTTTTGTTTGGTTTTGGTTTTTTGTAGGTTTTTTTTTTTTGTACTGCCTTTTTAAGCTCTTCAGTAGAAACATGATCCTATGAAGATTTACATGTGTCTGAGTAGCTTGGTTTAAGTTTTTGGGACTATGCACAAAGTGAGCTGGTGTACAGAGCCGGATGCTTTCAGATGCACTGCCTAAATTATTTTTAAAGTCATTGGGAATTCCCTTGATCACAAGCCTCCCTGAAAATCACAGTCCCAAAGAAAATGGAACCTGGGAATGTTGGGATTTCATCACGGAATCATAGAATTGTCAGAGTTGGAAGGGACCTCTAGAGATCATCTAGTCCAACTCCCCTGCTAAATCAGGAACGCCTAGAGCACATCACTCAGGACTGCGTCCAGGCAGGTCTTGAAGATCTCCAGGGAAGGGGACTCCACGACCTCCCTGGGCAGCCTGTTCCAGGGCTCTGGCACCCTCACCGTAAAGAAGTTCTTCCTCATATTTGAGTGGAACTTCCTCTGTTCCAGCTTGAGCCCGTTGCCCCTTGTATTCTGAGCTGAGCGTATAAATGGACTGTTTGTAAGTCTGGCCTCTCTTAAAGTGATGTGATTGGAGAACTCCTTGGTGTTGCTCTTAAAGTATGCAACAGCAGTTCTTTTTTCTGTGTGTTTTTCATTGTAATGTGTGTAGAGGTCCAGCAGAAGATGCGTGCTCTAACAAAATTCTCCTGTTACTGAAATCTTATGTGGGATTTTCTTCTCTGTTTCCTTTAGAATTCAATGAGAATTAGGTACTTAATTCTTTTAGGCACCTCAGAAAATCCCAGTGTCAAGTTCAGGGGCCTTTCTAGGTCTAAGTGCATGTTTTGTCAATGGGTCTCTAACACGTCAAGCTATGTGTGGGATAAATAAATAGAAGTGAGTATGTCTTACTCTACATGCATCTTTAAATGTTGCAAATGATTTCTCGGTAGCTTGGCAATGAATGTGACTTCTATATGCTCTGCAACATTGTTTTTAAGATCACGAGTAATAATTTTTTCCCAATGTTACTATGAAACCTTAGAAGTTAATTACTTGAGATAGTTGGATTATTTTTGCTTATCTTTATTCAACTGGGATTACATACAATTTGAATGTAGCACCATGGTATGAGTCCACTTCAGATACAGTCAATTATATAAGTCTATCAACAGCTATTTTATTATGGGAACAACAGAGACAGAAGGCTTGTGTTCTGTGATGAATGTAGATTAGAAAGAGGTCACCCTGACATACATAATTAGTTTCAGAATTTTAAATTAATAGGTAGTGTGCCCCTAAGGCATCCATACATTCAGGCTGAGGCTGCAGGATATCTGGTCCAGCTCCTGCCTGCTTTTGTCAGCAATGACATGGCTTAATGCACTGCTTGTATAATGGCGTAAGATATTATGGCAGGGCTAAATCACTGTAAAAACAAAATTTGCATAATACTTCGGTCATACTACATATATTTCCCTTTGGAAACATTTGCACTCTTAAATTATTATGCAGATTTCTAGTAGATGGTTGGCTCAACCTGGTATATCTTCAAGTGCTTTATGAGAGCTAAGCAGATGCTTAAACAAGTTTCTGCAAGCAGTTAATTGAGAAGATCTAGAGGTGTGTGAAATTCCTAGCCATTCTGTATGAACAGTACTGACTTAAAATGACTAAACTAAAGGTGAACTGAAAGGCATTATCTGCCAAGACCTGAATCATATCACAGAATCCAGACTTCTACCCCAAACTGGAGCAAACCAAAGCTGAGAACTGCATTTCCAAGGCATTTGACTAACAGCTCCATCTCTCACAATGGATCAATCTTTTATGGGTTCTGTCTGTCAGTGGCGAGAGGTTGTTATAGGTGGGACCGCAAATACTTTTCCTTCCTGATCTATAGGCTTTGGCACAGTACCTGAGTTTCTTGAACTTTCTGAGATGCGCTGAGTTTCAGTTTAATTTGAATTGAGTTACAGATTGAAATTGAGTTATAAATTTGAGTTATAATTTTTACCTTGGAACATCTGAGTAGCATGTGAAATCTGATAGCATTTTACAGTTTTCAATTACTCTAATGTTGATTATTTTTAGTTTATTCAGGTGTCAAACTGGGAAAAAATTAAAATAATTGTTTTTCTCAAAAATGGAGACAGTACAGCCATGCATTTCAAGGAATCTAAACTGCTGAACTATAGTAGTATTAGTGAGAGGAAACATAGGAGGACAGGAGGATTTTCAATAGTATGGGTTTTCTGTATTTTTGTTGACTTTTGAAATCAAATACTTAATCTATCATCCTTATAAAAATATCTCAACAGATATCTGCAGCAAGCTTTAGTTTGAGGAGCAAAATAAAAGTAGCTTTTTAATGGTTATTTTTAAGGTATTTTTAAAAACTGTGTAGGTCTTACATGAGCAATACTATTCTAAAATATCTAAACTCCAGAAATCTGCAGATGAAGACAACTGCATAGTATTAGTTTACTGCCTTTTGATTTCCCTTAAAATGGCATTACTTGTCAGTCAGTGGCTCTTATTTAAGTAAATGGAATGTGTGACAGACAGATCCACCAGTATTCAGCTTTTTTTCCTTGGTTTTTTTTTTCTTTAGAGACAATGCTCTTGAAATAGAATGTCACCAAGTAATGGTTTCCTGCTGCCACATAAAAGCCATAGTAAAACCAATTATTTATCTTATAATTATCTGTTTTATGGAAAATAAATAATGGAGCAATCCTAAAATATTTATTTCCAAACTAGAAGACACTGATCCTGTGACAGCCCTCTATTATGATGTATTTACTTCCATTATTATGCCAAACGATTGATTGGTTGCAAATTGAATCATTTTGTCCTATGGGAACTGATGTAGTTGACTGATTTTCACACAATACTGATTTTGTTGAATTCCTGTCTGTCCTTTTCTGTGGACAGTTCAGACTACCTTTCTTGTTTACAGGGTGCATGAAAAAGCACTTGATTTCCTGTCTATCTGTGGCTATTTCTCTTAACGTTTTTCAGAGCTAACTGTTTTTACGTTCTTTGTCCCTTCTCCCTGCTGTCACATAGTTTGTCAGTGAGAGGGGTGCAGAAGTTCCTCTTCTGCTGTTAAGACCCCTTTCTTTGAAATTCTACTTTTACATCTTTCTACTTACTGGCAATGATATTATACAGGGCTCCCACAAAAAAATAACGTTCATCCCTAGTGGGTGGTCAATTCCACAGATGAGAGCATGAGAGAGGACCACAAAAGAGGATAGACAAACAAAGAAATATATTTATTTGTTCCTTATTCAGAAAATATGATAAACCTATAATCGGGACACAGGCAGAAGCACCTGGCAAATGTTCCTATAAAAATGACTGGAACTGCATAAACATATATATTAGTTTCAGTTTATGTGGTTTGAAAAGATATATAACAGCAGACCTCTGAAGACAATGTGAATTTAGAAAAATCTTTATGCAATCTTCTGTTGAAGATCATTTTTGAAAACTTCTGTAATTTGCTCCATAAGCAGCACATAATTTTTTTTTTTTTAATTCTTTGCTATAAAGTGAAAATATATTGAGGAAACTAAGGCACTTCTTCCAAAGTGGGATAGAATGAGGAAATAAAATCAAAAATTCATTTCAGACTTCCACAAATTCAAACAGTTTTCATTTTTCTTTTGTTAGAACTACTCCTCTTTATTTTCCTTTTCCCTCTTTTCTCCCTGAAGTCTCAAGTTTGATTCTACTTTTCTCTTGCCCTTACTTAAATTCAGGCAGTCTTTTAGGTTCCCCTGAGTTTTTCCAACTTTATATCTCTGAGAGTAGCATATAAAGCCTTATCTTGTTGATATTTTGCGTAATAGATAAGAGAAACAGAGCATGGGAGAGAGGGGAGAAGCAAAGAGTACAAAGTTAAAACATTACAAATTTATAAGGATAAATAATACCCATTTCCCAACATTGCTTTTCTCTTGTGTTTGTCAGAGTCTTAGAATTCTCAGCTCTGTATTAAAAATATATTAAAAAAAAAAAGCATGACATAGGAACGTTTTTTATAAAATGATAAAAAATTCTAAAATGTAATAGCTCTTGTTAATATATCAATGATATTGCAGTAATAGGAAAAAAGGCTGTATTTTTCAGCATCACTGCTGTAGGTATGTATTTTTAATTTCAGTCACAATTTCCTGCTGCTCCAAACGTGCCATATAATCTACAGGAATCTGGGGAATTAATTAGGTACGTTTCATCTCTCCTCTAACTAATCCCCTCAGTTCTCTTAGTTTAGGGAGCTGAACACACCAACGACTGATAAGCCACAAGGGCCTTATTTACTTTACAGAAGGTTCTGCAAATCCCAGTGAGATGTTGGCCTGTGCTTAAATTTTCTCCACTTAGTCCTTGGGATAGTGGCATTTGAATGTGACCCTGGAAATCAAAACTATTATTGCACTTGGAAAAAGCAAATGAGAGTATATTAATAAGAACAACTATAGCAGTTTAACAATAAACTTTTCAATAGCCAAGTATTTTCTGCTTAAAGGGCCTCAGAGAGGATACAAAATAATTTAAGATAAGCAGTATGAACTGTGCCCACAGCAATTCCAAAACTAATAATTACAGTGAAATATCTTCACTTTTTCTGAATGTGTTTACAGTTGATTAAAATGACTTGGTTTCAGTCTGGTTTTAAACCACTCTTTAGTATCAGATTATCTTTTATTATCAGAGAATTGAAAAAATTACGTATCTATACTGTGTTTCTGATAATGTTGAGCCTGTGCCTGGATGGTGAGCTATGTCGCAGCGGCTCTTTCTCTTGAGCATACAATAAAGGTTAGCAGCAGACTCTCATTTCGTTCTGCTTGGTGAGCTTGTTAAGACCAGGGAAGAAAGACTGAGGTATTTTTCAACGGACACTAAAGGGAGGCAGTGGCGCATATGCATTTTGTCAGATTCACCTGGAGTAGTTCCTTCATGGTTGTGAACTGAAACTCTTTAACTTGGGTGAGGGCTAGCTGGCTGAATAACCACGTTGATTTTGTTGAGTGTTGTTTTGTTTTTTATGTATTTTAATCATTTCAGGACAGGGATTATTGAGGAACTATGTGTATGGAACCTGTAGATTCCTTATGAGATTTTTCTTTTTTTAATGTCTGTTTTTTGTAGTTTTGAAAGCCTACCAAAGAAAGAAAAAAGGCAGAACATTGTTCTCTTTTGTCCATTGCTGATGCTAAGAACAAGCATGCAGTGCATCCCAGCTTTTCTTGATTGTTCCACAGCTGTAGGGACTAGAACAGATTACTCAAAGCCCTATCCAACCTGGCCTTGAGCACTTCCAGGGATGAAGCATCCACAGCTTCTCTGGGCAACCTGGGTCAGTATCTCACCGCTCTTACAGTGAGGAATTTCTTCCTAATATCTAATCTAAATCTCCCCTCTCTCAGGGGGACCTCTCATCCATTACCTCTCATCCTATCGCTACACTCCCTCATAAAAAGCCCCTCCCCATCTCTCCTGTAGGCCCCTTTAGGTGGTGGAAGGCTGCTGTAAGGTCTCCCTGGAGCCTTCTCTTCTCCAGGCTGAACAACCCCAGCTCTCTCAGCCTGTCTTCTCAGGAAAGGTACTCCAGCCCTCAGATCATCATGGCCCTCCACTGGACTCGCTCCAACAGGTCCATGTCCTCCTTATGTTGGGAAGAACACGGCAAGGGAGTTGGAACTAGTGATCTTTAAGGTCTCTTTCAGTGCAAACCCTTCAGTGATTCTGTGATCTATCGTGTCATTCGTTAGGGCAAAATCCCAGCTTTCTGTGCCACTGGAAATAAATAATGACTTTAAATGTACATCTGCCTGAATGTGGAGAGTGTGAATAAAATCTTCAAAAGATTTTTCTTGGAAGGCTCTTTACAATATGGAAAAATATGTTCCCAGTAGTTCATCTAAGCCATTTCTTCCCAAGATTTTACCACTGCAATTGGGAAATGCTAGGAGACTCTTAACAGCTCTGAAAAATTAATATATTTGCTTTCATCATTACAGTGAAATGCAGCACTTTATTAAAAGTGAAATCTTCACATTAGTTTGTTATAGGAGATACAACTTAGAAAGATTTGTAAGCCATTCTCTCTCTTTTCATAATTTCTCACGCTGGAATAGTATGCCTGATAAATGTGCAGTATCTGTAATCTACTTGCAGTGTTTATGATGGTTCTGAAGCTTGTGTGAGGCTTCTTTGCCAAAATTTGACTGTCGTTCTTCTGAAGTCAATTAACTGTTTCTCCAAAAGTGAAACAAAGAGCCTGTAAAACATCTCCTCTCTGTATTGATCTTTCCATAGAGCCCAGAGAAGCATTTTTGTCCTCTGGCTCATTAATGTGGCACACTTAGACATTTATCTGGAGAGAGTAATGATGTCATCTCATGTGCTATAAAATCACCTCTTCGATTTTCCACATTTGAAACAATTGCTTTTCATTGCCTTTTCTTACGTTGAGTAAGGCTGTTGCTAATTATGCCATGCTAATTTTCTTTGGTTTATTAGTTAAATAGAATACTTCAAGTGTACACTCTTCTTTGTTAATACTATGCCTAGATATTAGGCAACTGTAAAAGTGCTGAGAGTTAGATCAACTAGCGTTTGGTGAGCTAAGATCCAAATATTTCTGATGTTTTATGGTACTCTCAGTAATATTCTGTAAAGATCACTTTAACTCAAGAAAGCAGTCAGACATCTTTGAAAAAGTCTGCTGTGCTGGAGTATTTCCAGATTTGCAGAAAACTACAAAACACATAGCAGTTGAGATCCTTCTGAGCCTCATAGAACAGTGTTTGCTCTGTTATCCAGGATTGGCAACTACCTTTGAAAATCTCTGCTCATCATTCCAATTTAAGTGCTATGGCTAAAAAGCAGGAGCACACATGTTATGCAAGCTGGCAAACTTATATAAAACATCAATGAGAGTCAATATTGGTGGTATGTTCACAGATGTGTAAAGGAATAATAACCTATCTAGTCTTAATGGACCTCAATCTCCGCTGAAAATTCTAGTCTTAATTTCTCCTCTTCTACCAAGAGATTATGTAACACAGAAATATATGCAGCTCTGAATAAGGGATTTTTTTTTGACATTGTAACCAAGAACATTGTTAGCATGTCAGAATGTGTCTGACACAAGAGCAATAGAAAGCAAAGGAACTGTCAGCAGTGTTGTGACCATATTGATTACATGCAGCTTATCTTCTCTTTATATTCTCTCCTGTCTAAAATAATGCTATTCTTTTTCCTGTTTGTTCAAGAAAGAGGTTGTTTAGCAGTTACGCAGTGGAAGCCTGATACACAGAAAACTCCCTCCTTTTAGCCGTAATAATTTAGTACTTTGAGGATAAAACACACACTTCTTGAATGTTATTCTCATTTAATGGCATATTCAAAAAATCACTGTCTTTTGGAGAAAGAGTCTAGTTAATTTCAGTGACTGGGTGAAATCTGTTTTTCAGTCTGAAACACGTAGATGCCCAGACAGCTAGTAGAACATCATTGATGTTTGTTTGCTTAATTGTCAAAACAGGCTTTTTATATGAAGGTCTGATATTAAAGATACTGATAGTGCTGCTCAAAATTTTTCATTTTTAATATTGGTAAAATGAACTTGTTATTTAGAAATGCTTTTCTTTCCATAAATCTACTTGCATAGAAGATTGAACAACTCTTTCTTCTCCCTATAGTTCATAATGAAATACAATTTAGAGGCCAGAATCCCCAAACCCTGAGACCTCCCAGTGTCAGTCAGTAATCAAGCTCTTGATCTTCACAGCAAGATCCAATAATTATTGGCTTGGGTATAGGCTTAGAAATTGGGCTTTTAAAATCAGAATTGTCTGGCTGTGAACTTTGAACTTAGACTGTTGGCATTCTAACTTACAAGTTTCATCTATGTTATTTAAAATAAAGTTCAAGTGGGACCATGAGAAGACTCCTTAAAGTCTCTTTATCTATTTTTGTACTCTTTATCTAGTACCAGTAGCAAGCTGTATCTCTTTTGTTAGTAACCCTTTTTGCCCGAATACGCTGCATGTACTTCTGTGGTTCTTGAGTACTCCTCCACAACATCTTTATTCTGATTTTGAATATTTTTTCTCATCTTGAAGTTTTAGTACTGCAAGTTTTTACTCTTCCTATTTTAAAATTCTGAATTAAAAACAACATAATCATGAAACACAATATAAAGAGTTGTATGGATCATTAAATCCTCTAAGAATATCTGACAAGCTAACTAAAATATGAGAAACTTGAAATACCTGTATGTTTAATTCTTCAGTCTTGTAATAGAGGTAGCAACCTCTCATGAAGCATTTCCTAAAGATTAATGAACAAATCTTTAGGAAATGCTTCATGTAATCTAATGGCCCTAGGCTATATTTTGGGACATCAGCTCCTCCCAAGTGGTTATTAATCCCAGGGAAGCCTCGTGCCTGAATCATCATTGCTTAATTATACCATTAGGATATTACATGTTGATTGCAGTATTACAAAAGGGAGAAGGTGATCAAATGACTACAAGGATCAGCAGTGTAAGAGTAAAATGATTCCAATGTATGTCATGGTTTTTAACTGTACCAGCCCTGAAATAATATGCTCCGATGTGAGCCTATATTCCTTGAGTGAAGCATGAAGGAAACAGTCTGACCAAAGCAAGGAATACAAAAGTCAATAGATTTCTGCACCATAACTCTGAATCAAAATGTGCAATTAAAATGTGTATTTGATTCCAACCCTAAAATGGGTCCTGTAATGATTTTTTGAGATGGTGTTATAATTCTATCCAGTACATTTTTTCAGATTTATATCCTGCGTAATCAGAAGTGATTGCAGAAGATTTATCTTAAAAATCAAGCTTCACAGATGAGATTACAGAATTTCTTTCAAGGGAACGTCACCTGTATCAAACAAGAGCAGAAAATTGGGTATTAAACCCAGAACTTCTTTCTTTTCAAAAATAAATATATAAACAAGGAAATGCTTCCTTTTCACAGATGCAGAAATCTTTTTGTGAGCAAGCCATATAGATTTTACTGCCTCTAATTTTCATACAGTTGCATAAAATAGGCAGTTCAGTGTTTCATTTTATTGTAACCTGCCTAGACATGTTTTCCATCCCTAAGTGTGTTATTTTTTACAGAATGACTGCTGTAAGTATAGGTGTTTAAACAGCTGAAAGACAATTGCAAGCTCTTGGTTAGTTCACGGCTAAAGTGAATCTATAGCCAGGTATAGCATAATGTAGATGAAGGTTGAAAGGTGGCTGATGCAGAAGCTTGTATGGTAATCAAGATGTTGCTTTAAGTGAATAAATCTTCAGCTCAGTTTCAAGTAAGGAGGAATCATAAGCAGTTAGGTAAAGGCAGTTGCTGGCAAGAGAATAATGAATCTACATATAAACCGTTAATGAAATTGCATGAACCCAGGGGTGTTTGCAAATCAAAAAAGCTTGAAAGGCGGGCAGGGAAGAGTATGATCACATCTTTGCTTCAAATGACAAGAAACGCTCTGGTTGCATTTTAGGTTTTTTATGTAAAATATGTATTTATGGCCCTTATCGTTGAAAAGCTTTCCATTATGCATGTCTGAATCAGAAAAGTTTGTCTTGTAGGGTTTTTTTATTATTATTTTTTTAAAACTTGTAGCTTATTCTATCTTCACTATAACTTTTCAGGTCTGTAGAACTCTTGATTAGGTAGGCCACAATATTTTTAATTTGATCTTAATGTGTCAAGTGATGGTGCTTGCTATCTTCATAGTGGAATTCTGAGAATAAGTGAAACTGTATTAGGTTGAAACTAATATATTGCCAAAGTAAGCTAAAGTTTAGCCCCCAAAAGATTTTACCTGCATTCTCACCAAGAAAGTTAATTTTTTTTCCTTAACTTTGGAAGTTATACTTTATTCTTTTCTTCAAAAAATAAGATACCCTATCAAGGAAAACATCATACCAGATTGAACAGTTAATCACGGTGGTTTTTTACCTTAAAAGAATTTGAAAGTTAGAGTTCTGCCTCCTCACTTGACATGTTCAAACATAACATTTTTATTGTTATTTAAATTGTCATCTGAATTTACATCTCTTTTGGTAAAACACCTTGCCCAGCTCTACTTCATATTATGATCAGCTTAACAGTATTTAATGTCTATTTTTTAGCTTGGCCATCTGTTCGTTCTGGACAGCATTTCGTATGTATGTCACAAAGGTATTGTGAAGTCTTTTTTGTCCAGATTTTACAGCCGGTCCTTGGGGCCAAGTAACCAGAATCAACCAAGTACATGGAACAAATAGAAATGTCTCTCCTCTATAATGTTAGTAAGACGGTATTTACATATGGAGCAGTATCATATAGGATATCAGTGTGATCCATTAACATATCCTGTTTTGAAAAAAGGGTTACTTGCATAAGTAAGTATGTGGGTAAGTAAGTAAGGGTCTGGCCTTTTGAGTGCTCAGAAGAGGTGAACAGTCACTTTCCTCAACCCTCTGAAGTTTGTTAGTGCAGAGAATCAGGTTTTTTTAGAGCTGCCTTTTGGGCTTTTTTTTTACTATATTACTTCAACTGATGTATTTCTATTATAGTGTTTAATAAATACAAACAAACATACAGTCACACAAGCAATTAAATTTGAGCAATATACTGACTTTCTGGATAAAACTACAATGCAATTATGCAAATACAGTGAAGGATAACAGGATTTTTTTTTTTTCCCTTATCAATACAGAAATTTCATTATCTGTCATTTAGAATTGGCCATCCCTAGACTGAAAAATAGAGGAGGAGGATAATGAAAGAAATAAGAAACTTCTTAAATTTATTTGATGTCATACATTTCTCATTTTGATGGAAAACATTTTTCTCAAACTAATGGTTTATCATTGATTTCTCTGTAAATACTGTACTTGAATTACCCTTTCTGCAATAACATGAAAAATCTTAGAATTTATTCAATATCTCAGTAGATCTGCAAACTATGTGTTCTGCTTAGTGTAACAGCATGAAGTCTAGCCCATCTACACTGTATTTCAGCCATTGATTTTTTTTGAAACTAAAACAATATTCTGAATTTGATTTGCATTTAGAAAGTAGCTCACATCTTCACAGTGATGCTTACAGTTGCTGTACTGAATTTAGACTTTACTGTATGCTTTTTTTGTGACAAGGTGATTACCAAACTGTTGCATTTAGAATTAATTGATGGAATTCTTTGACACAATATATCATTAATTCTAAAGTACATAGAATTTGAGAAAGGATAAACACGATGTAGTATTCTACAGTTATATTTAGTAGATTAAAGCTAATTAACTACTGGCAGTAACACTTATATTGAAATTCCCTGTGTTGTTAGATCTTTCTGTAATTGTGATGTATGTATTGTCTTATCCCTTCACCCTAAAGACCACAATAGGAGATAAAATCCAGGACTAGATAGATCATTGTTCGGGTTCTACCCAGCAGCCATACCAATATTCCAATGTATAAACAGTTACTTGAAATACAGTATTTTTTTCTTAGAGTGGCTAGTGCAGTAACTTTCAAATTAGGCTCTGACTCTGTGTTGCCTTCAGGTTAATTCATTTTTTTCTTATGACAATATTAATCCCTTTTCTCCAGTGGCTCATTTTTCACATTTTCAGCACTGGTAGAGGACTGCAGTATGTTAAAAATCAAGACACTTCAAATTATGTCTACTAGATGGTATAATACTTGATAGCATGACACAAATTTCATTTACATATGTTACACCATTATTTAGTAGAGAGTAGGGTTAAATTGTTAATTCAAGGGAGGAGGCATCTCAGCTGGGGTAGATTTCCTTACAGCTATGCTTTTAATATGCCAGCTGGATTACTAGATCTGCAAATGTGGCCTGGTTTTCTGATTGCCCAGTGACTTCTTTTATGACCGTCATCAGGGCACTTCTGCCTAATTTCCCCATCAGTTAACTCCAGTGTGTTAGCTTTCTGATGTGTTTGTATGTAAAGAACAGACTTGTTCAAGTGTTCCAGTAGAATCTGGAAGAAGGTAGGAAATAAGAAATAGTTATTTAGTACTCCTGTGATCTGAAGCATAATTTATTAGCAAACAGAAACTAACTTAAACTCTGTACGTATGAAAGTACATGCATGCGTTAAGAAAAAAATTTAAAATTTGAGATATTGCTCAAAATAAAGTCAAGCTGTTGGTATGGAAACCTTAGGTCCTGTGCACCACTTGCATCCTAACAGTGTTAATTTAAATTTCTGTAGTACATGTCTTCAACTACCTTTTTATACATTAGTGAGTTCCTATCTCTCTGGATTAAAAAAAAAAAAAAAAAAAAAAGAAAAAGTCAGGATCTGAAATTAAATATCTGGCTAGAAATTTTTTGGTTTTCTCTTTTCAGTGTGCTTGGATAGCTAAGCTACTTCCTATCAAGATAATGAGTTTATGCCCACACTTCACAGCGTTCACCAGCTGGTTAGAATAGCCTTCCATACATTCTAGGTAGCTGAATGAACAATACAGACTAATTCATTTTTTAGTGGCTTAGTCACCTGGCAAAGAAGCATGAAGAAATGCTGCCATTACTTTCTTAATAACAAGTTAAAGTGTTGATGATTATTCTAATCATATTCAAAAGAAATAAGTGAAAAAGACCAGCTATTTTTGAACCTTGCATGTAGTTCAGAATTGACTCTAATAAGGGGAATAAAAGAGTAAAAGATATATCGTTTCTGAGTTTGGTTCATCCATTTCCAGCTGCGAGCTTCCTGTAGGCGTTCCACAGGAACATGCATGTGTCTCAAAAGTCATGTTAAAACTGACCTTGTGAAAAAAATTGAGAGATTGATATTGAATGATCAGGGTCATAATTGAGCCTTCAGTTCTGCTTTCCTTTTATATTTATTGTTACTGCATAAATCATGTAACATTTCTTTTTATTAGTGTAATGCTTTCGACATTTCCATTTCCATTTCCATTAAAACCACATTCAGAGCTATTAATGGTTTGTTATTATCCAGTACTGTATCAATTAATGGAGCCAACATGCAAAGAAGAGGATGTAAATCAATCCTACATATGAGACAGTTGCATTGCAGACTGATTTCCTTATTCCCCAAAGCCTTCAGAGAGGAGTGATTTCTGATTATGAGGTGAAGTAGTTGAGAAAGAGAAAATAACGTGTTTAGTGGAATCCATCAGCTTCAAAAAGGACCAATCCACATGTCCTTTATGTTAATGCAAGTTGAATCAGATTTGTTTGATGCATATTGGCTTTTGGAGTTTTAATTTTTTTTTTAGGAATGTAAGAAATTCACTGTCTAGTTGCTTTTCTGAAATTATATATAAAAAATAGCTCTAAATCTCATAAACTGCTGATACCTTTCAGACTTTTTTATTTTCTATGGCCTCAAACTGATTTCACTGCCAACCAACCATCAAAGACTTCTAGGTAGTTTGAAGTCAATTTCGTATTTTGGGATAATAGATATTATAGCTTCAAAGGATTAGGTAGAATAGCTAATGAATTTGAATCATAATTATTCAATAAATGATGCTGGTGACATTATTTAGAGAAATATAATCCTGTATAGTGCATTTCGAATCCGAGTAATCAAAATCTTGGCAAGATGGGAAAATCAAGGAAAGAAAAGTGATTTGCTCAAGAAATGCAAGTGATTTGTTTATCCAGTGGATCACTGAGCAGTCACTGTCCTTTTGACTGATACTTGCTTGTGGATGTTTCCATCTCTCCAGTATTAACCACCACCCCTATCTCAGAGAGGACAGTGTAATGGAGATTGCCCGTCCTTGAAAGTTACTTTCCAGATCTTTATCATTATTAATATGCAGCATACCCACTGGTGAGATTCAGAAGTTTTTAAGAGTCCAGTGCCAATGAAATTGACAGAAACTTCAAGTTTTTGTTTTATAAGAGTTGTCATAAAAATCACTCCTGTGTGTCAGAAGATGCATCATGTTGAAATTCATTCATGAGAACAAAAGATGACTATGAAGCTGTTCCGTGTACTGTGAGGGGGGTCTTCAACTGGGAATTGTGTTTAAGTACTGCGTATTCTGACATAAAATGCCATGTGATGTTTTGGCATATGATAGGGCAAGGAAGAGGCTCATGCTCTATGCATACATGCATACATACACATACGTGTTTGTACATACTTATAGGCTTCCTTGTATTATGTGTTGACAGCAGTATAAGATTTTAGAAGCTTCCTGTATTCCAGACTTAGTTTCTTTTTTTTTTTTTAAATCAGATTCTGAATTCTAGGTATAGTATGTTTAGTAAGTTTATTGAGTATAGGTATAAATACATGCATGCCCAGACACATTGATTTTTCTGTGCATCAGTCAGGAAAGCAACCCATGCCAAGGAATTCATAGACTGCTTTACAAATAGAAAAAAAAAAAAAGGATTTGGCGTAGAACGTTGTTCTAAAGTTAAAAGGATGGAGACGGGAAATTTGATGTATCTCACACTGAATCCTGCCCGTGAAGGCACCTGTTATTTAAGCCCAGAAATTCTGAGTTTTCTAATATTACTTTTATTTATTTTCCAATATATAAAATGTTGGCTAAAGAAGAGTTAAACAACTGTCAATAAAAACAAAGATTTACTTCTACTAAAGAGTGAATATGAAAGAGCGAAGTTCTGAGTCAGTGTGTGAAACCATACTATATATGGCTGTGATGTCCATACTTGTTCTTAAATACTGGCTGATGCAAGTATTAATATATGTGTATTACAGTTTATTGTTATTATATCCTGAGGTAGAATTCTTTGAGATATAGCAGATGAGTTGTTATAAGATTGTTGCTATTGGAAAGCTATCTGTTTCCATTCCTTCTTCAATAGCTTGTTTTTGTTGTTAAAAGGAGCGGGAGTGATAATAATTTTCCTGCCAGTCATAGAAGAGGTGTTTTAAGTAATACAGTAAGGATCATTTATTTGCCTGTTTTTGAATGTAAAGAAGAGCTACCATGTGGTCCAGCATAACTTTTTGTAGTGTATTGGCACTCATGCTTCATAAAACCTGTTGCAAATCCCAACCAACATTCTTAAATAGAATTTCTTTTGAATCTGATAAAATTTTAAGAACTAGAATTCAGTGATGTTTGCTTTAATCTCATTGAGAGAAATGAACTCTGAATGGCTAATGCTTTCTTACATTTCCACGCTCATTCAGCCATATCTGGTTTTAATAGGTGTATCTCTGCCTTATAAGGGTTATTTTAAGAAACACAAGGCCAAGGTATTTTTTAGAGGTACGCTAGGCAAAGTGTAGATCAGTAGTGCAAGTGAATTTCAGTTTTGGTCAGAACAGCACCTAATAGAACAAAAGAGTATGCCAGTATCCATTCTCATTATACTTCACATCCCTTCTGAGAGCTGGAAGCTGCATGGCTTGCATTGTAACAGTTGTGTGCTGAATGTGAGATAAGGTCTAATGTCTACCAGGACCCGTTTAACTTAAGACATTTAAAAATAATCCAATGATTTCCTTTTAATATGCACAAGGCTGGATTCCAGTTCAGGCCACAGAGCTAGCTCGGCATTTTACATTTTAATAACTATTTTTTTCTGTATCTTTCACGTGGATGCGAGGGGGCAGATTTTATTTATTAAGTTGCACTGGCAGATTTCAGACTTATGGCAAGGTATCATCCCAAATATGCAAAGCGTTTTGATGGAATAAATAATTACCTGTGACAGCGTACACAACATATGGAGAAAACAATAAAAATCCCTCCTGCTCATACCTGTTCTCATCGAAACCAAGAATAACTGTAATGAATCCACTGGAATTCCATCAGTGTAAAGTTAGTGTATGGAGGAGGGGAATTGTATTATATGAGCTCAGTGCCTGTTACTATTATAATCAAATGCTGGATATATTCTAACTACTAGCTTGGGAGTGATGCAAGTCAGTGTACAGCAACAGTCAGCTGATATTCTCTACAGGAAAAGTCTAGACATGAAGAACTTTTTTTTTTCCTCAGATGCTGTTTGTGGTCTCTGTCCTTTGCTAGAAGAGTAAACTTCCCTGTATTAAGACACTGTATCTTAGTCTTCCTTAAAGTCACGCTTGTGAGTTTCTACTGTCACCCTTCAGCATTGTAAGAGTTAAGTAGCACATTTTCATTAACTATTTTGCCATATTAATGGTTTTTTTTGTATTGAAACATCAATTCCTTTCATTTTAAGAAAATTAATTAATTTGTTTTTCCCCTAGTTTGTTTTAAGTTCTAAGCCTTCAGATTTTATAATGTGACAAACAAAATACCTGCTCCAAAACACCCAGGGTATGTTAATTAAAGACTACTATGGGGAGGTAAAGGATTACTGTTAAGGTTCTGTTGATTTCATCTGGGATGGCTCACAGACATGAATACCTGTAATCTTCCATAAACTAATGCATGTGCATGCAGTCAACATGGCAGTCACGTAGAGAACATACTGAGTATAACAGAGAAAACATGTTATTTAGCATTTTATGTAATATCCATTAATAAGATGTCATTTCTGGTAACAAAGCCATTTTTGTTAACAAAGAACTGTATTATACATATAGATATTTTTCTAATCGTGTCATCTCATATGTGTATAGAGGAAGATAGGGCAGATGTTCTGTTACCAACATTTCATTCCAGGCATGAATAACCTAGGTACTGCTGGTTCAGTGCAAGACTGAAAGGTAGTGCACAAAGTAAAAAAAACAACTAGTAATTATTTTTCTTTCTAGAATGTAGGTAAGAGACACATTGAGTTGACAGAAGCTTCCTGCAAGAATCAATGGAAGTGATGTTAAGGCTAATGTTGATTTAAAATTTCATCCTTCTTGTCTTTTAAGCCAAAGGACATTTAGAAATTAGAATCCCTTCTTGATTTACAGCATCCTTTTTTTTACTAATTTCTGTGCAAATAACATTATTTCAATTATGTGTCATATACTGTGGGTAACATGGGTGAAAAATACAGTTGTTTAAATTATTGCTTGAAATTTAGGTGTGAGCTCAAATGTCTTTCTGATATCCTGACCCTGAGTTTATTACCTATATCTGCAGTGTTACAATCCAGGGCAGCCTAAATCTTTGCCTGCCGTGCTATTTTACCCCCTCCCATAGTGAGATCCTAACGGAGAAATTGGTTCTGTAAACTACAAGCCTTGCCAGGAGATGGAAAACAAACTGCACTATAAAGAAGATTAAAGATTTTCCCTGTAAGGCTGGTGTGTAAAGAACAGGTCTGAACCTATTGGATCACTTTATTTAAGCCACTGAACTGTGGTAATTAGACTTACGGGGAAAGAGCATTCATATTTTAAAAGACTGAATTGCTGACTCTGCTTTGCCTTCTGCGGTATGCACTGCTGAGTTCCTTCTCTGGTTCAGCAATGTGCCTGATCACCTTCGGTGATAATCTACTTGTATAATTTCAAGGCAAATAGCAGTGGTGTAGATGATAGGTGAGGGTCCTCCATTTTGCACATTGTCTTTAATAAAGCTCTTTTTAATAAAGAGCTTTATTAAACATGATGTAATGTCAGCTACCTCTGTATGAAATACCGGTATTAGCAAATGCTGTTGATGAGTGGTGTCGTCAAGCAAGTGTCCAGAACTTCTGGTTGTGTCACTGCTTAGGGCAGGGAATAAAGCAAAATGTGAGCTTTTGTTACACCTTTCCTTTTCTTTTTCTCTAACATAGTCATTTTGATCTCACCTAGGAACTTGCTTTTAATGATGCTTATCTTAGTTTACCAAAACAAATCATTGTCACCTAATCTGTATAGCTTGTTCCTAGGGTTTTCTTAGAATGGCCTCTACTTGAGAATTAGCCTTTGGGGCCTGGTAGCTTCTTTGCTAGATCACAATTATTGCATAGCATGTGCAAGACTTCTCCTGAAAAATGCCAAACTTTTACAAGCACCCTGAAAAAGTTCTTATTATTTACTGCTCCCCACACTCCTTAATAGCCATGAGCAGCATTCCAGAGCCCAACCTTATTTTGGAAAAGGATTAGGCTCTCTCTGTTTCTAAAGAAGAACACCAGGGCATGACTCGCACCCAATTTCTGAGAAGACAGTTATTAATACAGATCATCTTGTAATGTCAGTCAGGTAAAATACCTTGCCTAAGCGTAATATTCCCCATGTACCTTATTTGGAGGTGCAAAATATTTGCTAAATCACAACCTGTGGAGGCATCTCCAGTCCTAATAAGTCTGAGCTTTGCAAGCATTTAATTTTGATCTGCCTTGCAGGTCAGGAATCACACTGATAAATGTAGTTTATGCTGTTGTGAGTAGGTGGAACTTCAGGCTGCAGAAGGGAATCTTATTCTGCGTGCTAGATTTCAAAGGGGAGGGGAGAATAAACACTTTTGCTTTTGACTTTACTTTTGGGAATTTTGTTTTCAATGCTTTTAAGAACATGGAAAAACTATTTCCATTCTCTTCCTAAAAGAAATGACACACTTAAAAAATTGTTTTGGATTAATCAGAGCAGGGCTGGCATTTTGCCCATACATGTAGCCATTTAACTATGGGTACCTACAGTGACTTGATCAGCACTGGTGCTGAATGTAGGGGAGGGAGGGACTCTGTGTGTGTGTGTGTTTGGTATCTAGAAATGACTTGTTTCTTGTTTATTTGCTGATTTTTTTTTTTCTCAAATTCCCTAATTTTGAGACTGAGGAAGAGATGATGTAAAGAATTTACAAGGTTTTGCCTGCTAGTATGAAAGTGGCTAGCATGGATTAGTTGGAGTGAAGGGCTCATAAATACGCATCTGGGCAAGTTCAGGTATTGAATATAAAGGCTGCTCGCTTTTCACCAGTTCATCGCTTAAGTACCACTCAGAACACACTTGCTCTGAATGTAAGTAGGGGAGCATAAGAAGGGGAAGAAGTGAGGACTTGTTACTAACGATGTGAATGGGTAAAAAGAGTTCGCTGTAGTAAGTGTTCTTGGTCCCTCCTGACTGTGCAGCCATTGCGACCTTCTAATAGTGGGGTATTCTGCTACTTTCTCCTCTTAAACTTCTTTCCACATACAGGAAGCCCTCACAGAACATAACTCTGTGATTATCCACATGGTCAGACTGTACCTGCAGAGAAAGCAGCTTGATCTGTGACATCAAATTTCATTTGTAGAGACCTTGTTAGACTTCAGTTTCTGCGCAGAGATGAGCAGTGCGGTGTAAAGCAGTTGTAAAATGTGTATGCTGTGAACATTTGCTCTTTTGAATGAGGAAATGCCTTACAGGAGAAGTTACCTTTCTAACAATCTTAATGTATATTTTTCAGTATCAAAAAATTCTAAGTCCTTCTTGAAAAAAGGTTGAAAGAGGGGACGCTTTAAATAAGTCCTTGAATTACGGTAATTCAAACCCCTTATGTAATAAGTATCTATGTAAAATCACAAAGAAAGACTTTCCCCTGTTACAGAGCTCAGATTTGGTCTTCTGACTTCAGTGTCTTAAATGCATAGCCTTTTTTTGGTAGTGGCTCTTTTCAAAATGTAGGAGACACCAGTCCTTTTACCTCAACATTTCTAATCCTTCCAAAACCATGTTATGCTGCATGTATCATTTTGCCATTTAACTTGATAGAGACTTGTGCATCCCATTTGGACATGAAACAGCACAATAGGTATGATGTCTTCAGAGAACGATGGCTATGCCAGAAAGCTTGTCCAATTAAGTGACAGAGTTTTTAAACAAGTAAAATGCAGAAAGCTTACCTTTTTTACTGTATAGATTTTGTGGGAATTATATCGACAGATTTCTATGTGCAGTTTTTTCTATGTGAAATTTTTAAAGATTACTTTTAAAATATTATATACAAAGCAATGAAAGGCAATTGCTAATGCTTCTGAGATGTGTAAAAGTAGCAGAGCTTTCTGCTGGCAATGTACTTAATGAGGAAGAGCACCTGTTTTACCTGAATTGCAGAGTATTGATTGTGTTTCACTTCAGCTGTGTGGCTGGTAATGTTGCTGGACTGGAAGACAGTGATCTTAGTCCCAACTGCAGACAATGGACAGGCAGATTCCATGTGAGGAAGTTTAACTGGTCTCTTTTATACCATGCACTCAGATTTTTACAAATCTGGTAGCGCTAAGAAAAATGGTGTGAAAAATGAAAAAATGAAAAATGGTGAAACAGACACCACTGGAGTCTAAATACTCAAAGTAACATAGGCAGTGGAGAAGGAAAGTACACACTTCCACCTCAGTTCTCGTATAATATTTATTATCATAATTTCTTAATGTGTTTTAATTGTATTGGTCAATTTGAGAAGGTCATGCTGTTGCCTGTTTTCTTCTCCAATTCTGTTGGCATTTGAAAGTAATGTATACTTCCCACTGGATTGAAAGGGGAAGAATCAAAGATGCAGTGTTTACATTTAGATTGTGACTCTCCCCATCTTCAGTATTATCTTTTAGAAAAAACCTAGCCATATATTTTTACTGTGGCCAATAGCACTAACATTATTTATGTGACAGACACTATCCTAATAAAAAGAAAATGACAGCCCCCTGAAAACAGTCACAGTCTGTCTATAGGGACGATTTGGGGGCTATTCCACAGGTGTGTCCTTTGTGTGAAGGGCACAGAAAGGGTCATGAAGGATTCGTGGATTTCAGCAGCCTCACTCAGTTTGACCCAAAAGGAGATTCACCATTTTCTTTCACTGTGCTGTATTTATCTTCTTAGATGTCTTAGAATTTTCAAATCTCTATGCCTTATAATCAGTCAAATAAAATACATTCCAAATTTCCACAAAACTTTGACAGCACCTGCAGATGTTTTCATGAATATCTATTTAAAGGTAGCAAAACTGTTTCAGTAAGCTTAAAAATTCCTAGCTGCTTTGTGCTAGGCAATTTCTCAGTAGATGTTCATAAGTTCATGCAGGAATATGCTTGTCAGAAATACAGTGCTCCACAGCCTGCTGTCCTCATTGAATCAATCACTAAGACGGACATCAAGAAATAATGTTTAGTTTAAACCATATAGGGCAATAAAAGATAGACAGTATCATCAACTTCAGTCTCCACTTGGAATACATTTCATCTACAGGCACAAATGTTAATTTTCAGTTCCGTGTCTAAAGAGACTAGATACTGTGGGGACAATTGTGGACGAAAGGTGTAAAATGCCCTTCCATACTGCAAGCCTCGAAGGACCAAAGTCAGGTGAAAGACATGAAATATGTTGTTTGAATAGAAATATCCTGTTAATGGGAGTGTCTAGAATGCACATTTTTCTCTCTTTTGACAGAATGAAAAACATTTCTCTTTAGAGAAATCTTGTGTACCATAGGACACTCAGTAGAAGCTAGAGAATTTCTGCAAAAAGCGGTGCTAAGAGACTAAGTACTCACATTAGTGCTGCAGCTGCAGCTGAGCCCAATTGTTAAAAAGAGGACTGAATGAGTCAGAGCACTTACTGCATCCAGTCATTTTATCCACTGTTCAGCAAATCAGCTGACTAATGACTGCAGTATTTGGAAGACGGAAATAATTTTATTAGCTTAAACTTCACAAAATGGAGCCATGGGATGAGTGAGAAGATAGCGCGAAAAATTCACAGTTGATTCTGAGAATCGGCATTGACAAGACAAGCTGACACTTAAGATAACAAATAGTAAACTTAAAAATGTGGGCAGAAAATATGTGGGATGAAGCACATGTTGTTATTTCAGGAGGATTGGATTAAATTTTTTTCTAGATTTGCAAAATAACAAATACCCTATTTGTCCTTTATTGGCTACATTTATTTGGATAAACTTAGAAGAATTGGTTCATCACTTTCCCTGGAGATTCACAACCTGAATTACTGAGAAGGTGAATGATAGGTAGGCAAGTGCCTATGGAGGAAAGCGAAAACAATTCAAGAACTCCCAACTCATCTTCCTTTGTCAGAAAAGAAATATTTATTTCAGAAAATAAGAAATGTATTTTTGTTTGATATTTAAGTCCCTGCCTTTTCAAGCTCAAGTGAGGCAAGATTATTCACTTGTATAATTAAAGAAGAATATGGACATTGACATAATGTGTCCTTTGAGCTGACAGGCAATGCCTATGATTAGAAGTTAGCACTGGGTCACATATGAAATGAATGCAGGTAATCTTGAGTGGTTGGCTTTATTTCTTCCTTGCCTACTTCTTAGAAATGCCTCAAATTGACACTAATTTGAGAGTTTCAACTCCCAAAGCCCCTTTGGATAGTAAGGGTAGAATGTAAGAAATTTTCCTTGGTGTCAGTAACTTTTGCCTTTCTTCAGGTTACAAAAGGTGATTGATGGGAATAGCAGTTCTGCTCGATGCTGCCATTGAATTTAAACTGAAAATTAGACTGACAGGCAATGGATACTTTCTTTCTAATAGTTAAAAACAGTGATAGTGAGCATGATGCAAAGAGGTTGTGATGGACCTGCTGAATGACATATATATATATTTAAAACTAAGATTAAAATACATATTGTAAGCTTAGAATGTCAAAAGAATCTACTAAACAAAATCATTTATTGCCTCTTTTCTTGCATATATCTCTCCTGGTGAATTGAAGAAAATGGTTGCAAGTCAGATATAGCCCATAGAAGTGAAAAATGTGGTGTTTGCCCTCTCTGTTATGTTAATCTGGTGGTAGGGATCACACTCCATTTGTTCCTGTTCCTGTACAGCACAACCTGAGTTAGTCTGCAGCTGACTGGGAATGCTGCATTTGAGGAAGGAGAGCAGGACTGTTCTAAAGAGAATTTTAGGAGCAGTTTCTGTATGGAGCCTTTTATGAACAGGTGCTTCACTCATAAGGTCCTTTGATTATGCCTCTGTTGTTAGCACTTAACAGCAGTCATGATAAAGTATGGAACATCAGGTTGAATAACAGTGAATATATTGGGTTGATAATTGACAATAAGGATTTAGTTGAGCTCCACAAAGTGTTCAGGAGACAATATAAACAATAGACTGTGTCTGCTGATTTCCGTTTTAGGCATCTATGTCTTAAATTTAGATGACTGCATTAATGAAAACATGCTTTTCCCTCTTTTTTTTAAAAATAAATTTTAAAATTGTATGTGGGTGAGATATGTAGCAATATAATTTGCAGTCTGGGTTACTGTCCTCAGCTACGAAGTAACATTAGTACATCTTCTCTATGACCTATCAGTCGGTCAGACAAGAGAAATCAGTCTTCCACTGGGCTTCCAGTGTTCAGTATCTGTATTGAACTTGATCTATTACATTACTAAATGCACTGGAGTGAATATTTGAGTTCACAGGCACAACTGGTGGTGAGCAAAGACCCTGAGATTTGGCTCTTTCATATTTCAAAATAATATTTTGGAGTCATTTGTAAGCTATTTGCGGGATCAGTATTTTGTCTTGAAGATTTTCCTGTGGATTTTGAATGTCTCACTAAGTTATTATTTGAGTGATGCTCTACTTTAATTTAGAATAGGTTTATGTAGTTGTTCTCTTTATCGTGTTGTTTGTGCTCGGGTGAGTGCTAGTGCTCTATGAAGAGTTCATTGTTGGTGACTGACTACCTGTTTTTCTTGCAAGTGCTTGAAACAACCTGGTTTATTCTGGTTTATTCTAGAAAATTCTGTTCAACAGATGTTTTTCTTTCTATTAAAACAGCCACAGAGCTTCACAAAAAAAGATAGGATAAAGACATAGTCCTGATTCTGTCTCAAAGTGCTCACCAGCCAGTAAAACGAATCAGGTGGTAAAGGAAATATGTGAAGCATCTGCTGAAAGACAACAGGAGCAGAGGTATTACGCATGTATAGATGAGTGCAATACTTCCTAGCTCTTACGAAAAACTTCCTAAAAAGTATAAATGAGCCCTTAGCACAGCAGCCAAAAGTCAGGTGGGCATTTTGTTCTGCTTCATCTGTTACGTAGTGGTTATACCAAAGGTGAATGTGTCCAGCTGAAAAAGAGTTGCAAATGTAACAATTAAAAGTTGAACAATACCTAGGGAGCAGAGAAAAGAATTACATATTCAAAATGCTTGAATTGATAAAAATTATGTCAAATTCTCTACTGTATAAAATGTCTCTCCATGTCCTTGGGAAATATGAGACAAAAGAAAGCTAATACAGGATGGACTGCATACTGCAGGCTTTAGAATGAAAGAGCCGACTTAAATCCAGTGAAAGTTTCATCTGATTAATGAGTCAGACTCCAGTATTTGTCCTGAAGTAATTAGTATGAGATTACATTCATCTATCTGCACTTGTAAACTGAACATTGCAATTACAAGGAGGGGTGTGCACTCTGTGCATTATGTTTATGCAAAATTATGTTCCGGGGACATCACTGCTGTCTTTCAGTCAAGCCTTCAAAAATTCCTAAGTGTCTGACTAGTGTTGTACATCTTTTCTCGGGAAATTTTAAATTCCATAGCAACATGTTGCTTATTTTACAGACCCCTGTTTCATTAAGCGAGCAAAACAGAAGTTCTTGCTGTATATTTTTTTTTCTCCTTGAAGTTCAATTTGCGTCTCGTGTCATATTTGTTGCCTGCTGTTCAAACCAGCTCCAAAGTCAGATTTAATTATTTTCTCATAGTCTTTTAAATGGTGTTTATCCTATTTATCACAAAGGTATCTGAGTGCTTCAAAAACATTAATGAACTTACATTCAAAAAATGGCTTTGAGATGAATGGTGTTACTATCTGTCTTTTCAGTTGGGAATGGAGGTACAGAGAGATTAAAGCCAGAAATTACTATAGGTGTTCTGTTTTAGACATTTGTCACCTTTCTTCTGTCTGCCTAAAATATTTAGCATTACATAGCAATTTGTACATTTAGAACTCGGCTCCCATCATCTTTGGTGTCCCTGTGAGTACCAGACAGTGTGCACAGAGTTAAGTATTGAACTTGGAGGGCAGAAACCCTTCAGATGAATTATGCAGTTTCTGAACTGTTTGAACAGATCACTTCCACCAACATTGTATACAAACTGTCAAAAAAGGTAAAAGGTCTCAGTTCTTCAGGGTAGTACCCATCTTTCTTGGGCATGAGACCATCCTCTTTTACCTGCAATCTCTGTCTTTTTTATTCCACGCTCTCAAGCTTTTGCCAAAAAAATTAAAAAAGGACTTTGTATGTAACCATTAAGCATGTCTTCTGTACTAAAAAAAGCTGTAATAAGGGACAAAATCAGTGGTAATGGAAAGGAGTTCACATAGATTTATGGAAGGAAATCATGCCTTATAAATACATTGGGTTTTTTTGAAGCAGCCAAAAGACATGTGGTTAGGAATGCCTTGGCTAGTGTGCCCTATGCAGCTTTCTCCAAAGCTTATGATAAGATCTCTTACTGTGTGCTTTAAAATCAATCTGTGATGTCAAAAGAGATGTTGCTCCTACAGAGTAATGTCAGATTAGGAGCAGAAAAGAAAGGCTAGGGAGACATGAGGAAGGCTTCAGGTGGCGTTTTGTAGAACTCATTAAATGTATCTCTGTTCTACATATTCAAGGAACAAATAGAAAGGTGGTAAGGTTCAGAAATGACAAAAACTAAATGATAAAAAATAACACACAATAACACCAAAACTGGAGATTACTGCTGTGAGACACCGCGCAAAAAATGCAGAAAAAGTTCAGTGTTACTAATTCTGAAATGGTACCTGTATATAACTTGAGAAGTGCTATAGTTTTCGCTGAATTATTCAGAGACATCTTGGGCAGTTACTAATTATTCTGCAAAAGAGCCCACCTCATTCCAACAATGACTGGAAGAGGCAGACACATTTTTAGTAGGCAGTGTCCAATTTGGCAAGGACACTTCAGACCTGGAAAAGAGATGGAGAAGAATAATGAAATGACAAGAAGGCTGAAATGAATTCCCTGTGTAGAAAAGTTAAATGGACTAGAACTCGGAAAAGAAACAACTGAAGCAAGCGCACAATAAAGGTCTCTAAATGAATGCAAATAAGGAGTGATTATTCATCACCTCTTATAACAGAAGAGCCAATGGGCAACCCTGAAACTCTCATAAAGCAAATTTAGACCAAAATGCTGTATTTTACATGCCATGCATAATTCAAGTGTGTAACTCGGGATTTTTAGGATATCAAAAGTATAAAAAGAGCAATAAGCAATTAGAGTAAATCACGGACCCATCAAGGGCTATTAAACACAATGATGCAGATGCAAACTCTAGCTCAGGAAGTTGGGACATCATACTGGCAGGAGTATCATCTGTATTTGCTGGTTTTATACTTTTTCCACACTTACAAACTATTCTCCATGCTGAGACAGGATATCCAATTACACTTTTCATCTGACCTAATAAATCTGTTCTTATTTTCTAACAGGCTTCCTGACTGAATCCCAAAGCAGGTTTGTCCTGTACACTCAATAAGGTAAGAAAAATTTGAAGACTATAACATGCAACTATGCATTTGTGCAAGCCAATTTTGTCATCTTTTCAAAAAAATACTGAAAAATTACAGCAGTGGGTTTCACAGGTAGTTTCTAACAGTGAGGGACAGATCTTTTGCCAGGACTACTGCTTTCTGCTCTGGTCCTCAAAGTCTGTCTGATATCCTTCTTTTACCTCCTTTTGTCAAAGTTGATTTCATCAGTGAGTTTGTATCTCCTCAATTTTGTTCCCTTGCGCATCAATTTTTCTTTTAACTCAAAACCTCCAGATTCTGCTCACTTCCTTACCAGCTCTACATTACTCTCCACATTCATGTTCTTCCTGCTTTCCAAGTCCAGCCATTAGGGGCTCATATTTGATTTATCTTCATTTCCTGCAGTCCTTTTTTTTTTTTTTTTTTTTCCTGCAAATTCCACTGTCAGCATCTGAAAATCCTGCTTAGGGATGTAATTTTTCTGATAAATTCCCTGAGGGGGAGGCTCCTGTAAATAAGTGTGATTCCAAACAGCTAAAGTTAGGAAATATTATAAACAACTGAAAACAAGGCAATTAAAAGTATGTAAGTTTCTACTTTTATGATTGGGAATATAGGTGCTGTTATATATGTATGTGTATCAGATGTTGTGGTCAGAATACTGGGAATATACAGCTGTTCCCCAGCTCATGGAGCATGCAAAAGACTTGAGTTATTTCTGATATATTTGTTGCAGCTGAGTAGGGGCTGGAGTCAGCCCTACCTCTTGACACTTCCTCTCTTCTGATCAGGAAATATTCAGAAGAGTCAGCTGCTTCTCTGACTGTGATTAAGCCTTCTCCACATAAAGGCTAGAGCTATACTTTTTGAGAGGGTGACTCAAAGAACTCTGAAGAATTGAAAGGGGAGAGAGAATAGACTCTCGAGTCTTCTTCCCTGTATCATGTCACCTCTGCCATTCAGAGATAAAACCATAGAGGATGGTACGGGCTGCTCTCTGATGCCATCCGACCATCTTACATCAAAGTAAAACACGGAAACAAAGTAAGATTGAAAACCAACCACAAAGATGTCATGCTGCACATGCTGTGCTGGCGGAGCTTTTTATTTCAATCCATGCGCATGTTTTTCAGAGCCATCTGTACAAGGGAAGTGTTGTCAGTTTTTTCCCCACCCACACCATTCTTTATGCACCTTAGGCTTGTACAGTTATTGGCTGTGTTACACCCAAGGTTCTCAGGGGGCTTCCTCTTCAGTGTTCCAATATGGCAATGGTTTTTGCTGTATATAGTGCATTTCAGTAAAGCTGAGAAAAGTAAAGACATTTAGCTCTCCTGCTGCTGTGTTCTTCCATTAGATGAACGTATTACCATACACCCACCATAATCTGCTCCAAAACATTTCATTTGCAATGAAAGAAATAAGCCCCTTTTCCTACTGTTACTGCTGTCTGGAGCCAAGTTGTTTTACAGACTTAGACTGAGCATGCTTTAGGTATTGCTGACTCTCCCCTATTCAGCATGAGAAAGAAGCAGAAGCATGGTGTAAAGGTAGTGCTCTTTTGGTCGTGTTCCCCGGCTTCTCATGGTCTCTATATAGGGAAGTTGTGGGTCTGCAGGGAGAGAAAAGAGTATTCCTCCTTTCTTCAGATGCATTTTTAGGGCATATTCAAGTCTTTTATAAATTAAATTAATTTATTAAATAATCTATAGCCAGGAAAAGTGAATCCAAACCTTTTTATTGTGGGGAAAAAAACCAAAGAACATGTTTGTAGGATTCTTCTGGTTAGAAGACCTCAAGTTAAAAGTGTTGTGCCTTTCCTGAATCTGTGTCACTGAATAAACAATTCAATGTATAGCAAAGCATTAGGACCAGTCTGTAATCTGTCTATCCCTGTATCCTACTCTTGATCCACATCAGTAGATTAAATTAAAATGAATCATATCAGCTGAGAATAACAGAGGATGAAAAAGAAAATGGTTTAAATTCTGCATGTTCCTTTCTAAAGGATATTGCTTTGAAATCTGTCAGTCAAAGGCTCAAGAAACTTGAAGCTGCCACTGCAATCAGGACGAAAATTCCTGACTGGTTACCCCACATCAATAATTTTTTAGGCAAAGATTTGTTAACTCATCAAGTACTGCAGTTTGAATGTTTCTGGATGGATAAAAGGTGACTGTCTAAAACTTTGTTTAGAAAAATCAATTTCCTTATCATGCTTGGTGGTTCTGGTTCAAAATTCAGCACAAAGGTATCAGACGATAGTGTCTACCAGGTAAGAGAAAAAGCTGGTGAGAAGGGTAAGGACGTAATTTTTTGTAACA
Organism: Limnodromus scolopaceus; assembly: GCA_028565335.1. NCBI lineage: Eukaryota > Metazoa > Chordata > Aves > Charadriiformes > Scolopacidae > Limnodromus > Limnodromus scolopaceus. Next base: position 36,148,425 of record JAOXNO010000052.1, on the reverse strand, counting down.
ACCTAAAAAAGAAGCAGGTTAACTTATTTCAAGTTGAAATTGACTATTAAAATAGAATTAAATGCAGACATTATGTGTTCAGTCTTCAGTCTCTGTCTCCTTTCTACCAGGAGGACAGCCATGGGGTAGCTTCAGTTCTTCAGTATATTGGCTTCTTACTGAAAGCAGACGCTGTCTGAAGCTCTGTGGCCACTGATGCTGTTTCGGTGTGGAGCCTCCTCCCAGGTCCTGTGGAACAGTGAGACCATGGCAGAGTGCAGGAAAGTCATGATCATGCAGTCTGTCATTCTCTGTACCAAGCTATAAGTCCTGAACCAAACTCTTCAGATACTAGTTAAAACCAATTTCTCTGGAAGCCTGAAGTCTTCAGACTTTTTTTTACATATAGGAGAATTGCTGTTTCCATTTCTGAGTATTTGGGTCTGCGGTGGGGGTTTGCCCTAGGTATCAGTGTAACATCCACAGAGTCTCTTGCTCTCTGAACTTCTGTTCAGCAATTGTTGAACTTCTTCCTAGGAAAACAAAACAGAAAGAGAGTTAGGGAAACAAGTATGCTAAAAAATCCCTCTGCTATTTACTAACCTGTGCATAGAGATAATTGATTGCTTCTGTTTGAAAAGCTTAAATTTAGCCTAAGACAGTGGAAGAATTTTGAGAAATTGTTTGCCAGCTAGCTTGGACATGACAAATTGTTTGCTAGACACCCAAGATTAGTTGCTTTGATACCCACCCTTTGCTAAATTGAGGAACAGATTTCAGTATATTCTACTGGTGATCAAATAAGGAAGCTGTATAGCAGGTACTGGAAACCAATCAAAGGCTGAGACCAGGGATGGACCGTCCAAATGACTGGATTCATCTCTTGGGTAATGGCTAGAGCTGACAGACTGATTGGACACAAGTAGCAGTGAAATCCAGGTGGAAAAACCAGGTTAACCTGCTATCATTAGCTTTCCATTAACCTGGCATGGTTTGATTTATTACATCACCTAAAGAGCAGAGCTGTTCAGAAGTGGATAACTCTAAAGTTTAATGGCCAGATTAACTAATGCTGATGCACAGAGGTTTAAATTAAACCTCTCTAAGCCATCTTGGGCCACTGCAGGATTCCACAGGAAGGATGCCTTTCAGACCCATTCTCTGCTTAGATTATGTCCAGGCACCTTTGAATTTAACTTTCTAAATGCTGTAAAGGAAATGTGCAAAATTGCCTCAGACAAGGTTAGACATTATTCTCTTAAAGTGTTTATTTTTCTTTTGATCTATACAAGCTTCCTAGACAGTGTGGAAATCTAGTTCTGTGAAGACACTGAATATTTTGCCTTTGTTTTCTTTTGCTGTAGGATTTCGCACACACTCTTCCAATAGATGGGATATTGTTGCTGATTTTCAATGTACACACTTCTGATCCTGAATTGTCCTTAATTTTAGACATGCCCGAGTCACTTGAAGTCTGGAGCTGACAATTAATCTCCATCTCTGTCTTGTTTTACAAACAAGGGGAAATGTTTTATTTGTATTTTTAGGCTAAAGGCAATGCTTTTACATATTCTGTTTTCTTGTTCTTTTTGCCAATATCTGAGAACAAGCATCTTGCTTTTCTTCACTTTTTTATTTCCGTTACGAAATGGCGGAAGTCCCCAAAACTTGCTACAGCACTCCCTTGGGTGCTCAGTTATCTGCGCTAATACACAGATGATTTAGATAGTAATGCAATAATGATGTGTAATGAGTGCTTTTAGCATTTCATGCATGTGAATGATCCCAGTAGTTCAAAGGCAGAATTGATCGTGATTTTCTGTCTTTTACTTGGCTATGAATAGCCAAGCTATTTCAAAGTTATCTGACGACCTATGTAATTGTAAAAATTTACTTGTATAGTGTTTCTCCCCTGACTCAATCTCTTTTTTCTATCCAATGCATTGCTCTTTATTAAAAGGGAGTATCACAAAAGAAAATGACAAAATTCTGGTTTTTTTTTTTCAATAAGAAACATATTTTTTTTATGCTCAATGTATTTGTCTCGCTTTGTGCTGAAAAACTAGTATCCTGTGTGGAGAGTATTGCTGTCAACTTTCTCTAAACTAAACTTTAGAGTTCATGTCCCTAGTGATTTTTAGGCTATCATTCAAATTGGGTGCTATAATATTTGAAGTATACCAAGTGTAATTTAGACAGTTGTTATGCTTTTGACTATTGAAATATGTGAGATTGGTAGTTTAATATCCCTTGGCTTATGAAAAAATAGCTGTGCTATAAAGTGAAAAATATTGAGTTGTAGAGCAATGTTTGAAAGGCCAGATACAATTGGTTGTATGGATCAGTAAATGTAGAAAAGAAAGGACTTATTCTTTCTTCTCCATCTGAATACCCTTTTAAGTTACTGATTATTGTAAGAAATACGCAGGGTTTGGTCAGAATTTTGTCTCCCTCTCTTTATGTGTAGACAAGCAGTTATTCCTAAACTATGAATTCAAGACTCCACTATCCAACTATGTCTCATATATGCCTTATAAATCTCACAAACATAAAATCTGACAAAAGTTTATGCTCTGGTCATGTTTTCTATTTTGTTGATGAATGACCTTTATGGTTATGAAAAGGACTAAAAGATCTATGAATGAACAGAGAAAAAAGGGATTGTAGAAAGAGGAAATTAAAGCTGCTCCTGAACATCGTCTGATTCAATCCAGACACTTTGACTAAAGGTAACAATAGCTCTGACTGGTATAAAGTACCCAAAGAGCATCTCCACATCTCCAGCTTTTGAGATGTTTAAAATCCAGAATAATGGGCAAATTCTGGATCTTGAATACATACTTAATTTTATTGTTTTTTTAAATGATCTCTGGGAAAGAATGGATATCGCTTAATCTGGTCCTTGAAACTGCAAGTATTTCCAGGAAACTGGTTTGGTTACTCGGGAACCCTGAGTCTTTAGTATTTACAATGCTGGAATTGCAGTACTGCAGTGACAAGATTGCTGGCCTGTATCAGATAACCCAGAGTCATTATCTGTGGCAATACCTTCAGTAAATAAGCTAAAAAGAAGAAGAAAGGGAACCTCCTATCCTCCTGACCTGGGTTTGACTTGATTTTTAGTAATTCTTCAGCCCTGAAACTTGAGAGTGCTGTCAAGCCTTTTTTTCATCAACACATGAATTGGTAAACTACTCATACCTGTAAGAAATTACATGGAATCTGTTAATTAGCTTCTGAACTGACACGGGGGCAGTACAGATGAGAGTCTAGTAAAACAGTAACTTGCCAGTAAATAGGAGTCTTTTCTTTAGCTTCTCCCATTCTCTTACTTACAAGGAATACTAAGAGAGAATATGTGAGTATGTGATGGTAATGTACAAGTCAAAGAATAACTGCAAAGAAACATATACTACATTTATAAATGCAGGAGTACTAAAGAACTGGTAGGGACCATAATACTGCAGTAGATGAAGGTTAAGATCTAATGGAATATGCAATTAATATATTCAGCATCATTCTTTCATGTGAGACCATCTGATTAGAAAGAAATGATATATCCAGCATGGGGATTTGCAAGCAGTCCTATTTATTATCATACTACCTGCCGATCATGAGCAAATTTCAGAAGGTAAAAGGTTTGATTTTGGTTTTTGTGCTATGAAAAAATAGGTCAGTGACAAAGGTGGTATTTTAGCACCACTTATTAAGTGTGCCATGTTTGCCAGTCTAAGATACCTAGTCTCTATTACTTTGCTGATTGCTAGCCATCTGCAATGCAATTTCCCATCCTCACTATCAGCTGAAATGCTGTTGGAGTTTTGAGGTGACATGGCCCACTCTGTTAGAACTAAAGAAAAAAAACTCAACAAAACCCAACAAACTCTCTTCTTTACCATTTAAATAATTTTAAAAACCATTAACTCCTAAAATTTTACATAGTAATTTTTGTTCACTAGTTCCCCACAGGTGCTAACTTCACTGTCAGTTTTGCAACGTAGGTGAGCAAGGAATATCCTGAGGTCATCTTTTCCTTACGCTACAAGGACTTTATAATAGTTTTAATACCACTGAAGTATTTCAGATTCAAACAGTGCCTACAAAGGGAAGAATCTGTGTCTTGTGGCCCTTTGCTAAAAGCTTGAGCTCTAAAAAACAAATATAACTACTTCTCATTGTGATTTTACTCAGATAACTACTGTTCGATGTGTTCAGAAAACAGGCTTGAATTAGGAGATAAGCTGAATTGGTTGCATTAGCAGTGCATATATTTTTCAGATAAATCTTACCTTCTTGCTTATGATTAACAATGAAGAATTTAGTCAGATTTCACAATTTTGACAATTTTGGTCCCAGTCACTGTAAGGGGTTGGGAGATCAGACAGCAGTGTATGATATTTTGGCAAAACTGCTAGCATGTTCACAGGAGAAAACTATGGTGCTTCCAACTTCACAAAATGTATGACATGTCTAACTTCATCATGAAACTCATTTGAGAAGTCTTTAGTTTCTGGTTTTGTTAGGGGTTTTTTATTATTATTATTTGATAGGCGTAGATTAGTTTCTGAGTATTAAGCTGTTTGTTCTTTCTTTGGTAACTGAACTTGATGAGAAGAGCTTCTTCTCATGGCTGGCAAGAATATTTCCACTGTGAAATACTTCTGGTGTGGGTGATGGTTTCTTTGCAAAAAAAATTTCATGCAGGTAATTTGGTGGCTCTGAATATTCACAAATGGGGTCTTCGTGCTGCAGGGCTGGACACTTTAGTCTTTTTGTATAGAATGGATTTATTCTTATACAGAATGAGAAATTCTAGAAGGAGTTTGAATTTTTTATGTTGTCCTGTGCCCATGAATTTGATAAATTTTATTTTTAAATGCTGATACTAGTATGAATATAAAAAACTAGAAGCACTTACATAAAATGATGAAGACATAGACTAAATTGTAGAGTAGTGGTTACGTTTTAATAATCTCTTGTTTATTTTTCCATAAAGTTTTATCTGTAACCTTTGGGATGCTGTATATGTAAAGAGAGAATTAATGGTGTTTTATGACTTAGGTCATGTTTCTGCTCTGATGTGATTCTGCAGTTGCTCAGCAAGATAAGGTGCAGAGTACTACACTCCTATGACAGCCAGTGGAAACCAAGAGCGTCGTCTGCCTCTTAGAAATACTGAGCATCATGCAGCCTTTGACTCACTAAGATGTATTAGAGGGAAATTTATCTTTTATATGTGTGTCTTCTCTTCCCAGAGAAATTTACTGCAATATTACGTCATAACACCTTTGTACTCTACAGTAGTAGAAAAGCAAGGGACCTCTGATCCAGGCTTTAAGATTTTCGTTTACAGGAAGGAGGAGGCAAAAAGGCTTCACTACCAGTGTCAGTTTTCAAGCTTTCCCAAACTATTTAAGTTCTTAATCAAACATAAAGCTGAGTGCCAAGTGCTTAATATTTCCCTTAGGAATAGCAATTTCCTCATAAAATCAAGTTTCCCATTAGCAGATGCAACGAACTCAGGAGCAGCATCCTTGGGAAAATGAATAGATCACTTTTGTCTTAAGTTTCTTGTCCCTGACGTTCTCTGTTCTGTTCGTGTACTCACAAAACTGGCACACACTGCCACATACTATTTTTCTTTGTTTACTTATTACTTAAGTTCATTAAAACAATGGTAATGTGATTGAGAACTGGATCAGGTTCAGTGTAAATATCAGCCTGGGACAAATTGTGTTTTTCAGTGTTTAACACTTGCTATCACATTTATGCTTGTTATCTTTTCAAACCCTACAAAATTGGACAAGAGCATTCAAATTTCACAGTAATTTCTCTTTTAGTCAAACCTAGACCTCAAAGTGACCAGGATGTGAATCAATGGGAAATGGATTCGCTTTCATTTGCAATGAAAAATGCACAGGGCACATTGCAGGAAAGAGATCTTTATTCAGTATGATAAATGGTCATTATTACACTGTGACAATACTGTGGAGGTTTGTGTGTGCATGTGAGAGTAGCTTCATTCCTTAGCCATTGGTGCTACAAAAATCTGACACCCTATATTTTGCTACAAAGTCAAGAGTTTTGTCCAGTTTCTAGGCTTCCATGTGGTATTTTGTGACTCAGTAAGTATCCAGCCATCCAATATTGCTTCTGCAGGGCAGCTTAGCCTGCCTTTTCTTACCTGAGGTATCCTTTCTCCTCATAGTCCAAAGACTTTGGTGCTCAGGGGGCTTTGACATTTCCAGATTTCACAGCCACAAATGGGTCAATATTTGGTGAAGAGCTTCTTATCATTTGGGGGCAGAGTAGAGAAGATTTCTTTTCAATAATTTGGACCATATTAAGGGAAAAAAGTTGTTTCGCATTTTTTCCTATTCTTGTGAAAGGTTACTGCCTTTGGTATCAAGAAAGGAGGCTGATAGGGTTTCGTATTAGACACTAAAGCATGGGTTTGCATATAACTGTGTAAGTATGTATATGCATATCTGAAGAATGCAGTATTAAAAATTGCTTTTTTTTTAATAACTTTAAGCCTTTTCCACTTGCTATTCACAGACAGGAGCATGGAAAATAAATATTATTTTCTTAAAATTGCTTCAAGTCCACTGTCTGCGAGCTTAAAGCAGCGTACATTTGCCATATATTCAGTGTGGCTTTAGAAATCAGTCATTTTATGTACTGTTTACCAATTAGATGGTTTTACTATCTGTTTACAGTCGGCTTCACTCTGGTGTTCCAATGGTATCATTACTGATTTCCACTAGTTAATAATTTTACCTAGAATTTTTTCCTTATAGTGAAAAAGAAGGGGGGATGGTGCAGAGGGAAAAGCACTGTTACTCATGTGCAGAGCTCTGTAGCAAGTGGCCTTTAGGCCTAACTTCAGTACAAAACCTGAAACTGAAGTGTCAGTAAGGATTTTACGAGGGTTAATTAAGTATATGGAAAACTGGCAGCTTACCTGGTTAGTTATCCAATAGTCAGAAGGAGAACCTAGAACTAAATTGCCCTTTATGATGTAGAAAAATAAAACCATATAGCTAGCCAGTTCCAGAAGGCAAAACAGAACTCTTGCCAGCTGCAGCGATGGAGTTCCCCTTGCAGAGCAGGTGTGGTCCCCAGCAAAAGTTATTGGTGCAAGTGTTCAGTGAGGAAAGCATGATGAGTTTGTCCGGCTGCGTTTAAGGCTTGTCTGCATGCTGAAGAACAGCACAGCACATCCTTGCAGCTCTTATCTACAGAGTGATGTGGTGCACTGGTAGAGGGCTTTGTCTTTATTCACAACACATTCAGTGTGTCTCGGCAGGGGAGGAAACAACAGTCTTGCCTGTCAGCCTGTCCTCTGCCACCGTCTGCAGAATAAACTGAGCTCTAACTCACCGTTTAAGAGAAAGAGGAAAGGTAAAGAGAGAGAGAAAGGGATTTGCTCTCTGGCTCATTCATACATTAGCTCTCTGCAAAGGCACAAAGCAGAAGGAGCAGCATCAGCAACCTTGCAAGCAGTGACTCTGTTTCCAATTAATATGGTCTGAGCTACTTTGAGAAGCCAATTTATTACTTACACATATAACACTTGAGCTTTGCTGAAAACTGGATGTGCCAAGCACACCTTTGCTTCTGATTTATGCATAAAGACTTGCATCTTTCACAGAACAAACCTTATCAGGAGAGATTCAACCAAGGCAGGTAAGAGATTTCTACCTAAGTGTCACCTTCTACATTGTTAACGTATGTTAACAAATATTACTTCTGACTGCAATGCCTGGCTGTCGTTGAGCACTTAGAACTAATGCATTTGTCCTTATGTTATGTTACCTTTAAGCAAGTTTAATCCCAAGAACAACTGCAATATACTTTAAAGATGCATTTTAAATTTTTCTTAAACGTTAAATATCATAGTGAAATGTACACTTCAGAAGTTAAGTTTTGAGTGAAGTAATATGTTCACAAAATGTGTTTTGAGATATATCTTTTGCTGTTTCTATAGGATGTTTAATAATGGATTTATAGCATTTTAAAAATCAATGTCTTTGCTGTTATGTTCTGATGCATAGGATTAGTGCACCAGTTAGATTAACTTTTCTAACACATATTCCTAGGCAGCCCTAAATGATCTAACTGAATAGTTTTAAGAGTTTAGTCATGCTTATCCCATTTGCAGAAATATGGTTATGAGCTTTTCCACATGACGTAAGTGATTTCTTTTTATGGTCAAGTGGGTTATTTCGTCAACATGCAATTCAGTAGAAGTAAGGAAAGTAATATGATGATAATACAAATACAGTCCATGCCCAACTATGTGAAACAAAACACGACTTGGTTGTAATTTAGTATTGAGTAAAGAACAAGGCTGCTGATATTTAGCAGGTCAAATTAATAACAAAGCACTTTTCTGAGCACAGAGTTAAAGCCAGTCTTCTCTGCAATCTTGACACTGTCTAGTAGTTGGAGAAAGAGAGTAACTGAGAAAAATATATTGGCAACGGTTTCATCTTTATGAGGTTTATAAGATGGTAATTTTTTAGGCACTGGCTGGGTCTAATCTTGTGTGTCATATATCATTTTTGGAACTCTTTGTGCTTAACATAAAAAATAGTTCAAATGAATCACTGTTACAGGATGAGAGGAGAGAGCTAAGAAAACTGGAAGAGGATGGATAATAAAAACTGATCTAGTGACATTGAGCATTAAATTTAAACATCACTTTTTCTAGTAAGTGCATAAACAAGCCTTTTCTTAAATGCATGCTGCTTATCTATAACTTTCTTATTTTCCATTTCATCTGTTAGCAGGATTTTATTACAGGGTTGTTCCTGTCTAATTATTTCATGTACACAAGATTTTCAGTGCTAACAGAGTAAGGACTTTTGGTGACATTTTTTGTAGTTTTTAATTTAATTTTATCATATTACTGCTAATGAAAATGTAACTCAAAACAGCTCTCAGAGTGCACATGGTTTTGGGTTTTATACAGTAGTGGCTTATTGAAAGAATGGGAGGAATTAAAAGTGGAAAAATCCCATTGCTTATCTGGATGTTTGTAACTTCTTTTCATTTAGGTTGTTTTATTTTAGTTCTGAAAAGATGTGGATACTCTGTGTAGAAAATGATAAGCTTTTCCATGAAATACTGTGAGTTTCCAGATCTGTAAGAAGCCAAAGACTTTCTCTAGAACTTTTTCACATGACTTTCAAAATGTGGTGATGGTTTTGTATGGAGAAAACAGTAGCTCTGCATTTCTGGGAGAAACACTAATTGTTAAATTTGAGTAACTCAAGATAAATGAAAGATATGCTACAGTTTACTCTTAAGTTATTGCCTAAAATGTACAGGCTCAGAATTTTTTCTTGTCCCAAAGTAGAAAACATGAGGGAATAGTCAAAGAATAAGAAGTTTGAAAGGGACTGAAAGTTTTCTTACACTTTTAGACCTTTGGATAGGAGACTGCTTTGGGGTAGAGCCAACAAAATCTTGAATTAGATCCCTTAAGTGAAACAAATCGGTGTAGCTCCAGTGACATCAAAGCAGAAACACTTGTTGAGGATCTGGCTTTTCGAGAGCAAACAATGTACATATTGGGATGCTAATGCTGTCTGCATGGTTTCTATAAGGATGCTAGTGCTGTCCTCATTGCTGTGCACTACAGGGCTCTGCGTACTGTGGTCAGTGAGACTGAAGAGTGTAGGTATTAAATAAGGAGCCCATGGTGCCAACCAGTAAGTGTGTTTACACAGAACATCATAAGACTTTGGATCCTATTCTGAGCAACTAACTTTCTTCAGGAAATTGATAGGAGAGAAGATGAAAAAGCTTGAAGGCACCTTAGCACATCTCTAACAATCTCAGAACTTTCACATGCTCCCAAAGGTGGTCCCAGAATGAATGTAGTGATATAGTGTGCCATGTATCATTATAGTAAAATGATGTCCTAGAAGAGAATCAAACCAATCTGTTGGAAATGCCAGATTGCTATGTAGCTGCACCAGCAGGAGAAATTTCTGGTCCTTGGTTAGTCCTGGAGCACGTCTTCTCAGCACCCTGATGGGCAGAGCTAGGCCAGAAGAAGTCATAATAAAGATGTGCCATAAATCACATTTGTAATGTGTGGGAAATGCTTATCTACTATAAATCACTCTTCTCTCTCTAATTAGAAAACACTAGATGTGTTTATGCCAAATTACTATTTGGTCCAATATTTTATAGAACCATGCAGGAAAATATTGCTTGTACCAAATTTGATCATACTTCTATTTTTGTCATTCCCCTCTGTGGTCTCTCAGGAGCAAAAAATGAGCACAGTGCAGAGCACCATGTGTCGTCAAGTAGTTCTCTGTGCTTACAGTGGGGAAATGAGGTGTTCAGAGCACTTTTGTCAGCCCTGCACCAGCCAAAAAGACCCCTTTGCGTAACAGAGAATGAGATTTTTTTTTTCGTTCTCCATTGTCTTGTCTTGGCACAGTAGGAATAATGCCTACTGTCGTTGGCAGCATATACTCTAAGGAAATGTGCATTCCTCACACTCACCACCTTCTCCCGCCTCCAGGAGTTATATTACAGAATTTGTCACCAGCATTTTTCAAAGTGCCATGGTGTACTGGTCCATTGTTAGTGAACTGACACTTATCAATTCCTGTCACTTTAAGGTTTGCACTGAACAGCTTGAGAATATATTTTTTTCCTATACAGCACAAGTTTGGAGGCTTTTTCAGTTGTAATGCATTTATACAGAAAATACATTTGTTTACTTGTTTACCCAAATTAGCAGTTTATGTATACATAAAGATGCAAGTTAAGAAGCCAATGATATTTCTAATGCAGGCTTTTCAGTCTAATAGTAAATACATTAGTTTTCTGATCTGCTTCTAAACTACTCTAAAAGCTCATCTTTCTCTGTTACAACGTTTGTGGCATTGCAGGCACTCTGCCTGGTATTGCATGGTGTTTCAAGAGTTGTAACTCATTCTTTGGGTGTACAATCCCATGCGTTTAGCTGTTCTATTGTTTCTAAGTTAGACAAATGAAAATAATAAAAGTTCCATGCCTTCATATGCAGTTTTGCACTCCCTTACTTCAAATTTGAAGCCTTTCAGGAATATTTAACCAATGAGGTTGATTGGAAAGTGGATCTATTCCAAAACCTATTTTACTTTGACCCTGAGGATTTCTGACTTAGAAAGCATTAATCTCCTATTTCATCATGAATTATATTCCTTCTTGAAGAAAAATACAGCCTTTTAATTAAGTGAGATATATTTCACAGAATGGAATAATTTAGCACCTTCAAAGCACAGTTGATACAAAAATCTAAGAAAGGGCAAACTGCTGCAGTCACCAACACCAATAATTTCTTTTATAAAGACAAAGGACTTTCTTGGAAAAGGTGCATATGGTTTGCCTGAAGCATCAAATTCAGGAAAGTCAAAACTTGCAGCTTACATCTAAATTTTTCTCTCATGCAATATGTTTTATTTACACTCTTCTTGGAATTGCTTTCTTGATTCCAGTATTTCAGTGTTTCGGAAGATAAAGATTCAGTTTAGACATGAAGGATGGTATTTATCTCGTCTGTGTTTAGTCAGATTATTATCCTAAACTGGCCCTGAAGTTTCCCCTCCTTAGTCAATGGAGAGAGGCATGCAGCTCAGAATGCAATTTAGCAACTGGAGTGCAAGGTACATCGTATGAACAGACTCAGGAAGTTCCCTTCTTTCTCCAGTGGGTAGAGAGAGCCTAGATAACTACAGAGGGCCTAGGTGGTAAACTTAGATTGGATATCTAGTTTTAAGCAGTCAAATAAGGTGGTAGGGCTAGATGTATGTCTGTAGGCCTGTGAAGAAAGTGCTTGGTCTAGAGGGCTTGGGTCAGGATTAAAAATGCTGTAGTTGATGCAGATTCAAATTTTCAACACACCTAGGTCCTCCTTCAGTATATATGTGCTCTCTAGAGCAGTTCTTACCAAACACAGGGTAAGTGTTAGAGCCAGGTTAAAATTGCAGTTTTGGCTGCTGACTACTCACAATGGCTTCTGGGATGGTGAAATAGGTAAGAAGATGTTCCTTTCAAATGTAAATTGTCGTGAGAAGAGCATTTCTGACAACACCCATAGTGAAAAGCATTATAGAAGTGAATAGAAAAAGTTGAATGGTACAATGGTTCATGCTAATTCAAAGTCCTTCCTGAATTTGGCTTTAAGAGTCATGTTAAATAAAATACTCAAAACGGATACAAGTTGCATTTCCTGGCTAGCAGATAAGATCCTTTTAACATTAGAGATGACCTGGAGGGAGTTTTTTCCTGTGATTAGCATAAAGAAATTTCAATGTGAGCTGCTGATGAAGTGAGTGAACCTTGCCTCCCCAGTACTGTTCAACTCCAGTATGTTCCTCCATGTTTTCTGTGTCAGCACCAGCAATACTGCAACAACATGGGAATTTGGATCAGCTCAGAGATACAGCTGAAAACTATTCCAGTAGAAAAAAGTTTATCCAGCTCCTTACATGTCTCCACATGCCTTGTGCTGATGCGAGGGGAGCGGGGACAGGGTCACGTGGTCAGGAGCTCAAAAAGGATAAGGTTGCCCATTCCAGCTCTATCATGGCCTTAGATTCAGAAACTGCACCTTAAGTAGTCTATGGAAACTGTATACAGTGGGAGTGTTTTCAGTACCTATAATTAGGTACTAGTACCAATTACTGCCTATGTTTAGATTATCAATCCAAAAATGATTATGTCACTTGATACTCAGAATTGGTCTCCCAGTTCTCTTTATATAACTTCATGGTAGGAACACTCTTGGTATTCAAACAGTTCACTAAGCAAGGAGATAGAATGTGTTGGCTCTGAGTGCATTCACTGGTATTCTAATTGACTTTTATTATGCAGTCAATAACGTGGATCTATAGTGCATGATGCATACCATTGTTAAGTACTCATTCCACACTCCCTGATAGCCCTGAAGATGTAGGTGCAGTGAGTGTTGTGATAGGTATTAGACATAATCAGGGTGAGGATATAAAAAAGGCATTAGTCAGGCACATGAAAATCATGACTTTGGCTCGGTACCCAGAATGATTCTATTTCAAAATAATGAATTTGGGAAAGTTCTCCTTGTCTTTTGTGTTTGGTTATTTAACCCAAATTCAAATCCTGCTTTCAGCATTTCTCCATAACTGCTACAATCAGGAATATTTGTTTGCTTGGATTTTTTTATTTACAAAACTAGTCTTTTTATGCAATCACATACTTCAAGGAGTTGAGACTTTGAAACCTCCCTGCTAATATTATGAAATAAAACTTGCTGTAAAGAGTGTTATCTAAGATTTAGACCAGTTTTACAGTTAAGATTCCTAGTAGTAGAACATTGAGGCCATAATCCTTTTACACCAATGAAATCCTGTGAATTTTTTTGGCAGAAGTTTCAGTCCATCTTGGTCTATATTTTTTGCTTAAATTCATCACCCGAAAAATAATTAAAATTCTTCAATGTGTAGATGTGATAGCCATGATTAAGTTATAAAAAAGATAAAGAGAAAAACTCACTGCTGGGTGATAGAAAAGCTTCACTTCAATTTCAGAGTGCAAGGAAATGGAGAGAAGTGTCCAGGTTGTATAAATACTTAAAGAACTTCTTTCCTCATTTAGTTCTTCCAGTTTACTTGCCTTTCATCTGCCTTTAAGGCCAATATTAGATAAAGCTTTGTATTATTGTTCATCATTGTCTCTGCAGTTGTGACATTTGAGAAAAAAGACTTTTGCATTAACTACCTGTGTTTTTCTTTATTCTGTTCATGAAAATATTACATATGCTAAGGTTGCTTTGAGACTCTGATGGACTCCCAAATAATTGTGTATTGTAAGACAGATATGTGTATTGTAAGTAAAAGCTATGGGGTTCCTATAGAAAGGTTGATTTAATACCTAACACAAAGGAAGGACTCCTGTGTATTACTGAATGTAAGTCTGAATGTTCAGGTGACATGGGATTGGAGTAGTGGATTTCCATAGCACCCATTTCCAGTCACTCGTATAGAAATGGTAGTTCAGGAAGGGATGTGAGGACAAAACACTGGAGTCCCTTACAGATTCAAGGATGCCTGAAGGCTCTCTTGGGATCACAGTTACCCACTAAAGAAAGACCCACGCTGTCTTTAATTTGTAGAATAAAATCACCAAAAGACTGTTTAGTCAGATATGCATCGAATGCTTTTTTTTTCTTCCTTGTGAATGGAGGTGTTAAATAATATTTAAATATTGATTTTGTACAAATGGCACTGTGATATTACTTAAAATTTTAGTAAATACAGACCTAGATACACATCTCATTTTCAGTGGGTTCCATAAACTTTCCAAACACAACTTTTATATAATATTTTCTCATAATGCACTGAACATATGCAGTCCAATCTTCTTCAACCATCTTTTAATACTCATAACTCATAAATGATGATTTATTTGCAGCAAGAAACATGTGGTTGGGCCAGATGTTCAAACAAAATGACTCCCAACAGGCTGGTAACACAGGTTAATTCAAGAATGGGTAGGTCTAAATTTGTGTAGAACAAAATTTGCCATAATTCAAAATGAGGATGCAATATAAGAAAGGCATTAAAATGCAAAAGAACGGGAAACAAATTGTTTTGCTTCTAGCTTTTAAGCGTGGAGAACATATTATGTGCCTTCTCTACATTGTAGAGGTATAAAAATATTTATCATTCATTTAATGAAGGTGATAAAGAAATTAAACAGAATATGTTTGTAATATCAAAATTAAATTAATTTTTTTTGCTTTGTTCAGGAAGGAAATTAGGATTTCCCTAATTGTTAGTGAATAATATTTAATTGGTGGTTTAATGCTGTTTGCATTAGCATATTCTGCTTAATTTCTTATCCTGGAAGTCAACAGTGACTTCTACTAACACCAAAAACTTTAATCTAACATCTTCCTTTGATTATTTAAAAGCCTGTTGTATAATCTGTCTGCCTTGTAGCCATAGATCAGGGATGGGTTGCAGGTAGAATGTTTTCTTGCTGGAAAACTTCATCTACATATTTGCTTAAAGCTTTTAGAGAGGTCTAGACAAGACTGTAGGAAAGGAGGATCTTTTTCTGTTACATTAGGTGGGTTTGATACTAATTATCTATAACTTATTTATTCCCTGATTTGTATTGTTTTGAGATCTAGCATTTGCTTCTGGTAGCTCTGGACTGCAGCATTATCTTTCTCAGGTCTAATAAATTTCATACTACAGTATCCTATTGAAGAGTTAATCTCCATTTTTGTGGAGCCACATCTGGTACTCACAGACTGACACCAGAAAATGTTAATAGTAATGGATAAAATCTTGTCTATTCTCTGACACCTATCTTCTAATGTGGAAGATATCACTCACTTTGTGAGAAGAGCTTCCTATACTATTAAAAGTTAGAGACGTTTTTATGCTTAGTATGTTTCAGGAATAGGTATATGTGCAGCAAATACCTCGACTATAATTACAAATAATAAGAGAATGCAAAAAAATGAGCTCAAGTTCTCTTTGCATTCTATTATTTCCTTATCTTTATGTACAATGTGGTAACTAGTAGCTCATAGATGCTTTTTTGTAGTATTTTTTTTTACAGCATTTGAACAAAACATATTTTTCAAGACACCTTGTGAAGGTTGTGTTTTCTTCACCTCCTTTGTGAAATATTTGAAGAACTTTAACTGATAGATAAAGCATTGATAGAGTGCTCGGATCTTTTTATTGTTTACTTTCATGAGACCTGTTTGGGCATCTTTGTTCCCTTCTTCCAGGAAATTCGTAATAAGGTTGTCAAAGTTTCACTTAGTTTCAGCAAGCAAACAAAGAAGTTGGTAAAGAACAAGGTAATAATTGTCTCCAGCCTTGAACTGAACCAGCTACAGGCACAACATAGCTGTGCCAGTTACCAGACCGAATTGCTTTACGAGTGTAGAGGGAACACAGTGCTCTGTGAAGGTGGCCCATGAAAGTAGAGAATGTTGGCTGCAAACAGCCCTTGCACATAACCAGTTTATTCTCCATTACCTTTCATTCCTATCCTTCATTTGTCCTGTTGAAGTTCATACCAAGTTTATGACCAGGTAGAATCACAGAATCATAGAATCATATGGGGTTGGAAGGGACCTCTAGAGATCATCTAGTCCAACCCCCCCGCCAAAGCGGGTCTACCCAGAGCACGTTACACAGGAACTTGTCCAGGCGGGTTTTGAATGTCTCCAGAGATGGAGACTCCACCACCTCTCTGGGCGGCTTGTTCCAGCACTCTACCACTCTCACAGTAAAGAAGTTCCTCCTCATGTTTAGGTGGAACTTCTTATACTCAAGTTTGTGCCCACTTCCTCTTGTCCTGTCACTGGGCACCACTGAGAAAAGACCAGCCCCGTCCTTCTGACACCCTCCCTTTAAGTATTTGTACCACCAGTCTTTATCCTGTGCTGTACCTGATGATATTCTTTATTAAAAAGCAAAGTCACATTAAATGTCACATTGGCATATAGGCTAAGTGTAATAGAATTTCTCCTGATTTGAACATTTAATTAAAATTTTAGAAAAGATAATGAAGTGTTCACTGGAAGCCTTGAATGACTATTATGAACAGGTGAGTGTTTATTGGCACCTGTACATGTGTACACACACGGGTAGATTTTTCTGAGGTATTTTTTCTGAGGTAATGTTTAGTGTTAGTCTCATTTTCATTATGACCTGTTTTAAGCAGATGTGAAAGTACAGAGTTCCTTTTGCAAACTACAAATGTTAAAGGTCAGTGTAGAAAGTCAAGCCATTTTCAACAGCTGGTGATCTTATAAGAATTGCTGATGACATTTTACAGTTGTGGAGTAGTACAGATTCAATAATTCATTTTCATTGTTCTTCTAAAAGGGAAGTCTTCCATATTGCAGGGTAGTCCCAAAGTATTTTCACAGTATAATTTTAAATGAGAAAACAAAGTGGGGAGGAACATGATAAATGTAGAGGTTTTAAAGTGAGTGAGAAGGATTTGAATGTTTTTAATTTTGTGAGAGAGTCTGGGGAGTGTGAGTTTGGATTAACCAAGACAGGAAGTCAAAGAAACAAAATCTAGCTGAAATATTTTACTGGTAGGCTATTTTAAATGTAAATCACTTGCAGCTTCAAATAAGTCTGGATACACTTGTAGTTTGGGAGAGGTAAATGGAAAAGGTGATAAAGGTGATGTTTTTACTTTGATAGAGCAAATGTGCTGGCATTTGCAATTAAGATTGTCGTCTTTGTATTTCTAGAGAATCTTGAGGTGCTTCTAAAAGACAACGTAGCGGCTGAACCTATGTATAATGGTTTTGTCTCATTTGGGCCATGAAGATAGGTATTTTTTCCCATGAAATTGTAAATTTGGGATGCAGTAATATTGATAGACAAGAATCATTATAGTATACCTCTGCAAACTTCTTGATTATGCCATTCACATAAACATTGTTAAGAAGTGATGCATTGTTCTGCTTCACCTCTGAGAGAATAGATATGATGGACAGACAGTCCAAGTAATACTGTAATCTGTTGGGGAATGGCTTACAGATAGCTTCAGGAGCATGTGGAAGAACTCAGAAGGGTGCACAAGTAATACTATTGTATATGAGGTTTATGCACTACTGAAAAGAGTTCAAATCAAGAGTGCCAGAGTTTGATGATAAGAAAAAGAGATTTTTAAAAATCCTAAATCCTCTAAATGCAGACCTTCCTGTTGTGTACCATTTTAATTGCAATCTACAGTACAAACTTATTAGTGTGTACATTTCATGGTTTAGCTAAACGCTTGAGACTCTCTCCTCAGATGGAATAACATGTCAGAAAAGCCACATAAACATTTAGCATTTACAGTAATTGCTGTGCATTTAGTAGCCTCGGTTGTACTCAGAAGTAACTACATCAAACCTTGGTTCCATTTTCTCCGGCTTGATTCCTCTGCGGGAAGGTGTGTGTGGGATACGCTGATGGTCTGAATACAATGACTTGCTATGAATATCTAATTACAGGCACTGTAACTTACCTGCATACCAACATTTGAAGGGAAAAAAGACAACCTTCTTGTATGGTTGCCTAGAATAGCACAGAATAATAACTAGAAAAGCACAAGTAGTAAAAATTGTACTTACAGTATCGATGGCTAATACAATCAAAAGGATGAAGTATTTTCAGTACAGAAAGAACTATTTCTGAGTTACTGGGAAAAAGATGTCAGCCAGAATAGGTGCTTGGGAGAAGTGTGCTTGTATGTGATTTTGTGTGGAAGCATGCAAGACGTGGACTTTTGAATGCTGTAGCAGGACCTGTCTCATTCTAGATGTAGATTGAATCTATGGAGGAAATTTTATTAGAAGTGCACTGTGTTTGCTTTGTGTTTTTCACTGGGAAAAACAAATGTATACGTATTTAGGTGAACAGTACTTCAGTGCAAAATTCTGTGGTTTCTTGTTAAAGGAATTAAGGGTATAGAGAGTCCTGAGTTGCCTCACAAATTCTTTGTCTGTGAAAGGTAGTATCGGTGTGTCCATTGGTCATAAAAAGTCTAAGTGACTTTGATTTAAAGAGCAATTTCAGCTTTTTTTCAAGGGATGGTGAGAATAATGGTGCGTAGAGCACCACATGCAAACCAAAAGAAAGTTATTTCATTTGCCAGCCTGTTCATCACAACTATTGTTTTCTTCATAAACAAAATCTGATCTCTGAAGAACAAGCAGCTTCTGAAGATCAGCAGTACTGCAGCTTGCTAGATTGTCATTCAGAAAAAAAGTCGATTTAAAGTTCTAACATGAATTATGATTTGTTTAAGTGAGTGCTACTCCGGGCTTCTGTGATTTAATGTGGTTAGCCTTTCAGAAAATGAAAGCTATATTTTAATAGCTGAAAAACATGATATGTGGTGTGTGGGACATATACAGTGTAATTATGAAACTAATGAGGGGTGGCTTACCAATGTGACTGGTGAAGATCTGCTCCAGTAGCTCCTGTTAATGAACTGTCTGTCTATGCCAACGCTAAGCTTGGCAGGGTTTATATACTGGATGGTTGGTTAGATTGGAATGAGAATCTTCTTGTGATCCCATAAATGATCTGGATTTTATTGCAGTTATATTTGCCTTCAAAACTTGACTGCAAATCTATCTACTGATTCTTCTTTGAATGTTAAGAGACATCTAGCAGTAACTTGTGGTAACTATCAGTATTAACTTAAGGAAAGAAAGCCTTAACCATGCCACAGAAACAAACAACAGAACCATATTCCTGAGCCAGCCTGTGACTGCAGCAAGACCATATGTACTGATACAGTGGAGCTACTACAAATACAGGTGAAAGGAACAAAAATCGAGTATCCAGCTATACCATATCTGACAAAGAACAGGAATTTAAAGGAACACATAACAAAGACTGCGATGAACAGTTATGAAATTACCTGACTATAGGGGAACTTGACGGTAATTTCTTCTTAGTTCCAGTAGTTAGTGGTTCTGCTTTCTCCTTTCACTTATGGTAATGCAACCCATTGATCTCACTAACTCCAGGTTAGCTGTTAGCAGCTGTTAGATATGCAGCTTCAGGGTTTGACCTCCTATGGTTATAGACCACAGGTTATCATTTACAGCTTAAAATGTCAGTAATGATTATCAAGGTCCAATGTATGCCACAGCAAGCAGAACCCACATTTTACAGTTAAAATAGTGTAGCAGATTGCAAATCCTATGGCAACTTTAGGAAAATTAAAACAAACAGATTTTATATGAAAATTAGTATAAAATAAAACTGTATTCTGTAAGGAGTCTTTAAACCTTTATGTTTGTCTTGAATCCAGATGCACCATTGTGTCCTAAAATTTTTAGCAATGAAGATGGTAGAAATTTCTGTACTGACAATTCATTGCAGAGATTGTTGAAGGGAAAATATTCATCTGAAGGTTCTTTCGTCTTTAGGACATAGCTAGGACTTTCCCCACATTGAAAGATATAGCAAACAACTTCAGTAGGTGGGACAAACCCATGACTTAGCAGTTTCTTAAGCATCAGCAGCAAGTAAGTTAAAAAACTGAAATTTGAAATGAAAGCCTAAATAACAGAATTTATTTCTACTGCAAAGTTTCAGTTCTGTGGCAAATACTTATACATTTGACTTAAATGGGAAATTAGTGACAGAATTTGGCATTCTCACCTGAGGATGTGCTATTTGGAAGCAAAATTAAAAGGAAATTCGATTGCAAAAAACATTTCAATTACTGGCTAATACAACTGCGTGGAATATCCTTCTTTCCCTACTGAAAGAGATGTATGCTACCCACTAAGTAATAGATTACCCAATAAGTAATAGATAAGTAATTATCATTGAGGAGAATAGTGTCCACTAGAAGTTAAAGAATGGTTAATTTGCTTACCTAGGTTGCATCTTTAGGTGGGGTAATTTCTATTTCTGGATTTATTATCCATCAAAAATTACTGGTTTCTTTAGGTGTTTTGAGAACCAATCTGAAAAATGTGGCTGGAGTCAAGGCACTGGAAGTTATCAAAACCTGACACAGCAAAAAACCACCATAACTGAAAATTGAGGGATACCTTTTACTGGATTTTTCTACAGGGAAAAGGGATGGGGTAGTTGAATGATTATCTCCCATTATGGATGCTCCATTCCAAGCCAGAGTTGAGAAGTGTTGGCAAGGAAGAGCCTGGGTGCTTCCAGTGCCTGTAATGCTTCTGACGTTGCAGTGTGCTACATCTCCCTCTTCATGGGTCCAGATTCTCTTATCTTACAAAGGCAAAGCTTCCCCCACCATTGATGTATCTTGTTAGCATATTCAGGGATGTTAGGTTCTTTCAGTGGTATTTAATTTCTGTGCAAACTGCCAGAACAAAGCCTGTGCATCACATTACAGGCAGGTAATCCTTTGCATTTCCGTGTGTGTTAGTAACAAAGTCAGTTTATGGTTTCATTTTTGAAAATGGTATAAATATAAATAGACTTTAAGTGTATAGAAGCTTTTTAAGATTAAAAGGTTATTGAAAAATACTTTTAAATGCAATTTTCTCATTTGGACTTAGTTCACCCAAAAGTGAAAATGTTTGAGGAAATTTTTCTTCAGGAAAAAATAATTTCATAATAGGATATTTTTCTTCCCTATGCTGCTTTACCCCAGCCCTCTTCATCAGCTGGTTGGCCCCCCATCTGAGTTTGTCTGTCTTTTTCTTGGCACTTTCTTCATGCTTCCAAACTTGGTGCTGTGGGGTTCTGCTGCTTGGGTGGTTTGTACTTGCTGATGTTAAGCGTTGCAAAACAGGCAGCTGTCCTTATGGGGGCTGCTCTGCCACAACTCAAATGTCCCTGCTTTCATTCTCCATGCTTCCCCCCAAGCCCCATTTTTGGGGGTTGAGGTTTCTCCCTCCCCCTAAGCCCCCAACCCTTTTTTTCAGCAAGGCCCCCTCTCCATTTGAGGTGGCCCATCTTACTGAGACAAACAAGGATCTGGGTCTGCTTCAAAGGCTGTGGCTGTCTTTCCCAAGAGAGGCTGAGCCAACCAGCAGTTTTTGCATACATTACATTCCCTTTTATTAAAAAACAAACCATAGAGGAAGCCCAAAGCAGATTATATTTGTCCTCACAAGCAGTGGTTAACATTGAAATGAGGTGAATGACTTAGACAATTTAATGTTATTTGAAACTGTAGAGATTTGATTCCTAACCATCATCCATGCTTACTGTTGTTTATCTTCCTTGGGAGAAAAAGAAACAGGGCTTGTAGAAAAAGAAACTGGGCTTTATGGGATGTATGTAAGTTACGTGTATGCATGTGCCATGTGCAGAATTAATACAGTGCATTACAGGTAGTGGCAGTGACTATCTGCCACAGTGTAGAATTAATTACTTGGCTTTAATTAGAGGTTCTGACACTGCAGATGCTGACTTTTTGATGGGTTGGTTGGTTTGTTTATAAGGCCTCAATATTTTTCCCTAGTAAAACTCATTAAATGAGATTTATTCCATTTTACCTGGAGCCCTGTGAAGGGAAGCTGTCCTAGGAGAAAGCAAGAGCAACTCACTGGGAGCTTGTTCCCTGGGAGAGCTGCTCAGGCAGAGGCCCCTGAGCACCCTGGCCTTCACCAGGGGTTTGTGCGTGAAGGGGAGAGTGCACATGCGAGAGAGGGTACTCCCCTATGGCCTGTTGCTGCACAGCAGCGCTGCTTGTGATGCTTCTTCAATGCGGGTAATTCCCTACTCCCTCTTTTACTGCAGGCTTTGTCAGTTAGAGCCTTGGTTTGCACATTGTTTTACTAGCGGCTTTTGCAGGGTAGCAAAAGCAGCATGTGTAACTGAGGTCATTTACACAGATACTCATCTAGAGGCTCTTTATTTAAATGATATACTGAGGAATTGTATATGGGCAAATAAGATCATGCTCTCCCACATTTAATAGAGAATGGTATAGTAATTTTGATAATAGTTTTCCTTTATTTTTTACTGTGAAGAATGAGAAAGCTGGTGAAGCCTACTGGCTACAGTAGAAAATATGCACATGTATGAATTGCCAGACGCAGTTCACTGTAAGTAGTTTATTTATGTAACTTGACATTTAAATTTTCTAAAAAGATTTCCTTATCTTGTATCTTTGCTTCATCCTCTGGATGAGATAA
>JAOXNO010000052.1:36081299-36110483 GCA_028565335.1 Limnodromus scolopaceus | reverse complement strand
TGTTGCCCTTCGCTGGACTCTTTCCAGTAGCTCCCTGTCCCTCTTGAACTGGGGAGCCCAGAACTGGATGCAGTATTGCAGTTGTGGCCTCCCCAGTGCAGAGTAGAGGGGGAGAATGCCTTCCCTCGACCTACTAGCCACACTCTTCCCTATGCGGCCCAGGATTCCCTTGGCCTTCCTGGCCACAAGAGCACACTGTGTGTATTTTGGGAATACAATCTTCAAACTGGATTTTGGCAATACAAGTTGCATTTATTTAATGGCCCCAATTTTATTACTCTGATTTGAATTGACATGAAATTGTTATATTTCTGTAGAAGCGATTTAGATGCTGAAACACAGTTGTGGCTCCATGTTAGACACCTGCTCCACTGAGATAGCCCTGTGAGGCCAGCAGATACAGGACAGGACTGGGAGTAGATTCATGCCTTTAGGAGTGGTAGGGGGGATCCATAAGAAATCTAAAGTGGTACTGGCTGTATGTATTCAGACAAGGGACTTCTACCATAAATGTCATTAAATTAAGGGTCTCGATTAAATCGGGGTCCAGTTAGGTACCAGAAGCCTTAGGAAAAAACCTTCTGGTCTGAGTTTAGTATGGTTGCTTCCAGGCAGTGTTTTGCTAAAAATCCTTTGACAGGGCTGTGTATGTGTGCAGCGTGAGGCCTCTGCTGGGATGTGCGTGTGTGCTGCCTAAGGCTTCCCTTTGCAAATGAATTCACAACTCCAGGATTTTAATTTGACACATAGTCACAGACTTGAGATACTGCCTTTTAAAAGGGGTCTCTGCGGAGGAACTTGTTTTCATTTCCATTTACAGAATCAGAATTAATGAACTGAAAGTGTTGGTAGGCATTAATGAAAGGTGATTCTGTTGGAGTGAAATAAAAAAACAGGCGTAACTCCCATGCAGAAGAATAATGCTTCAATTTTAAGTTTCTAGAGGAATTTGCAAAGCTGCTGTTAGTACTGTATGGAATGCCTTGCTCTGGATGCTGTACATACAAACAAGAAAATGAGGTTCCTGCTTATATTAAAAGTAAGCAATATGTAAACAACAAATGGGAGAAAGATGCAGCGATGAGCAAATGAGGAAATGGGAATTTAACAGGCACTTTGCAGGTCACACCCCTTTCCCTCCTAAGTCTGTTGAACACTTCCATGAGAAGGGATTGATGGGCTTTCTTGAGGAAAGATATTCTATGAAGCAACTTAGCACGGTGCTGAGAGGTGTTTCACACAGGCTTGGATGGGAGTTTTGGGCCCAGGTAACTCAGCAGGAGAAAATTTAGCAGGCTAGATTTTCAATGAGGTAACTGCCTTCTGCAGAGTTTCTTTGAAATTTAAGTATTCAGCTCCTTGAGGTTTATAAAGACAACAGATGGAAAAAGAAAGAAGAAAAATGTGAGTTATTTAGTGTGCTTTAGATAGAGAGAAGGAGCTGGCCCAGAAGCATATGAAGATCATATGAAAGAAAGGGGGCTTTGGGAGGAGGAGTAGCTGACTTGAAAGATACGGAGGTTACAGTGCTCTTGGAAATGCTGTCTATAAAGTGCAACTTGAGGTTTTTAAGTTGAAAAATATTTTTCCAGAGGAAATACAATACAAGTCTTGATAAATCTTAGAAAATTGTATCTTAAATTTAAAAACTCCCACAACTGTTCACGTGTGTGTTTTTGTAAATGATCGCTTTCTAGTAGTCAGGTATAATGCTGCATGCTCTAGTCAAACACACAGACTTTTTTTTTCAATATATCAACTTCTCTGGAAGTGGAGTTTGTAGTAAACTGGACATATAACAATGATTTTGTGAACCCTAAACAATCTCTAGAGCAAATATTTTTGGTTTGGTTCAGCAAGGAAGAGTAATTAAATTATATTACAATGAGTGAAACCCTATGTGTTGTGATACAGTTTCTTTAGGCTTGCATCCACCCTTTCTTTATTTCACTCTAAAATGAACATGACAGGACATGGCCTTGAGATTGCTGAAATGACAAAAACAGGCAATCTGTTTTAAAAGAATTGACATTACTGAGGGAGTCAAATCCAATAAAGGATCAACCCTTTATTTTCTCCGTCGGCTAAAGCAGGAAGGCATTGTGGTCTGTACTAGTGGTCTCTCGCTGCAAGTAACATGTAATTGAAGACTGGACATCAGTGTTTCATAGACACAGCAGATTAACAGCCCCAAAAATTACTTGTATCCCCCACTTAGGTGGGTTAGTGCTGGATTTAACTTTTTCTTTGACACAGGACAATCATGAGGATGCCACTGGACTTGATATTTGCTTCTTGTATGAAAGCTGTGCACTGCCTTCCTGTACTGGCATCTGCTGTAAATGTTATTGATACTGTAGATAGTGTTATGCAATGGTACAATAATGTAATGTAATGGTATAATAATACCATTATTTTTTAATGGTATTAATAATTCACCAGCATTAAAGGATGGCATTTTAGCAGTTCATTTGGCCCCATTATTGTAATTCTGTAGTTGATTTATGCATTGAAATCTGAATGCAAATTTTTTGTTTGTTTGTTTCTTAAAGCTGGAAATATTTTTCCTAGCTGCATTTACCTTGTCTAGTTTACTACAGCATTTCTGTCCAGAATTAACTGCCAGCAAGGGCCAGCATTAATTCGTTGACAGGTGTGCAGGTGTAAGCTTATTATAAAATGCCTGCAATCCACTATTGATCAAAAGATTACAGCTTTCATCTGTAAATACAAGAGATGAATAAATTGATGGCATTGCATCTTCCTTATCATCTCTTGATTGCATACTGCATGTGGGTGGTGTGTTGGGGGTGCCTATGCTTTCTGCACATTTGGAAGGATATAAGCTGGCAAGTGCTTATCATGTAGTTGTTCATATAGGTGTTACATGCTAATGATATGTTACCTTTCAGGCAACATCTGTGCAAACTTTCATTGGTAAAAGGCATTGGGGTCCTTCATTGTTTCTGTAGGCCACCTTTTTGACCCTTTATGGGATGCTTGAGTCTGAAATCAAACACAGTTACCAATAATGGTAAAGTGCAAACGACCACATGAAGTATGTTTACATTTTGAACATGAGCACCCAAGTCTTGCATCTAGTTCACTTTGAGGTTTGGATGCATTTTCTTTCCAACAGAAACTTTATATGCAGTAGAGAATGATCTTTTTATGAAATGAGTTACTGTTCAGTTCTAAAACATCTAAGTATCAGGATAGCTAGAGGAATTTGTAACTGGCATTAAATTGCATCATTTTTATGTGGCATCTACATGTACACATAAATTACTCATCTTTTGGGTATAGTGTGACTTGTGAAAAAGCAGCTGTGAAATTCAGTAGTTTCACAATGCAGGTTTACTTTCATTGCTGACTTCTGAAAAACACAAATCTATGTGAACTCTTAGTTCTTCTGTGTTCCTGAAGGCTGAAGATTTAGAATGGAAGTTCAACCCATCACAGTGTGTCTCAAAATATTTTGTGTAATGCACTTTCTCAGCAGGGCTGCTGTAGGTGATTTGATGTCCAGTGGTGATGCAGACAAACCGCTACACCCTTGTCTGTGCTACAGTGATAATCTTTGAAGCAACCCATTGATAAGATCAGAAGGGAGTTTGCCACAGTATTTGTGATTGCACAGGCCCTGTAGATTAAGTTATTTATGTTGTGTGATTTATGTCTAAGGAATTGTATTATTTGTGAATGTGTATATATGGCTATATATATATTACATATTTTTTTCATATATATACGAAGATGTGTAGCCAATTTATATATAACTACTATTCTTGTGTTACTGGGCAGATTTTCCACCTCCAGGCTGTGCATACTTATACAATTGGAAATTATCTCATCTTTATGTCTAGAAAATGTGTCTCACAAGGATGAGGTGGGTATCTGGGAGTCCCTTAATAGCAAGAAGCTTGTTGCTGTGTGGCTGTCATAACCTGTCAAGATAACAATTCTTCGGCTACTGTATTACTTTTATTTACTTACCTCCTGTAGTTACTGTTTTGTATTAGATGCATACTTATATTGTTACAGGTATACTTCTACTTGAGGGATCTGATGAGCCACATCAGCTCTCCTTACATACAATTTGAAACAACTGATTTTCCCCATTTTTGACTTGTCATCCCCAATGTGTTTTTTCTAACATGAAGGGCACAGTGCAATTTGTGCTGATGTCAAGGGAAACTGTCGAGTTATACTATCTTCCAGAAGCAGTGGTTCAGGTCAGAAATATAAGTCATTATTTTCTTCTGAAAATTATTTCCCCTGAGGCTGGTAACTTTTTGGTCTAGTTCTTACTGCCTAATTCTCATGCTCTATTTATGGCTAGTGATTTTGCAATTCATTTCTAAAGATTAGATGAGGTAAGTGGCTAGCTCTCTCCTAAGGGGCTGAGAGTAAAACCTGCTGCTTTACGTGTACATGAACACTGAAGGTTGAGTGAGATGTTACCTACATTTTTTCAATTTGCATCATTTTAATACGTGAAATTCCTCAGGAAGCTGAATTCATGATACTCGCTAAGTATTATGCTGAGTGAAGGTAGAGATTTTAACAGAGATGAACTAAATTAGAAATTTGAATTGGTCTGTGGAAAGCTTGATGAGGCTTGGGATAGAAAGAATTGGCAATGCTTAAAAGAGTAAGAGCAAGCCAATGGGAAGACATCAGACTACACTAAAGTGAAAAGGAAGATGTGACTGCTCCCAGCTGTTGGACAAATACTGATTCAGAAAGCTATAAGCAGCCCAAACCCCTTCTTTATCAGTGGGTAAAATGCCACTGTGTCTTGCTAACCAAAACTTTGGAGTCTATGCCTGTAATCCAAAGGTTAAAGACCACTCACCTGCCTGTAATAGCTTCTAAACTTATGACAAACTGTACACTTCAATAACAGAAAACTTCTTTCAAACACATTCATCATTTTGCAACATATGAATGATAATGCAAAAAGTTACTTTGAATGTGTAGTTCTCTTCTTGTATATAATTACAACATTCAAATTACTAAGGAGTTGTATCTTTACAGTACAAAAAGGGTGGCTGTCTCTTGAGAGGTCACGTGAATTAATGCTTCTGTAAAATATATTGTTTTACAGTGTGATAAAATACTTTATAGATGTTTTAGAAAAGAAGAAAATTGGGGAAAGCCTTTTTATTGTTAGTAAGTACTTATGAGGGTGTGATGTAGTATTATGTCATGCTGTATATTGCAAGAATTCCCATAGGTAGGGAAACAGTTAATTTGGAAAAAAGAACATGCATATAGTATATATAAATACTTGTGTTCAAAAGCATTATCATCTTTGGTTGTTAATTTGAAGAATATCTGAAATACATGAGGATTTTCATTTTCTGTGTGTTGATACCCAAGCTTGCTTGACTCCAATAAGAACAAAAGTCCTACAGACATTTAAAAGAAACTGGTTTCTGGTAAGTAAGAACATTAGAAGAGTATTTTTCTAATCCAGAATGTTTTAAATGGCTGGGGTTTGTTTGGTTTTTTTTTTGCTTGCTTCCTTGTATTTTAATGAAAACACCTTTTTATTATTATTTTTAAAAACAATACAATCTACAATATCTACAAATATTTCTATTTCTACAAATATATTTCCATTTAGGTTTGCTTTTACAAATGTTAGTCTGGCTGTAGTTTTAAGTATCTATGTTTTCTCTGTCATCCTGCGTATAAGATAGCAAGATTGTTACAAATATACTTAACTGATGAACACATAGAAAAATTAGTATTCTTGGATATTTTCAGTCTTTGCATTATGTCTGTCTGTATAGCTGGCACTGTTTGGGGTTATAGTAGTGTCTAGCAGCACTGCTTCCATACCTGCTGTTTGTCTACAGCTACCTTCACAGAGCTGCTGAAGGTCATTGAAATGAGCTCAGTTTTAGAGAGAGAAAGTGAGCAACCTGCTGCTGCAGCTCCCCGTGCCCTCTCACACTGCTCAGGGAAGGAGGTTAAATGATTTTCTTCCATCTTTTAAAGCATGTTAAAAATTATGCAGTCTTTCTGAAAGAAGGTCCTATTTAAATCTGGCTATTTCATAGTGAAAGTCAGAAATTTGATTTTTATTTGAAGCTTTTATAGAAGTGTTGAATTGATTGGTTGCAAGAGTGATTGATTTTAGATTTAGCATAAGGAAAGCTATGGAGTCAGACTGCCCTCCCACCTTTTTCTGGACAAGGACACAGGAGGTGATATATTCTGGGCTGCTCTGAATAACTAAGATGTGACTTTATCTCAGCAGTAGGCCTGGTGCAGAACTTAAATCTATTTTCAAGAAAATTCCAATATTAAAAATTATGCTGAATTAGAATGTAATATATATATGAAAAAAAAGTTGATAAAGGTCAACCTGACCAATTTATTTAATGAGCTACTCAGTATTTTTTCTAACTTAATTTAGACTTCAAATTTTATTTGAATATTAAATCTATGCTTTCTTACAGACATATGGGAGACATTTACACATGAGAGACATTGAAGATTGCCCCATTTAAAGACTGCTGAGTGTTCTCTCCTTGTGCTACTTTTTCAATTGTGTATAATTTTGCCGGTGTCTGCCGCTTGGGGATGGAATTTTCTATACTTGTGGTCTGCTCCATTATTGTATCAGATCTACTTTGCCCTGCAAAAAAAAGGTTCAGAATGAGACAAAGGAAAGTCATTGCTTTTCAATGTTAAAGATTTCCTTTGAAAATTTTATAGTGCTGCTGTATTTTAGAGCAAGGACTTGACATTTCATGAAAAGAGAGAAACGCCTTTTATATTCTGCTTAGAAATCCACACAACTTGGATAAGTTGTAGATATTTGAAAGTTATGGTTTGCACATGCTCAAGACATCCTGCTTAATTTTTAGGTGGATTACTCCATTTTCTCTAAACTTGAGTTTCTTGCAGTTCTGAGTTTGACTTACTTTCCATATGTTAAGAATTATAACATTGAAACTGGACTTTGTCTGGAGTGGCTTCCCTAAGCATTCAGACACTACAGAAGATGAAGGGGCTTGATTTAAAAATACAGGAGAGAAGAATTCATAATGGCTGAAGGTGGAAGGGGAGGAGAATATATTGGGATGCAATGGAGTTGAAAGGACAATAAAAATAGCTGTTACTGGAGAAATAGTTTTCTGTTCGATAATTTCTCACCATTCTGTAGTTTCCAAAATACTATTAATAAACTTAATGCAGCTGTTTCCAGGCTCACTGCCACTACTGTGTGAAGAAGACAAGTGTTGTGCAGATACTTTAAGTAGTGGTTCCCCACAGATGCCTGAACATCACAGAAGTCCTGTTAGCTCCTTCTTCTCAATTAAGAGCCCCATTCTTTCAAATAATGACCAGGTTGCTTGTTTAGGTACAGTCTACTGGAATGGCCTTGATATGTTGCCATTAATAAGATGTCCACCTAGAAAGAAAAAAGAGGAAAAAATGTTGAGAGTTCTTT
Source organism: Limnodromus scolopaceus (assembly GCA_028565335.1). Taxonomy (NCBI): domain Eukaryota; kingdom Metazoa; phylum Chordata; class Aves; order Charadriiformes; family Scolopacidae; genus Limnodromus; species Limnodromus scolopaceus. Next base: position 36,103,012 of record JAOXNO010000052.1, on the reverse strand, counting down.
GCATCCTGCATGGCTGCTGATGGAACAAGTAAATCTTCTGCAGGCTTCAGTCATGCACATTCTGTATCAGGGCAAAAAGATAAGGAGGTTATTTTAGTGAATTTAACTGTAGCTGCTAACTCAATTTGAATGTTTATAGTAGAGGTTTACTTGTTGCTAACATTAGTATGGTTGAGGACAGCTAAAACTGTATTCTCATTTTGCAAGTTTGCTAGTTAGAAAAAATTGGTCTCATTCTCAGCTCTGGCTTTTTTTCTTTCACAAAAATCAATATTTTGAATGATTCATTTCAGTAATTGGTTTTTGCAGTTTAGTGTTGCTGTTTGGGGAATTGATGGCATCAGAAATGTGATGCTCTTCCTCCTTTTTGTAATATTGTGGTGACTTTCAAGACTTTTTCACTTGTCTTCATTGCCAAGAAAGAAAATAGACATTGGAAAGCCATACTATTAGCCGAAAGATTTCAGAATTTTAGATTACTGTTTCAGTTTTCCAGAGTTTTCTATGTGCTGGTTTTTTTCAGTGATTAAAAAAGCTTTAATGTATGAAACTTCTATTCTGTCTGTCTAGAAAATCTGTAACTTTCACCAGTCTTTGACCAGCTACTTCTATAAAAAGCAAAACCTTTTCTGGTTCAAATTTTAATGTGAGATTTCTTTTCCAAAACCTACTTCATTTAGTTCATGGCCGTCAACATCAGAACTCTGGAAATACCTAAGCACCATTATCTGTCCTTGTACACATCTTCTAAAAGTACATGTTTTGTTTGGTTAATTACTTTCAAGACATAAAATGAAGGGAATAAATAATAAATATTGTTTCTCACAAAATTATAAAAAGAGCTACTGGGTATTAAAGTAAAAGCAGTTAAATATAAATACTGAGTTGTAATACTTAGAAATTAGTTTCCAGATTAAAAAAAGGTAATAAAGTATGTGGAAATCATACTTTATTATAAATAATTCTACTATGTTGTAGAAACATAATTTGCATTATATCTAATTATTCCACTTCATTAAATATTTTCATTGTTTAACCGGTAAAATTGGATTTTTAGCAGCTAGCAGTGTAGCCTCCAGATATCTGAAACATGTAGTAGCCCCATCCCTGCTACAGCTACTGGACTTTTCACTCATTACTGAGTTCTCAGAATTCAGTCGTACAAATAGATTGTCTAGCTGGGCTTCCATCAGTTGAACAATCAGCCTCTGCTTTGTTTCACGGATTTTGAACCAGGAAGAAAAGAGAAGACGTGGATTAATGCAGTATTCTCTGACGCAGTAAGAATGCTTCCATGGGATTTACAGGCCTTACCCAAAGCCCATTGTTAAGGTTTAAAGCCATTCAGCACCTCTTGGTTGAGATTCATTCAGATTCATATAAATCCCTTCTCTAGATTCCACCATGCAGAATTATTCTCTTGACACTAATTTTGAGGTATTGCAACAATAATAGTAAAGTGAGAATCTAAACAAGAGGTTAAGTACCAGGTTAAAGGAAAGATCTCGGAGATATAAAAACAAAAAAAAACAGCCAAAAATCTCTTGAGTTTCATTTAACCTTTTTTCACTTAAAAACCGTAAAGTACTAAAAATTTTATCAAAAATTAGGCCAGATCTTTTCTAAGGCTCTTCAGTCTCTGGAATTTTGGAGCAGAGTTTTAGGACAGAAAAAAGAATGGAATTAGTTGTATTCCATTTTGTTTACTTGTTATTGTGGCACGTATGTTAGCATTTTATCTAAAGAACACAAGATTTTTCAGAGGGGTAAAACATTTCTTTTCTAAAAGTAGAGTATTAATAGAAAAATGTAGATAAGTAATCAAGTCGGAATGACAAGATAGTTACTGAATAGGAAACCTTTGGATAACTGAAGAAAAGTATTTAAGTCAATTGAACTTTTTCATATTTTTTGTACATTGCTTGTCCAAATTTTGTTTATCTGGAAAAAGCATGAATTCTTGAGAGGATCACCTTCTGTTGCACTGCTGATATTTCTGCTAGTCAAAGGAAATTGAATGTCACAAAGATGAAAAAGGATAGTAACTCCACTTCCTAGGGAAGGCTAATGGCATAAGTAAGAACTTTTTCTTTTAAAGTTCCTCACGTTTCATCTCCATCTTTTCTCCTTTGGTTTCTTCTCCTCTGATAATCATCTGCAGGCTTATGAAACCGTTTATTTCTAGAAAGCAGTCATCAGTTACTTAAACTCATGAGTCGATACTTTTGTAACTGTAAACTTTGGTGTGTGGCAGAGTACATGTCACAGCTGGAGTAGGAAAGCTCTGTTAAAGGAGGAGATGAAATAAGTCTTTTTGTGAAGTATGTTTTGTTGTTAGAGTGTAGGATAAGAATTTTGATTCTCTTAGAAGTACTTGCCCACCTTCCAACTACAGTTGTCTGAGAGAGCAGGGAGGTTCAGAAGGTCCCGGTCAGCACAGTACATCTGTAGTAGTAAACTGAAAAAGCCAGTGAAAAGCTTTGTTTGTCATGTCATCATCAATTCTGTTAAAAGCTTGTCGTGGTATCGAGCGTGGTTTTGAATATGACCAGTGCTAAGTGGCATACTTCCACGTGAGACCCCTTCAGGAATAACATGGGCCAAGGACAGCTTCCAATAAATGGCTCAGATGGGGCTATGCTGTTTTTTCCAGGAGGTGAGTTAAGCCATGTTGATATAAACTGAGAAATGACACTGGCTCTCTGGAGCAGAGAAAACACCTTGTCGCTCTATTTGTATGGCTGCAGCCCATGTTGTATGAGAGAATATCTCCCTAAATCACAGTCAGTACCCGTAATTTAGTTGCGAACAAGATTTTCAGTAAACTTTGAAGGGACTGTTGTGTTTCAGAAAGCGCTTTCCTATGTCAGTGCCAATGCTGCCAATGAATTTGAGATATATTTTGTTCATCAGATGTACTAAATTCTATGTACCCTTTTCCTCTGCTTTGTTCTCAGAGATTTAGGAGCAAAAGCTGACTACCATACCGTCACTATATTTCTGCAGTGACTTTTTACAGATCCATTAAGAGGACACCACTGTAGTATACGTCAGCAAAGAACACACGGCTCAATCTGCTTTGCTGTGTAGATAGGTGATTGTTGCTGCTTAGATTAAGAAGGCTTGGAATTCATTGCTTTTCTTTCTCCAGCTACTCTTGTCTTAAGCTCTTCGAAGCAATGCTGTTCTCTTTCAGTGAAGAAAGGGTGGAAGAGTCTGTAATTCAATGGGTTGGATTTTTGGGGCTAAATCAGTGCTTGATCAGTGCTTGGCTTCTTTCTGTTCATAACTGAGTGTTTTTCAGGTTTTGTCATGGGAACATAAATGCTGGTTTAGTGAATAAGACATGCCTAAGACTTAGGTAATCAGGGTTTGCCTGGTTGGCATGAACTTCCTGCGGATGCTTGGAATATCTCTGGTCCCAGTTTTAAATGAAGATACTAGGACTTATCTCTTTTTTATCTGCTCTGAGGAAAAATTAAAATTAGAAATTCTGAGGTGCCTTGATATTTAGGCACTGGTAGTTCAAGAGTGTAGTATGTAATATTTTTCTTTAAGTTGAAATAAAACTGTGTTTGTTTTGGAATCTTAAACATGTCAAAAACATAGGCATCAAAGAGCTGAATGTTAAATTATATAGACCTAATATCAGTGGCCTTGATTTTATCTATTATATTTATTACGGAGTCAAGATCCATTACCAGTATGTTGTGCTCGTATTTATTCATGAACATGGCATTATGTTAGTGGACATTCTAATGTTAAACTATTAACCTCCTGTAAGCACTAATACACTAAAGGATTCTTTGAAGGAGTTGTAGTTGTATCTTTTAAATAATTGACTAATGGAACAAAATAATTGCCTTCTGGTTAAAGGGAAAGCAGTGGGTCAGTTTGCTCTGCACTTCAATCAACACACAGAGAGGATTTCATTACCTAATGCATAGTATGAATGTCAGTCTTGCAGTACACTATTTCATTCCTCACTAGTCTCTGTTTTATGCTAATTACCCCAGAAAACATTTATGGAGACCATGATTTTCAAATCCAATGTTTACAAAAGAACAAATTAGTTTTCCAGACACTATTTGATCCTTTCTCAGGTGTAAACTTGAGCCATGTTGTAAGATAGATCAGCTGGGACAGTGTGTTGTGATTAGAGTGGCCAAGAGTTCAAGGATATTCCTAAGGAAATAAATTTCTATGTTGTCATCTGTTATTTGGTTTTTAAAGATATACTACACATTTCTAAGAAGCTGTTCTGGTAGACAGCACTGCCATTTTGAGCACTGAAGTATTTCCTACAATATTTTTTCTTCTCTTTCTTTTCCTTTAATCTAAAAATGGCTATTCTGGTCCCATATATGTGTGCAAAATAGAATGATATTTCAAAAGGCTGCAAATTCACAACTTATCTAGGACTAATGGACCAACAATTGAAATTTAAATGACAAAGAATGCAGAAATCAGCATATGTATTCTCAAATCAGAGATGAAATAAAAAGGCATAGCAACACATCAAATAAACAGCTTCTGGAGTGTTTCAGGCAACGTGTTTTCAATCAAATCTTTATCATTCCCTGGACACTGTTCCCTGCCTTTTTAATTCCCTTTGGATCAGAACATAAAAATAACACAAAAGGTTTTTGTCGGATCTTCAACAGTAAAACTTAAATACTTGCAGAATTTTGTGTAGTGCTTCTGATGAGCAGATAACTAATGCATAGATATCACTGAATTTAACAGGATAATCTCTGAGAAGTGCATGTTCTATTACAATAATTTCACCTTTTTAGAAACCAGTATTATAGTGAAATTAGAAGGCAGATGGAAAACTCAAACGGATATAATCTGAAGTCTTCTGAGACTTAAGACACATCCTCAGTTGCCTTCAGCAGGCCCTCATTTTGGCTTATACTGCAAGAAAAGTTTATTAGTGAGCAGGTAATCTTTAGTTGCAATTAGAAGAAAAAAAGTAATTAAGTATATTATGCCAAGGAAGAAAAGAAGTTCTTAGCGAGCCTCAATTGTACCAGTATCTGTACTATTCGATACGTGGTGCAGTAACAAACAGCAGTAAATATAATTATGCTATTCCTTATGGTAGTGATTTTCTAAAACATGCACATCTGCTACTATGGAGTGATCTGCCAGCTCTGGGGAAATATCACTTAGCCAAACAAGCAATGCACACAAAGCAATTTCCAGAAAAGTTGTTTGCTAAACTGAATCCAACATGTTGGATATAGGAAATCTGTAGATGAGAAAATCCTAGCAGCAGTAAGAGCGGATGTACCTTGAGAGATGGCTGACATTGGTTTGTATTATAATTTGGACCTTTCCAGTTGTGAGAAGTTGTAAAAACGACCAAGAGATTTTGAGCAGAGTGGAATCAGATGAGCAGCTACAGGAGCATCTTAAGCACACACATAACCACATATTGCTAATTTGTCATGGTTTGTCTCTTTATGCTCTCTTTATGGCTTCTTAACTGATCTTTTTTGAGATCTATATCACTTAATATACTTAGATTCAGCACATGCTTGAAGTTAGGCAGAGGTTGTGGAACTTCAGTTTTGCAAGGCCAGGACGCTGGTACTGCAGGGCGGTGCCTACGCTGTGCCATGGCATAGGTGTGACGTTGTCAGCCGTTAGGATCTTTAACCCTCCTGAGTATCTGTTGGCTTTTTTAAAATTGATGGCATCTAGAAAATACTGCTTGACATAGCTGTTGATTGTACTGACAGCATCGTAACAAGTTGTTTCAATAAGCATTGCAGATCAGCAAAATTCTAGCTGTGCTTAAGGCTGGACCCAGGTTTTGTGATGAAGCTGTGCGTGGGGTTCAACCAAGATAAGCTGGTTAACCTGACACTGCCCATGTGTATTCTGCAGTCAGGGGTATTTCCTCAAGCCCACATTCTGAGTGACAGGTTATTGAATAAATCCTAACGTGAGGTGTTGTCTTTTGATTAACTTCTCATATCTTTCTTGTGCAAAACAATGTCATGTTAAGCATTGTTAAGCGTCTGTAAGCTATTTCCAGTAGCTGGTATAGCTGCCCTGCAGATGGAAGAAGGCCCAGGGAAAGGTACGCTTGTGTTAGGATTTACATGTACGTTATTTCCTGGTTGCAGCTGGTGGCCATGCCCTCCCGAGCATTATTTTCTGTGATGCGTTTGTGTGAAGTTCCTGTACCTGTCTGAGTCACCAGTGAACTAGTGTTTAAATACTTCTTTCCTAATAGAGCTAATTCTGACTGAATGCAACTAAGGAGCATTCCTACAACTGCTCTGCTGAAATGATGGGGTTTTGTGATAAGAATCTAGCAGGATATGACTTCTTGGGTGGCCAAAGTTGTAACTGCCAGAACAACTGCTGAAGCACTTCTGAGGATTAGCTGGTTTGGATGCAGGCCTCTGTGAGGTTCTGATCTCTGTGCTCCGGAGCTGGGCTGAGGTACCGCACTCTGTTGTGCAACAAACAGAAAGATCTTCTGTCTCCATCCTTCTCATCACCTTCACGCTGCCCCATGTTTTGTGTCCTAGAAAGCTGCCTTAAACAGAAATAAAGAGGTTTTGTTCATGGTATTTTAATGTAATTTGCATATTGTACGGGGAGCCTAGGTGTTACACTGGTGTTTCTGGATGCCAGTCTGGAGGTTGAAAAATCTGAAAATCAGATGCTTGAAGTGATAGGGTTAGTTGGATATAGTATGTCTGATGAACTGAACACTGGTACAAATAATGACATTATTGTAAGTAGAATTTTCTAGTGCTTATAGCATTAGCATAATTGTATTTCTTTATCATGGTGACGTTATGTGACATAACTGTCCATAACATGGTGACATATACTCTGGAAGGAAATCTGTTCACTGCTAAACATCTTTGAGAATGTGTGCTGCATGAAAAAATACTGGCTAAAATACTGAAGCTGTAGTGGAGCCAGAATTTCTCCTGTTATTCAGCAGAGCAGAGAAAACTGTAGTGTTAGATTGAAGATGTCCTTCTCTACTTTTGCTTTCTTCTAGGCTTTTTTAGGGAGTAAGGGGAGAAAAAAGGCAAGTGAAGGAAAAGGAGATAAGAATTATATTAGTGGATATCACTGCACTCACAGTGCTGGCAGAAATGGATGAAGAAGCAGGGTGAGATTTATCACAGTAAAACAGTGGAGGATCTAGACTAAGACTCATGAGTTTTCCTTGAATTTGGAGGAAGTGTTATTATCGGTTCTTACCATAGTATTTTCTGTTTATCTAGTCTGAAAAAGAATGGTGAGATTTAAATTTGTTAGTAAAATGCCATGAAATTCTGAGTGATTATTACGCATAAAGTTCAAATTGCTAGATGAATATTATGCTAAAGTATAATTTGAATCAGCTGTGCCATAAGCTGGGAGTTTCCTCACTTCACATTCCAGTTCATGTGGTTGGCTTCTGCATGTGGAATGTAAACATCAGAAGGAAGTCCTGTTTTCTGACACTGAGGTACATCCAGGATCAAGAGCTATGACAATCATATTTTTCATGTAAAATACCTGATTGCAGCAGGTGCACTATATGACAGGGAATATGGCAAAGCCACATGGACTTACTCATATGCATCAGATTTCATGACTGACATGAAACTACTTCTTTTATCCACACCATATGGCAGTTCAAGACACATTAAATAGCCTTTTTCTTCTGCCAGGATTGGCAAAAGCCCTAATCCAACAGAAAATTTCTATACAAAATCAGCAGGCTCTAACAAAATGACACAGTCACAATTGGGCATGGTATCAAGTGATGGCATTATAGCCATCCATCTGCCATGCAACAGGAAAAAAATTGTCTTAAAGCAACAACCACCATTTTAAATTACTCCCATTTTGCCTCCTGTAAAACATGGCTAAGTCAATAAATGAGATACATTTCAATGCAAATGATCTACTCTGCTCCTGTGAGACCCCACCTCGAGAACTGTGTCCAGCTCTGGGGCCCTCAGCACAGGAAAGACATGGACCTGTGGGAACGGGTCGAGAGGAGGGCCACAAAGATGATCTGAGGGCTGGAGCACCTCTCCTATGAAGACAGGCTGAGAGAGTTGGGGTTGTTCAGCATCGAGAAGGCTCCGGGGAGACATTATAGCAGCCTTCCAGTACCTAAAGGGGGCTACAGGAGAGAAGGGGAAGGACTCTTGATCAGGGAGTGGAGCAAGAGGGTGAGGGATAACAGTTTTAAACTGAAAGAGGGGAGATTTAGATTAGATATGAGGAAGAAATTCTTTACTGTGAGAGTGGTGAGACACTGGCCCAGATTGCCCAGAGAAGTTGTGGATGTTCCATCCCTGGAGGTGTTCAAGGCCAGGTTGGATGGGGCTTTGAGCATCTTGTTCTAATGGGAGGTGTCTCTGCCCATGGCAGGGGGTTGGACTAGACGGTCTTTAAGGTCTCTTTCAACCCAAACCATTCTATGATGCTCTAATCTTCCATGAAAACATATAAATAGATATATGTGCACACACATATACATGCAGTAAGTAGGCTGCATGCTGCTGCTGCTGCAAAAAAATTGTATTGTGATCCCGTGTAAATTCCAGTGCGAGTGCAGATTCAGAAATGTTACTCAGAATGTAATCTAAGAACAGCCGAGTGCTAAGTTTCACCACATGGTAGCATCAAAGTAGCATCGTAAGATGCTAATGAGCACTGGGAGATGTTTGTATCAGATTAAATGTTGACCTCTTCAGCACAAGTTATATAAAATAAATAGCCCAAAGTAATAGATCAAGGGATATTGTACAGGCTTAATCAACAAAATAACTTACTCTGTTAAACTAGCTCTGTTTAATTGTATGTTTTTATTATTTTTATCATTTCATCAATAGGAGACTGAAATGTGTAGCCTGTACTACGTGGGATGATGAGGCTGCCTAAACCCTGTTAGGCTACCAACATTATAAAAATATTAATACAGATTCCCTTGGAAACATTAAAGCTGTAAAAGATGGCCCCTTTCAAAGTCCTAAAATCCACTTCAGCTACTGCCTTAATTTTAGTGCTGTGGAGATTTTGATTAAATTGAGAATAGAATTTAAGGTTACAGTAACCCCTGAAATAGCATTGGTCATCAGCAGAGATGTGTTTGGTGTACCTCATTTTTTCATTAAGTGTTATGGGTTTCTGCAAAAATGGGTTTATACAACTCTGCTGAGAAAGGTCCATACGTGTTCTAAATATTTGGCATTTTCAGTCCTGTTTTTTGCATTTTCATAATGCCACAGGGCCCTAAATAACTTGATATTTGCTTTTCTAAGAGTTTTTTTTAGTCTCAAGATGTATGATGGAGAACAAGATTTCATGTTATGTTCTCCTATAAATATTTCGATATAAAAAAAGAAAAAAGAAATGGGGTGTTTTCGTGCCATTTGGCTTCCTGGCATATATATATGCTCTGAATTTAATAAGAATTTTTGAAAGGCGGGCGTGTGCTAAAATGTGCTATGTTCTGAAGAAATATGGGAAAGCCCCTGACATTTATAATCTGAAGTCTTGGTTCATCAAAGAAAAATTAACAAAAAAGGAGGCTAAGTATTGCTTGCTCTATGCATTTTTTCCTGGGAAGGACACTTCTCACTGTAACATAAAGCTTAATGTTACACTCAGTAGTATAAAACGATCCAAAATATGAAAGAGACAGAAAAATAGACTTAAAACAGATCTAAGTGTCAATTAAGCTCTCTTAACATAAGACGTTTATTGCTTGAAATTGTTACTTAAAAACTCTTACAAAAGGATATAGAATTGTAGTAGGAGCCATTTAATAAAATCATATGACGCTTTTATTTTTTCTGGGAGATAGGGTAATCATAGAATCACAGGATGGTTTGGGTTGGAACAGACCTTATCAGTCATCAGGGAAGTTATCATCAGCTCATTCCAGGAACCTCCTGAATTGCTTCTGCCCTCTGTGTTGTCCCTCCAACAGATACTGGAGTGGTTGAAGTCCCTCTATGAGAGCCAGGGCCTGTGAACGTGCTACTGCTCCTCTCTGTCTACAGGAGGGCCTCATCCACTCGGTCTTCCTGGTCAGGTGGCCTGTAGCAGACCCCCACTGTAATGTCACCTCTCCTTGCCCTCCCTTTAATCCTGACCCATAAGCTCTCAGTCTGCTCTTCATCCATCCCCAGGCAGGGCTCCATGCATTCCAGCCATCCCACCACATCTCTGTGATGCCAGTAAGACCATAGCCCTGCAGGTGTGCGCCTATCTCCAACTCCTCTTGTTTGTTCCCCACACTATATGCATTTGCACAAAGGCATTTAAGTTTGCCCCCCAATGTAGCTGACTTACTGGCTGGAATTAATTTTTGCAGTACTTCAAGCACTCTCCTGCTGACCTGTGATCCAGGCTCTGGGCATCTATTGCTGGCACTGGCATCAAACTGGTAGGACCAGGATGGATTCAGGTTCCCCTCCCCAGGCAACTCTAGTTTAAAGCCCTCATCACCAGCTTGGCAAGCCTGTGACTCAAGATGCTCTTCCCCTTCTCTGACAGATGGACCCCATCAGCCCCCAGTAGACTTGGGAATATGAGCATCTTCTTTCCTTCTGACTATGAAAGACTAACAAAACACACAAAAAAGAGGTCTCTTGTAAATTCTGGACAGAGGAGTAATGTTAAATTGAGGATTAATACTACTGAATGATGTCTGAATAATCTGAATAGTACTGAATAGTAGTGCAGCATCATTAGCACACACACACATACACCCAATTACTTATCAGAAAGTTGCTCCCTTGTTCATACATACATATATAGCAATTTAAAAAATCCAGACCAATAAACATATTGTAAATTCTGACTTTGTAAACTATGGCTTTATGTCCGAATGCATCTGGAATAAGGAGAAATAATTTTAGAAACTACCTACCTATTAATAATAATTACACTAGTTCCAGTAGCAGCAAAACAAAATAACAATTGCTTATAATATTTCATTTTCAAAACACTCTTCTGGTGCCAAGCCTGTAGTATGATTTAAAAAACGTTTTCCCAGTTTTTGCGTAACTTTAAATCTTGTCCTGGGGTCCAACTCATATGAAATGTTGGAGATAGAGTATTAGAATACTTTAAAAGTAGTTTTTAAATACCCTTTAAATCTGTTAATTCAGTCATTTTTGTTTGCTATAAGGCATGAAAGTTTAGTAAACAAAGTGAAAGTGTTGCTGCTGAGCCCAGAGAATCCAAAAAGATTCTACAGTGGCGTCAAAGGAGTCTCCATAGTTCTAGTAACAGGATGATGCAATTCTGGAGTCTATTTTCAGATATTTTAAATGAAAAGATCCACACACACCCCCTACCTTCAAAAAAAAAGAAAGAAATAGACAAGGTAATTTCTAGCCATTGCAATTGCTCAGCATATGGCAACTATCTGAATTACAGGCCCATATAATACTTCTCATCCTTGAATACATGAAAAGGTTAAATTGGGTTTATATCAAGGATTCATGACGTCTGTCATGCCTTCAGTAATGTGATTTTAGTGAGAACCAGTAACTGATTCTGATCTGAGACAGATTGTAAAGGCTTCTCAAAGTTTTTGTAATTTTAGTAAGAATGTTAAGCACTGATTTTGAGTGTTACTTTAATTCTGAACCATTTTCCAGGTTTATGTTAGTTGCCCATGTAGTAATATTAACATGGATCAATACATAAACCAGTTGCATATCTTCACTGCATAGTAGCAACCCTATTCGATTATGAAATAATGATGAAGAACTAGTGGTACATGTTATATCGACTGTGCCTTCATTTTCTGTCAACACACTGCTTGCAGCCAGCCAGCCGTGTATGATCAGATGAGATAGGACCGAACCCTCAAAAATGCTCTGTGTGTGTTTTCTGCTTTTCAAGATTTGTCCTTTAATAATAACCCGGAGAAGTGATGATCCAGAGCTCTGAAAACGTGTGTCAGTTTGTAAGGGCAATACATAACTGCAGATTCTGGAGTTGAAGGAGGGCGCAGAATTTGTGCTATATTGTGTCATGTAACAAATTGCCAAAGAGTTTAAAGATGTACTGTAGTTGCTGATGCCTTATTGTCCCTTCCCTTCGTGCTACACCCTTATTTCCTCTTATCTGCAGTGTCTGCTTTGCATAATCACAATGATTATCTAAGTAACTGAAAGCGTGCAAACCCCTGCCTGGTGACTGGCAGCCAGGCACCATTAGTCATTCAAAGTGCAAGGATTTGCATGGTAACTCTGGGCTTGTTTCTCAAGAAATGTATTGTAAATAAGCCAATTACCTACTCTGGATGCTACAATCATTTTTTCTGATTGGCTTCTGAATTCAGATTTCTCAAGCTACTTTATAGTGACATAAACATAGTATTAACTTTTTGGTTAAGGCAAAGAATTCCAAAACTTGCCTAAGAAAAAAAGGAAAATCCAAAAAATGAAAAAAGTTAGGGTTGAAGAGAGGTCATTGTGTCTTGAGTTTCTTTGCTTGTTTTCTTTTAATTGATTTATGACTTACTTGTTTGTTTTCCAATTTGTAACAGTGTACAGGCCATCAGTGCTCTTCTTTCAGGATTTACTACCACATACATGTTTTCATTTATAGTATTTGTTGGCTTGTCTCTGTGTTCAGTACTGAAATGCTACAGATACAAAAATAGAGTTATCCTTTAGAGAAGAACCTTGATCTGTCAAAGAGGTGAAAGGCTGGGAAAAGGCCATTATAGGAGACTGGGAGGAAAGAGGAGATTAACAGATAAAGGGAAAAGAAAGTGTTTCTATTATTTCAGATTCTTTAAAGGCATTTTCTTTTAAAGTGTGGATAGTTTAGTTTCCTGTGTCATGATGATAATTTGAAGGTTCTTCCTTCTTGTCATAATGAAGTCCTAGGATAGCAAGGGTGGGAACAGTATCCAACAAGTTGTTTGCTCTGGCCCGATTCTAGAAGGGAAATTAGTTTTCCCATTAACTCTTCTAAAGCAAGAGAAATTGCTTTCACATTGCTTTCTGCTCTAAATCCAGATAATAGCTATGAAACATGATCTGCAATATTACAGATACTCAGGGCTGCCTGTAGGCTGAGTCCTACATGCATTTAATGACTCCTTCATGTTCTATATGTAAATGTTTTAATTATTTCAGTATAATTACTCTCATAAAGAAAGTTGTACTTGCAGAAATAAGGAATTCATGAATTATTTTTCAGACAAAAATGAAACAGTGATTACTTAGGAATACCTGGAGTGCTCATCGTCAGACTTCGAGCAGTAACATTTTCCAGATTGTTCATCACTATCTTTTTCATTAGTATCAATGTGGTGATAGAACCTCAGTCTTGTAATGATGTATTTTTGGAAATGTAACTAACTAATCAACTTAATTTGTTCATTCTTTAGAGTCTAGTTTACCAAGAAAGCAGGATCTCCTACTGTATTCTAAATACTATCAGCCCAATCTCAGTGCTACAGAGAGGAAACATTAATGTGGAATATCTGTGCTGATTTTCTCCATGATGAAACCTTTTTCTGTGTGTGTTTTTGTTTCAAACACTATGGATGATCTCCTCAAGGTCAATCCAAGGATTCCCATACCCTGTATACTACCTTTTTCCTGGTAGTATTCCCATGTAGTAGATTTGCTGGCATATCCTGGATTAAGGATAAAGCATTGCAATCTGATGAAATATTGGTCAGATGCATAGGGTGTATATTGACTTTTGCCCATTGCCAAAGCAGTGAGGTCTTCATTCATTTAAAAGCTTGATCGTTTATGCCCATGTAATAAAAGATTAAAAGCAGACTTTTTAGCCAGTGCATGATGTCTCTTAAAAAAAATCAGAATGGTTTTGATATTCTTGAAGTTACAAAGTTGCACTGAACTTTGCATAAGCAAAATTCTGCTGGAATACTGGAAATGGTCAGTCTCTTCAGTGTTAGGTTCCTTCCGTGGCAGGTACAATCCGCATATTTTCACTGTTCTCATTCAGAAGCAGGAAAGAAAGATCTTGTCTCCTCAGAGAAAGGAGTGTTGGCTGACTGTGGGGCAGAGTTGCTTTGTAGGGGCAGCTTTTGTTTGCTGGTTGTAACCTTTATTCCCCTTTACTTCAGTATTTACTCCATCACTTCCCTTTGCAGAATCTCTGAAGATTTAATCTGGAAACCAAACAAATATACACCCAAACCAAATTTACTTTGACAGAAAGCTGAATGGATGCAGCAGGGTCAGTGAAGAAGACCTGTCTTGGTTAGAGGATGGCAGCAAGTCTTCAAACTAAATCTATGGGATTTTGAGGCAGATTCACACACTGTACATGTAGTCTGAAACCCTAAGTCTGGCAGCTCACCCTTAGCGAGTCCATCTGAGCCTGCTGCCTGCAATCCTGCGCATTATTCAGGTGCCAAAGCAACTCTAAGCCTCCCTTTTCCTCATAAAGGGCAAAAATTCAGTTTACTAAGCTGCATCCTGGCTAGCTTCTCAGATTTATATCATCAAATAAATCCTGAAGTTACAGTGACAAACTGTTAGGTTTCCTTGACAAGTAAAAACCCTGCTCTCCTGGTTGTTTGAGGGGTTTTTGTTGGTATGGTTGTTTTTTTTAAAATATTATTTTTCAGAAGGGCAATATTATTCTAAAATGTTTTTTAAGCCCATGTTTGAGGTTAGCCAAAAAGAGCTCAATATGACTTACATAATGTATGGGGCAGTAGCCTTCTGAGGGCATTGTTTCAAGCACATCATTTTTCAAGAACTCCAGAACACTACTTATTGATATTTTAGAGGTGCACAAAAGCTTGAAACTCTGACTATTTTGTAGCTAATTTATTCCCTTGCTGCATGCTAGCCTAGCAACCATACTGACTGAACTGGTCATATTTTTCACCATGGGTGAAGCTCAGCTTTAGGGAAGGGTTCATTCTGAATGGCCTGCTCTGAATTTTGCTGTGAAAGAAATTAAACTGCAGTTCATGGGAGCAAGCTGCCTTTCCTAAAGCCTTCAGTGGGCTTATGCTTTAACAGACCAAATAACAAATGTGCTTTTTTATAGACGAGGGAAAGTACAGTAAGTTGAGAGGTATTTGGAGTTGCTGAACTGCTGCTTTTAAAAAAAATCCATCCCTCTCAGACCCCCTGCCACATAG
Organism: Limnodromus scolopaceus; assembly: GCA_028565335.1. Taxonomy (NCBI): domain Eukaryota; kingdom Metazoa; phylum Chordata; class Aves; order Charadriiformes; family Scolopacidae; genus Limnodromus; species Limnodromus scolopaceus. Next base: position 36,087,870 of record JAOXNO010000052.1, on the reverse strand, counting down.
AACCTAAAGGCGTTTTTCTCCTTTTTAGCAAGGAGACACAGTTATGCATTATTCAAACACCGGGGCTTTGGTAGAAAACTGAGAAACCTCATGAACACCTTTTGGTTAGGTTTTTAGCAAGAATATAAGCAATCCTATCTTTACAAGACCTAAATTACGGTTTCTCTCCTGCTTCTGCTTAATTTGGTACAATGAGTACAAGGCGGTCTTTGACCGTGTCATGCTATTAAGGTAAAAATTATTCATAGTTACTATTTTCTGAATTATTTCCTTAATGGTCTCCATCTTTTCATAAATCCTGTACAAAATATTTATAAAGTATATTCCAGTTGCCAATTTTCCAGTAAACATAGCAGAACAATTCTTTCTAATGTTGCAGACTAACCCTGTTGGATTGCAGAGAAGGCAAACCTGCAAAAGCAATCCAGTATTTTGAGGTATTGTGGGGATCTTTAACCTTGAGAATCTTTTTCTACGGTGATACCACACAAGAGGAGAAATAGGCATGAAGTTTATACATGAATTTGCAATGTCAGATATTAGATAACATCTAGTTTTCAGGGTACTGTTTGTGCTCATTCAAACACAAGGAAGGGTACTTGTGTTTTCTTCCATGTGCAGACATCTCCACACACATGTACAGTGCTGCTGTTCTTCTGGTTGGTTTTGGACAGTGCTATTAATTCACAGATCTCCATGCATGTTAAAGAGAAAAACATTTATTGTTACCTGTTTTTAAAAGATTTGTCTAAATATATTTGAACACGTATATAATTTTTACTTCTCAATATCCCGTGATTCTGAATCAACTTAACTGTTAGTTTTGTGAAAAAAATACCACCTTTTTTTTTTTTAATTTCTGGCCTGAAAAGTTCATGTGGGCCACCACATGGTTCTTTTGTACAGGGAAATTATGAGTAATCACTCAGCATTCACACAGTTCTCATTATATACCTCTTTATGAGATTTTCCATTCCTCTTATTGGGTCTTTTCCAAAACGATGCATATTACTCAATTTAGTCTTTCCTTGTATGATCTATATTGTTTTCTAGTCATTTTCATGAATCTTCTCTGTGCCTTTTTCTAAAGAGTTTTACTGTATCATTCTGAATTAGGTGAGCAGAATTTCTGTTTGGCTGAGGGGTTTTTCAGAACACTGAAATTATTTCTTCCAGGTGAAATGTTCTTAGACAGGAAAGGCTTTTTCATAAAAGATATACATAGAAATATAATTTCTGTGAGTGGAAGCCTCTCATAAGTTTATGTACATTCAAGATTACCCTCTTTTGAGGTACTGTCTTATTACATATCTGGAAGCCTAGCCATTGGGACCAGACGTTTATATGTGGTTTCCTTGACCAGAACAACAGTATTTAGCGCATTGTTCAGCATCAATGTGGCCCAGGGAGAGGGTTTTCAAGAGATAGAACCTAAGGGAGCAGCAGTACTAACATAAGTTTTAAGGAAAAAGATAGGAATTTTGGGTTACATTTTTTGCCAAAGGAATGGTATCTTGTCTCTGTCATGAGCACCAGGACAACGCGATTTGTTTTCATTCTTCCGTGCCAATAAGAATTTACTGCAACTGTTACAAAAGGTACTCACACTCTTCTTTATCAATTTATTACCTCTCTTGATATTGTATCAGTAAATTTTTTTTCACTAAAAAGATAATTCTCATGAAGAAAAAGAAATTTGCGAAGCAGTCCATTTCTGTTATAGATCTATCAGGCTTAATGGTTTTCTAACAGTTGAATTTATTTATTGCAAGTCTTCCACAGGTCTGTGCCTGAGCAAGTTGAAATGTAAAGATGTTGCTAATACAGAAACACTATTGCTATTTCTTATTATCAGCGTATATTACTTTTATTTTAGACCTTTAGGCTACTTCTATGTGTGTTTGTTGGCTTGTTTTTTGCCTTTTTTTTTTTTTTTAAATCATGCAGAGAGCATGGCTTGATTACTTAGATCTGTAACAAGTGAAAGAGAGAAATGGAACCAGAAGCAGCGGTAGCAGTCACCTCTGTTTTCTCCATCACCATCCCAGCAGCGGGGTGCATCGCAGGTAGTCCACTACCACTGCTGAGTACCTTTCTCTGACATAGTTTCTGGAAATAAAACACAGGAAGGGTCTTAAGTGCTACTGATAGTAATAAGCTGTCCTGCATATTTTGTTAGTAGCAGTTAGTTGGGCTCGATCAGTCCAAAGAAGTGGAAAAGTTTTCAAGACAGAAAGGGTAGATAAGTGCCAGTGGAGTTGGGTAGCAGTTCGGCTTTGTTTCCTTTTTATTCCTTAAAAACTGCCCTCTGCAGGACAGGGTTTTTTCCTATTCTGTTTTACGTCTGCATAGTTACCTCTGTATAATACATTCTCACATACATTGCAGAGCTATGGGGCTTTATGTCTCAAGGACTTGAAATTATCTCTAGCTTCACATTATTACATCCCATCCTGATTCATTTCAGGACACACTTATTGTTTCCCATTGAAAGCTGGTTCACTACTAATCATCACGCTCAGACTCTAGATACAGAGTCTTCCTCTGATAAAACAATGTCATTCAGGGGAAGATGAAATGGTAATTACAATCAGAGTTCAAGCTGGCAGGAGATGGAGCAAAAATTAAAAGTGCTAAATCTGTAGCATTTTGATTATCTGAAAAGTCCCCACATTTTGCAGCAGAGCTGCATTTAAATATGTAGCGAAGTGGCTCCTTGTAAATCAAGTCATAATTGTTCAGCTCTAGGTTACAGGAGCCGATTTCAATTTTGTACTTCTCTACAGAATTCTCAGCTTTGATTAAGAGCAGAGGTATGAATAATGGGCTTCCCCCCATTAAATACACAGTCAGGAGAAAAACAACAAAATATTCAAGATGCATTGTACAAAGCTGCAAGATACATACACTGTTTCTTTTAAAATTGAGATGAAATTCCAGTCCTATAACTGTACAGTCTCACTTATTAAAGTGTGAAATGAGAAAGATAATGGCTCTCTGTATTCCCGATGTCCGCCTCAGATATGTCTATGGTGTTCAGTAACATTACAGTAGCCACTATAGGGCATTTGAAAATGATTTAGATTAAGCTATTTCAGAAGATACTGATGCGCAAGGTTTGTCAGTGAAAGGGACAGATAAAAGGCATTTTACCAAGAAAAATTCCTATTAAATGGCATGTAAAATGTGTGTTTTGTTTGAAGCTTGGCTACTGAACTTTGGCAGGATCTTTACTTTTTTACAAATGGAAACTAAGCCACTTCTGACCACAGGTAAGTATATTTTCTGTGCCAATATGGTTGTTCAGAAACTCCAGTGATCACATTTATCTGGTCATTGTTCTGGTTCTGTTCATAGTTCATATGAATTATGTTTTCATAGATACCAAAAATACATCTGCATGGCTTCTAGTGGTTCTATAGTTTTGGTCATATGTACTTTGAATTGTAAAGATTTTGCCATAAAAGATTATGTCTACTTCAGAGAAATTTCAGCAGCATATTATCTTTAATTTCTAAAAGCACAGTGTTACTATTATTGATAAAGAACTTAGAAAAACTCTGTTTTGCTTAAATATTTTATCAGAAACACGTTTACAGACCTATGAATATGCATGCTTCCTGGCTGGTTCTTCTACAAAATATGGTTGGTGTTAAAGTAAAAAAAGTCACGTAACATTAGGATAGTGGTGTGGCGAGTTTGCTTGCTTATTTGCTTCCCAATGTAATACAATGTAATATTCGTGATCTTTAGTTAACTGCTATTTTCTTTATCAGAAATATAAGAAATGTAGGAATTTAATAAAGTGTCTAGAGAACTGCTATACTGAATTCATTGGTAGATCATAGTTCTTCAATGAGTAGCTAGCAGGATTCTTCAGCTTTTACAAGATGCTATTTTAATTCTTTCATTTTTAAACACTAATTGTTAATATAGTTGCATAGAACATCGGTCCAAAAAGGCTTAGATAATATTGTCTAAAATCAGATTACAACTTTCCCATTGGCTGCTGGGGCTTCATCTCTTCCCTCCCTAAAAAGACTGGCCCATGCCAGTATTGCACCAGTTTCTGCAAAATGTGCTGTAGTCAGAGCAGTGTGACTGCGCACCCAGTTAGTCTGGGCCAGCCCTGCCTAGAGGTGTGACAGAGCTGCATGTGGTGGGAGACTTCAGAAAGGAGGAAAGAAGGTCTTGAGGGGGAGGTAATTTTTCCAACTATTTCAAATTTTGATGCATATGTACTAACACAGAACAGCAGCACATCAGGAATCTGTGTTTGAAACACAGCATAATTTTAGTGACAGTTTTAACAGTGTGGTAGCTGTGTGAATTAAAATAACAATTGTTTCATCTAATCTCACACATCAGCATGAAAACTGATCACCTGGAGGACTCAGGCAGAGGGAGGATTGCCCTGTATGTACAGCATAACACAGCCACGTGTAACATAAGAAGCTTTTGCCTGCAGACAGAATGTACTTGAATAGGTGGAACAATAGTATGGCAAATCCTATGATCCTATGAAATGTTCAAAATAATTGATTTCTTTTCATTGCTCTTCTTTTTTTAAACGAAGTGGAGAGTGGGGAATTTAGCTGCTTGATTCCCATTAAAGCTAACCAAGAATGTTTCACTAATCGTAATGTTACAGGGATTTGTAATTGATTTGATTGAATTTAATTGATTTACTTCTTCTATGGGTAGGCTTTAAAAGGAATACCTGCATATGCCTTGGAAGCAAAGAAAATAACAAGGGGCTTTGTATAAATTGCTGGGTACTTTGCTGTAAAGGTAGATATGTTTTTCTTGAAGAGAAAAGGATTAACTTTTATCTCTATTAATTAAATTTTACTAAAGATCATCCCATAATTAAAAAATATTAAGGGATTTTTGAGTTTGATTTTTATATTGTCTTAATTAACATAGGAATTCTTAAAGAGATACAGTAAAAATAGGAATTCCTTTAAAATTTAAGCTGTGGAAACAAAGCCCTAGATCCTACAACCATGATTTTAAAACTTTATGTTCAAAGAATAGTTTAGTACCTTTTGAATATTTTCCCTTGTGCTTTAGGTTTTAGCAAATGCCATTAACAAAATCAGTGTTTAATGGCTTTAAGCTCCTTTAAATGACAAGTTGTAGAAAGAGATAGTACAATGTAATACAACATAACATGTTCTTTGAAAGAGAGGGACACAAAGAAAAGAAGCAAAGAAATCTTTGTGGGTAGTCCTATACACCATTTCGGTTTTGTGGCTCTCTGCATACCACAGGAAAACTACAAGTTGGAAAAGAAAATATTTAGTTTATGTAGTTGTGCGTACCCCTGAAATTTACATTCTGTATCTGATTTTTAATCTTTGCCAGCTCATTTCATGAAGCAACTCATGAAAGAAGTTTAAACCCATAAACTTTTTAATTTCAACTCTTCTACCTACTGAAGTACATTGTAGTGTGACAGTAAAGAGAATCCTCACTGAAAAGTCTTTCCACCGAAGGGAAGCCCTCCTGGCCATAGCGTCTCTAGCCTGCTGTCACAACCAGCCTTACTCTGTCCTTCGGAAAGGTGGAATTGTTATCCACTTGCAGCTTTGAGCTGTGATGGAATCCAGCAGAGGAGGTGGAACACAGTAGCACCCACCTTGCTGCCTGAACCCTCTACAGGCCCAGCAATGTCCGTCCTGATCAAAGATAAACATCAACCTCAGCACGGTCATGTCTTTAGAAGCTGTTCATGCTGTTCAGATTCTTAATTCATTAAATGCACAGAAAGTATTCAGATTTAAGTATGTCAGATTTAAAAGGTAAGACATTTTGGTAGAGACATTGTATCTGTAAATTGCTTCTTCCCTTGACTAGATTTTCTTTTAATTTGGTATATTTTTCCTGTGAAGAGCACTGAAATGCAGAATAGAATTGTATTTCTATCTGCATGACACCTAGCAAGTTTAAGTGAAACATAGGTTTCTTCTACTTGCTAGTAGTATACCAAGCAGCAGTCAGCTTGGGGTCTCATGTGAATAGGCACTTCTTTTTGACATAATTGTACAATTCCTGTTGCTTTATGTCTAATCAATCTAAGTTGGGCAAAACTGCAATTATAATCAATGCTTATATTGACAGAGCAGTGTGATAATAGGGAACAGCAGATCAGTAACAAGCATGATTTGTTGGTCCTTTTAATGGCTTGCAGTAAAAGAGGACTAGTCCTATGGACTAACTTATAAGCTAAACCCCAAATTTGGGAGTGTCCCAATGGAAAAGGAACAAATCTTGTTACCCACAAAAGAATATTCAAGCTGGTTGAGTTAAGCAGAGTGTCTTTTAAACATTCTGCTGCTGTAGATGCCTTGATCTGATCCTGACAGTATGGTCAGTTTTAACATGAGTTGTGTTAGGTGCTCATATCTCGGCACTGATAAAAATCAAGAGATCAGTTCATTACCAGGGAAGAGGGAGTGGAAACCATGTCTGCCGTGTTTCACAGAATCACAGAATTGTCAGAGTTGGAAGGGACCTCTAGAGATCATCTAGTCCAACTCCCCTGCCAAAGCAGGAACACCTAGAGCAC
>JAOXNO010000052.1:36046653-36081199 GCA_028565335.1 Limnodromus scolopaceus | reverse complement strand
GCTGGACTCTCTCCAGTAGTTCCCTGTCCCTCTTGAACTGGGGGGCCCAGAACTGGATGCAGTATTCCAGTTGTGGCTTCACCACTGTAGAGTAGAGGGGGAGAATGACCTCCCTCGACCTACTGGCCACACTCTTCCCTATGTAGCCCAGGATTCCATTAGCCCTCTTGGCAACAAGGGCACAGTGCTGGCGCATGGAAAGTGTGCTATCTACCAGGACTCCAAGATCCTTCTCCTCAGTAGTTTCTTTGACTGTCACAACAACTGAAGTGTTGTCAGGCTCTGTCCTCTCAGCTTCCCTTCTTATGTCAGAATTCATCCCTTTTTTGTTGCTTATTAATCTACTTTTAAAAGGAGAGGCACAAGGTCACCCATACTCAGTAGTCTCAAGTCGAGCACCCAAAGAGCTCCCAACAAAATAAGGAAAGCTTGGTTCTTGCCATGTCAGGGTGTTGGAGTATCTCATCTGCAAGCCAGTGGTGTGCCTTCTTCATTGAGTGTGGTGGCCGCTGGGTGCTTATGGAGAAGGAGACACTGTTCCACCTGCTTCAGACAATGTTTTACAAAATGTGAGACACATTTAGTTAGGAATTGGTCTGCACAAGAGATTGTTGTGATGCTTGTGAAGAAAGAAGTTACCTGTATACAGCTATGATTCAGACACCCAAACTCCAGTAAAGAGTGTGAAATCAGATGCAGGGTGTAAGAATATGAAAATGGAAATCTTAGGTCCGTAAGTGTAGCACAGCATGATGTCTTTGACAATTGTCTCTGCTATTTACTGAGGAAAAAGTTAAAAACTAGCGCGAGTGTGTATAGATAGTTCACAAGGTTACTCTCTCAGCTTATGTGAGTTGGTGTCTCAGTAGCTTCCCAAGCCAAGAATGACATCTCTGTATTTGATAAGCTTTGATGGAATCATCTTCCCTAACTTTCCTGACTGTTGTTTTCAGCCCGTATGAACATTTGTCATCTCCTTTACTCTGTGGCAAAGTGTTCTGGATACCACCTACGCACTGTGGGGCAAAGCATGGACTTGGGTTTGTTCTGCATGTGGCCCTGATAGAAAAATACTATGGGGCAACACTCACTTAGTTCATTGTCGAGTTGTCTGTGCTCAGTGTCCAGGACTTCTGCGTTAGTGTTCATAAAATTTGCATCTCTATATTTAATGATACATGGACCGTGGTGTTCTGAACCCATTAGAAAAGGGCTGACACTTCCCCTTGGGGTCGGACAGCTAAGCTGGGGACACCATGTAGCTGCTTAGAGCTTGGGTTAAGGGTTTGGAGGGATGAAATAAAGTGGAATGGAAGGTCTCCTTTTCTGTTGAGACGGAGAAATCACCTACTAGCAGGGTGCCTTAAACGAAGGGCTCTTTAAGGAAGCGTTAATATAGTAGCAGTCCCTATTCCAAGAATCAGTCTGCGAGACAGCCTGGAAGTACTCATCTCTTTGTCTAAATAAATTTTAGTTTAAACGTTATCGTTGTTAAATCTAGAAGCATTCTGCTCAGTAATTCTTTAAAATGCTACGTATCTGGTGCCATGTAACTGATGTATTGGGTGATATTTTTGATTCAGTAGGAGACATATTTGAATCAGATGGTGGGGTTTGATTTACTGTAGGAGATATCTGTTTTGATAGATGATGCATCTCGTTCTGTATTGAATAAGCAGTGATTCAACAGGGATGTGTCTGATTTGGTGAATGAAATATTGTATCTGATTTTGATCAATTTTTCCTGTAATACTCACATTTATTTTAATAGTTGATGCATTTATTTTAGCGTGAAGTATATCAAATTCTTCACGTAATATTCTTTCTTCTGTTGGTGTGATTTATGGATTTAACAAGCAATAGATATATATTTCAATTAAAAGTAAAACATTCATTACTGTCTGCCATGCATTCACAGTATTCTAGAATGTCTCAAATAGTGCTCATGGATGCATTTGTAGTGGTCAGATGTTAAAGTAAGGCTTCGGTAAGGTGTGAGCAAAACCATTTCTTTGACAGAACTAGTAGTACATTAATATTCGAAGGTAAAATGTGTTTTTGAAGAAGAACAGATTCTGTTTATGCCCTGCCTAACACAAAGAGCTTCTATATGTGCCACAGACATATAAAAGTATTAATAATATGTGGGTGCCTCATAATCATCATCAACCAGGGTCTTGTCCTGCATGCACATACTCAGTGGGAGTTTTCTATTGGAATAAATAGGTACAGGATTTAGGGCCAAAGATTTTCACTGTTTGGGTATTATGATTTATTTTTTTTTTCAGTAACTTTGCTCCCTTCCTGTCTAGGAACACAGTGATTTGTAGAGCTTGTGATGACCTCTGATCTGTACCTGATTAAGCAGCCACACAATGCAATTTGGTGCACCTTTTCAATAAAGGGCAAACTAAAATAGGTTTTGGCTGGCACCAAATTACCCTTGTTTTAAGTGTTTAAATTTTACAGGACTAAAGGTCATTTCCCTGTATGGTTCTTATTACATTTAGTACCATGCTATGAAAACAATCATATTAGGTTCAGCCCTGCCTGACCTTTTATACATTACTACTTTTATTTAATATAAAACAATTGCTACAAGAAGAAAACTGAGATAAAAAGATGAAATTTATTAACCACCCTCAGGCTGGTACAAGATTATATACAAGCATAGCAAATAGAAACGGAAAGCGATAAACTGAAAGTGTAACTAATACTAAAACCTGGTGCTACCCAGCAGAGGCACTCCTTTGCCACAGTGTGAGGCTCGGCCCGCCGGTTTTACTCCCCCTCACTCTCACAGTGGATGGAGGATTGTGCTAGGACTCTGGAGATCTGAGTTCTGCTAATGCCTCTTGTGAGCCCTTGGCTACAGTACTTCATGCCATAGGTCCCCAATTTGTGCAGTGTGGCAGATAATGCTGAGCTCTTTTTGGATCTTCTGATGACGAGAGTCAGGCTTTACTGTTTTAATGTAAAATAATTGTCCGAAGTAAGGGACTGAAGAGATCAGGTGTATAAATGTTACCTAATTCTGATACGTATGCAAGTGTATTGCTTCAGTTTTCAAGAAGAAAAATATTTTATATGTTAAGCCTACAGTGTGAGATACTCTCTACTACTTCAGGAGGATGGTGAGATCAGACAGCTGCCCTTACCTTAGCTATGCCTGGCAGGATATGTAAAATAGCGATAAAATGGCTCATCTCCTCTGATACAGGTGTAGCTTCAGGTTGAGTCAACTCTGCCTTCTGGGAACTGTTTCTGCATTCCCCCAGGAATATTCTGCATCTGAGCCCTGCTCTCTCCTGAGAAAGCTGCCTGCTTTGGAAAAGGGAAGAACTAAATACTACTTTATTGGGTATTTTTCCTTTTGTTTTATGCTTGCTTAGCACATGAACAGAATAGGTGTACGGGCTGGAAGTCATTCCTGATGGCTGTAAGCCTTTCCTGATGGCTGTAAGCCCAGCACTGAGACATGCTGGCTGAAGGCAGGCTGAAACCTCACTTCCCTCCTCAACAAGGTTTCTCCTCAGTTGGAATTTGCTCTCTATAGTGAATGGCTTGAGAAAACGCCTAGGGCCATGTTCTCCTCCAGGCTCCGGGTCCATCTGAGACAAGTACAAATTTAAAATAAAATGTCATATGATGTTAAATAATAACAACTATCTATTCAACTTTTCATTAGAAAGGTGGTCGACTTGATATTTAGCTTTTTGAGAGAGAAATTTTGTAGGTTTTCAGTGTTTGTTCATCCACAGCCATTTCATTTCCAGCTTTTATGCAGTGTTCAAACACTTCAACAGCTGTGAGTTTGGATACTTAAATGCTGCCAAACCATTTAAGGTTTTGTATTAAATTTTATCATAAAAGCTACGGGCATTAGTTTCCCTAAAAGACACACACAAAAGCAAAAAGTCTACATATAGAGAGACGCATCCACAGATAAACAATAATAATACAAGTTTCTAAACTTGTAAAAAGTTGTCATTTCACTTTCCTCTTGAGCAGCTGGGCTATTAAATTACTTGAGTTGTGTAATGGACAATACACAGTTAGGCTTTTGGGAATTAAGTATAAAAACATGTGGCCTTTTAAATTTTTTCTGACTTGTTACAGCATGTAACACTGCATTATGCCATATCACATTGGCATGATAGGCAGGTGAAACAAGACAGTTCATGCTAATGAACAGGAAAACACAGCAGTTTGCTAGTTACCAAATTCAGTTAGAGTATTTCAGGGCATTTGGAAGTATTATGGGAGAGACAGTTATTGCTGAGAAGAGCTCAACTGTAATGAAATTAGGGAAGCGAAAACCATATGTTTGCCTCTGCTTTTACCAAAGCATGAAACGTTCTCTTACTGTAGATCTGTATCTTCTGCCTGCTTTAACAAAGGACGTGCTGCAAGACCGTTTGACTAGGGTACAGGAAGCAGATCTAAATATTAATTGAAAATACATTTAATCTCAGCATAGTTTGTTTCAGACAGGTATCAGACTTTATGGCCTTTATACCCAAGGCACATTTGTGTCTTGTTTATGAATATAATGAGACAAAACTAACTGTAAATTTGTCCCAACCCTATCACAGTATAGCACTTTGAAAATCACAAAGAAAAACTAGTATTTGGTAGTCCTAAAAATTTCCTGGCTTACTGTTGCCAGTGAACTTCAGTTCATGTATTTGGCCAAGCATACAATGTGCAATATGAACATCTGCTGTATATTTTACTCTTTAACCTTTTGTCATTTCTAGATTGTTTCCTCTAACTTTTCAGGTGCACCCAAATTATGTAGGCCAAGGAGTATTCACTAGTTTTCATAAAATCGATCTTTGTTGTCTCAAAGTAGAAGCTGTTTCCAAACCATTCAATATAGCAAGGACAGCTGGAAGTGCCCTAAGGTCACATCTGTCTCAGCTGTGATCTGCCCTTCACCCATCAGTTCCTTGAAGTGGAACAGTTTTCACTGTGCAGTAGCTGAGCTGGTCAATTCAGGGGAGGGAAGGCAGTCGGCACCAGACAGAAACCAATTTTTACCTCCTATTAAACTCCAAACACGAAAGGCAAGAAGTGCAGACAGTCTTGTCATCTTCCTGTCTCACTTGCTTGCTGCCCACCTGGCTACCTACAGGGGAGTTCAGGACTCCATTCAAACTATTTATTGCCCTGCTGTGCTTTTTTATTGTGGAACTTTATGAGAGCTGGGAATACTGCAGAGGATGGGTGGGGGAATTGAAGTGCAGGAACTGAAGTTGCCAGTGACTGAAAGGAAGCAGGATGGACAGTCTTCCTCTAAAAATATGGTAGGCACAGCAGGGTGTCTAACAGCTCTGAAGATAATGATACCAAACTATCTTGTTCTTACATGGGGACCCAAAAATATTGTCTGGGATTAATAAAGAAAAATATAAAAACCGTTCCTTAGATCTGAATGAAAATGATCTTTCCAAATGCCTTTTCAAAATCCTGTGAGGTACTTGAGATAGACATGGTATTTTCTATGGAGTTTTGAATTGCTTTTAAAATAAAAATGCTCTGATTAACCTCATACATAGAAGGCTATAAACCATGAACAGTGTCGTTTTCATGTCTTGAAAAATATTCTGTAGGAATGTGGTAAGGTTTTTGGCTTATGCAGGGGATGAAGAAGACTACCCCAGTTACATTATTAAAAATGTCCACCTTTCTAAGGTCATTTAGCATTTCTCAAATTGTTTCAAGTATACACCCAAGTAGTACAATGAATAACTAACAGCCCACATTTGGGCACTATAACATATTAGAAAGATTAACTAAGGTTCCTTAAGATAATTGCCTCAATAATCTGACAAATTTGCAACAAACTTTGCAAAATTTCCTTTACTTCTCATTATATATATATATTTTTTTTTTTTTAAATTGAAAACTGTCTACATAATTGGAAAGATCTTACTTCCTGATATGGCATAAAGGTGTTATTATGTAGTCAAGGTGTCTACTTTCTTTCTGGTTATTTCCATATTGTAAAAATACATCTTCTGGACTGTCAGGGAACACAAGTCTTTCAATCACTGTTTCTTATTCTTGCTTGCTGCTTAATACTTTGGACTGGCAGCATTTGAACTTATCTTTCTTCATTGACCTCGGAGTTTTATTTGGACGTTAAATGTACTTATATTAGAGCTGGGAACAATTGGCAGCTTTTAGTACTGCGGTTATTGTCACTTCGATGGAGAGTGGCAGCTCAAAGCATGTAATACCACCCTCTGTCCTCTTCCTCTCCAAGGTGCGGTTGTCAACTTCTAAATCTGTAAGTTTCACTTCAGCTGGACTTCAGGTTCTTGAGGTTACTTTTTACACATGAAAAAACCTGTTCTTATTACTTCATACAAAGGTCTGTCCCTGCAGTGTTTTTGTTGCCATAAGGTACAAACTCATTGTTAACGCCATTTCCTAACTGAAGAAAATAAGGCTGAGAGAAGTTAAGAGTATGGTTTTCAAATTCAGAAATGCATCAATTAAATGTGCACAGTTACTGTAGCTGCACACACGTGCTCTATATTCTAAAAAAAAATTCAGTATATTAGATTCTGTTTGCATGTACATTTGAACATTTGACATAGGGATTTGTATAGTGTAAAAGCAGTTGTGGACTGCTGGGCAGAAACAGTCCCTGGTGAGTTCTACAAGGTCAGTCAGCAAATGAATATCAAACCTCAGCCTGGATCCCCGGCCTCTCAGCTGCTGTGTATCTTTTATTAAGTAGAAAATATACTGTTATAAGAAAGTTTCTCCAAGGTTATATTGCCTGTTGAGTTTAAACAGGTTTTCCAATCTCTTAGTGCCACTTTTCCTATTGTTCTGCTATGAAAAAACTCGCTATGAGCTGCGTAGCAGTGTCATGTCTAAAAGATGGGTACGTACAGGAGTAGCACACATACTTTAATAATAAAAAACTTATTACTACAACAAAAATGTTGTTTCAGCTCTTTTTCTGTGCAGCAAAACAGTGGCACCCAGTGGCCATTCATGCAAAAATATTAGCCAATAAAATTTTACAAACTCAAATGTCAGTGCAAAGAAAAATGAAAAGAAAAAGAAATTAGCACTTGTGTGTCATTTGTTCTTGTATGCCTCTAAATATCCCTTAAAAACCTGTCAGCCTCAGACAAATTTCAAGGCCCTTTCATGTTCTCTGAAGCATAAATCTGTGTTAACCCCAGAACGTATATGTGTGCTTGTAAGTATGCATATAAGAATGAAATGTTATTTTACTTTTTTTGAAAAAGTGTCGTTTTGCCATTGTTTTTTCACGGGGGGAAAAGGAGGAAGGGCAACAGTATCCCTGTATTCATGATTTCCCTGAAATATTTTTCATTGGTTTAATGTATTTCTTCTGCAGCTGTAGCATACAATTACTACAGAGATCCTCAGGAAAATATGAATGTTTCCCAAAAGAAAATAGGACCTCATCTTTTCCGCATGTTTCAAATGTATGTTGAATTTTAACATGAGTAAAGGCATTTTTGCATATATTTCATTTATCTCCAGTAATTCCATTTGAAAAACTTTACATGTTAGTTACATGTAAATAGAATGTACACAAGAAGATTACCCATGGACAATTTAGAAATACTTTCTCGTAAAGCGTGCAGCTGTAGTAAGCTAACCCATAAAAAACCAGACTTACTGATTTTGTATCTTGGGCCAAATTCTTATCAGATTTTGGCTTGAGAGATTTATGGAAAACCTGTTAAAATTTCAGCCAATCCAGTTTTGTATGAGACATCTGATTCCCTCCATCATTGTGGATAGTTTCCTCGTTACAGCAGCATTATGATTGCATTCATAAGGCTATATTGCTCTCGATATGTTTTTGTAATGCAGATGGGATTGTAAAATATTGGTGCACCCTATTGCATCAGTGCTGCAGCTTTGGACTGAAGGACCCAGTAGGTCAGTCTGAAGGGGTCCCTTCTTCCTCTTCTCTCATTTCCAGAACATACTAAAAGTATATCAGGCTACTAAGGGAGTCTCCTGATCTAAGCTGTCTTTACCGTGCTTCGTTCATTTCCGAGCCACCTGACTGTATTGTGTATTTCTCTGGAATAAAAAATTGCCTCATTAAGAGAAGTGCTAAGTGTTTGCAATTGCCATACTCACCCGTTTCCTGTGAAAATGAAGGTCACTACCATAGATGCTGACAACTTTCAAAAATTTGAATGTGCAGGTATGTCGAGGAAGCACTTTCTTGATGGCAAAAACAAAAGAGAGGAGTGTAAGGTTAAAGGAGATAATTAGCAAGTCATAGAACTTACTGGCTGAATGGTCTCAGACAAATACTTTATTAACATCCCCCTCTCTCCTTTATAGCCATGAATGTTACAGATATGGAAATAGTACCAAAAGATGCAGTTTTGTAATTTCCATGAGGAATTGATCTTCAGGCGAAATTCTGAATAAATGGACAGTATAGACCTGCCTGATCAGCCCTTCAGTATTGTATTGAAGTGAGCCTGGGACTTGGTGGAGTAAGCTGGGCAGACAGGCAGGGCTAATGATTAGAGACTTGATTACTGTAAGATTGGACTCTTATTGTGGAGTGAGTTTTCAGTCCTGTTGTCTCTCTGTCTGCAGTTCCATTTTAGATCAAGGAAAAGTTTTCTATGAAAACTGGTTTAAATTTTCCTATGAAAAATCTAGGTTTTAACATTTAACGCCTCCCCCCTCCCCCCCCCGTTTTTCATCAGAAAATAACCAACCATCTCAACGTATAATTTCTTCCAGTTTATATGAGTCTTATATACAGTCCGTGTTAGTAAAAACTATAAGTAACTTTCTATCTAAATATTTTGTGGAGTCAGTCTGTTTCAGATCATGCAGAGGTATGCGTTTGGCCCTTATTTATAGTCAGAAAATCTAGTATCTATCTATTCTATGACCTGAACCTGAAATACATGGTAAGTAAAACATCTAAGTTTTACAGAAGTGAAAGAATTTCATGCAGAAAAAAACAGAGCTATTCTTTCTAGGTTATAAAATATTTCTAGTTTAAAGAAAGTTTAACAAGTGAAGTTCACTTTTTTGCATATTGGAAGCAAAGTCAATTTGATGTTTGAATTGGTAATGGCTTCTTAGCTGGAAAACTCATATCTTTCGTTGAATTATTCTAAATCAGACAATAAAAATGATTTGAAGGAGAACTCAGAAATAAAAAATATAAAGGCTTTAAATAAGGCATGTTTAATGTCCCATGAGTCAACAAAATTACTTTGTGGTTCAGACTGATTTTATATTATTAATAGGACTGTACAACAATCTCCTACAAATCCCTTATTCCATTGGTAATACCTTTTTCCTACTGCAAACATAGAAAATATGCATATAGCAGAGGATGATAATAATTGTGAAATTAAGATCTAAAAACTTGAAAACCTCCAGGTATTCAGGTTTTGATTGGAATGTTCAGCTGCTGTGTGAGTAACTGCAGTTGGACATGCCTTCTCTGTGCAGTTTCTTCTTGACTTGGAATTTTTCTTCTTCCCTGAGAAGTAAAAAAGATTAAAACTCTGAGGGATAAAAAAGTGGAATTGAGGCTTGTAAAGTACAGTGTCACAAGATGGATTAAAAAGAAATGCCACTATAATCATTTTGCAGATGGGGGGAAAGCAAACTTAGACTTCCGCACCTTTGTTGAAAGCAGCGCTCAAGAGCAAAGGTCTGAAAGCTTTCTTGAGGTTGGGCAATTTAAACAGAGGATATTGTCTTTGTTTCTGCTTCACAGAAGTTTTTTTGGAACAGTTGTTTTCTTGCAGGTGTCTTATGCTCCCAGTGCACTGAGTATTGAAGGCTTATGAAGTAATTTCAAGGCTTTGGAGGGCAAAGTGCAGGAAATCAAAAAGTGGGGAGAGAGGTTGGCATGTTGTGGTATGCACAGCAGTGTTTGTGTATGGGAAAACTGGGAGAAGGTTGTGCTTGTCCTTTCAAGAAAGTTGCAGGTGACAGAAGACTTGTGCCTGTAGTGGCCAAGACCCCAGCCAGTGGCAGATGTGCAGTGCAGAGGGACAAAAGAGATGTGAATCTCTTTGCAGATAGTAAAGAGAAGTGAGCAAGCTCTTGGAGTGAGGACAGTTGGCTGTTGGATCTCAATAGTAAAATGAGGCTGGAAAACCTTGGGCTGAGGACTTTGGCCATAACACCTCTGAGAATGTGCTCTGGTAGTTGAGAGGCCAAGAGAATCCAAGCACAAGAAGGAGAATTGGAGATTATGTGAAGAATAAATTATAGAATTTAATGTAGAGATGTTAGAGTATAGGCAGGAGTATGAGGGGAATAGAGAGTTAAAAGAAAGTAAAATAGTTGAAAGATAGATGAGATGTTTAGCGCGTTGACAGAAAAGGGTAGGTATGAAGTCCCTCAAGACTCCGGGATTCGCCTCAGAAGGAGAAGATTGACAGACCTTTAAGAAAGAACCTGAAAGAAGGGCTTGAACTTGTCCTTTGTTTTCTTGTAGGATGGCTACCTGGGAAGAGGATGGAGTTTTCAGTGTGTCTGGAGAACTGAACTAATTAATGAGGTGAGGCAAAGGTTCAAAGGTACTGAATGTACTGAGGAAGAGAGAAAGGCCTGAACTCCTGAGAAAACCTGGTCATGCCATCTATAAGGCACAAGTTCTCTTTAGACTATTACACGACTCTGAGATGCATTGAGAATTTTTTACAAGTACAACTGGATTTGCAAGCCTGAAAAAGAAAACATTATGACCAATGAAAAAGAAGGTGCAGAAAACTTCTTTTCTGTATATATGCTTAAGCAAACACTGCTTGCACTATCAGAAACCACTGCGAAGGAGATGTGTATTTCTAAATACTCCCATTTTAGCGATTGTAACCCATCTTTTCTTTAGCAGCTCAGAAATACATTGCACACCCATGTGGAAACCCTTGTAGTTGATTTAGTAGACTGAGTACCATGGGTCTTCTGTTCTCATTTTTGTAAGCTGTAAGCCTTTATCCTCCCCATCCTTCTCAAAAAGTTAAAATATCAAGTGAATTCATCTATGAATCCTTTAGGCCTTTACCTCCCATGAAGTGTAACAACTAAGCAGTTAACATTTGTAAAGCGTATAATACAAATTTTAAGAGTCTTCAGAATGCATACACAGCTATGCTGAAGTTGTGTGCATAGGGTCGGGCTTTATTTGAAATATTTTTTGTTTGGTTCTTTTTAAAGTTGGCAGCAGTACAGTGATCTTATTCAGGCTGCTGGCTCCTCTCCTGTGGCAGCAAGAGAGTAGGAGAAACTGGAGAGGGCAGCAGCAGGAGATTACTTCTGGAAAGTTTATGATTAGACTTAAAATCTGTGTTTCAAAGTACTGGGTTGTGTGAACAAGGTCACTAAAATGAATGGCTCTTTCTTTTTTCTTTTTAAGTTCGGCTTTTCCTTTTTTAAGAAAAGAACAGGAAAAAGAACCTTAAGAACAAAGGTCCCCAGATATATTTGTTGGTTGCCACCAGCGATGATGGATCTGGGTATGGCTGACCGCAAGAAATCTCGTCAGGCTCACTGCAGGTTCCTCTGATGCTGGGATTCGCACCCCATCCCCGTCTGCAGGTACCTCAGTGCCCAAGCCAGCTGCTTAGGCAGGGCAGGGGAGAACAAGCTGCCCCTGCCCTCTCTAAGGGGTGGGACACCTCCCTGCTACGCACTGGAGAACTGGAGCAGCCCTGTGCTAGAGCTAACTCCTCTCCTTCAGACAGGCCGTGAACTAATCTGGGTTCACAGGCAGAATCAATAGATGTCGATAGAAGGTTTTTTTCTAAGTCCTAAAGGTCAGCCCTGGGCAGCATAGCATGTTATCTTAAGGAAATAGCGAGTGAAAAATTTTCAACCAGAGAGACAGTTTACTGACTGTAGGGCTATCCAGAAGGTTTGGGGCTTGCATTTTCTTTTGTAATTGAAAGCTGAGAAAGATGCTTATTTAAATTTATGCAAGTTAAGTGGACAGTGCCTATACAAGGAGATTTTTTTTTACCACAGATGACTTGAAAGACACAATGTCTGCAGTGACTCAGTCTCAGTGCTAAGCCTTTGTGTTGTCATTCATGGCATGTCCAATAAAAGTGATTTATTGCCTGGCTTCAAGTCAAGACACTTGATCATTATCATCATTTTTCCCCCCACATCAACCTTTTCCCATCTTATGCGAGTCCAGGCTAATTTAGATAAGGTCAAGATTTAGGCCACTCCTTGAAAGTTTTTAACATGGCTTTTCCTTCAGGTCCTTCCTTCATTCTTGAAACATCTTTTGTAGTATCCCCAAGGCAGAGCTGGAAGAGAAGGTTAGTGGATAATTCAGTAGTTAAGCTATCCTCCAATATTTGATATGCCTCCAAGGCATTACATTTTTGCTTGTATCTGTTAAATTGCTGGGAGCTTTCTTCAGCGGTTAATTATCTTTATGAAATATGTGGGGCTTGCAGTGATGCAAAACTTTGAAAAATTCTCCTCATATTATCACTCTGAAGGTGGACAAATAGGTATTGCAGATTTATCTCCACAGTCTTTGGAATGTGTGTGTATATATAAATGTACGTATACATATATGTATATGTGGAATAACAAAACAAATTAAAGGACTGTTTAACCCTTCTTACAAATGTGAAATAAACTTAAATCATCCCTTCCCTCCATTAGCTATGAATGCAGGAATCCTCTGTGAATATTTATTCTCGTGTCTAGTGTGAAAAGCAAAGCAGGAACAAGATTTTTAAAGGTTTTTTTTTACCAAACCATCCCCGCAGACATTCTCTGAAAGGGATAATCCATCTTAAAACAGGTTGACTTGCAAATTCGTCATGCCTCTGGCAGACCTGAAGAATGCTGCAGCAACTAAAAAGCCACCAGATATAGTTCTTTCCTCCAGCAATATCCTGGGGAATTTTCTAGATAGAGTTGGTAGTGGGCTTTGTGGCCTGTTTTGACTGGCCAGCTGAATGCAGAGGACAGTGCAGGCGTAGTATGAGGGACAGAAACAACTGTCTGCACTTTATGGAACGATGAGGGAGGGAGGAATTACAATGCATAACTTTTTCCCTTAAACCACAACTTGCAAGCAAGGTGAGTGTTCTTTGTGCATATTCCTGTCCTGAGTGCACTGAAACATCCCAGCTTTTTATAGTGGGATAATTTTTATATAGAATTATTTCTGTGTATTTATTGGGTTAAATTCTTTTTAAATGTATCAGTGAAAGTCTCTAAAAACCCCATCTATTTCTCCAGACTGATTTGAAATCTTTTTGTTGCAATTTCTGATGGTATCTTACAGAAAATGAAAGTATCTTATTCACACAGCCACTTAGCATTTTCCATTCCATTGTAAGAATGCTAACATTACTTACATCACCACTGTGATACAGAGTAAAATCAATATGATTTTAATTACTACTGGCCTGTGCTTCTGTTATCTAAGACTGCCATTGCACATATGGTGGACCTGAGGCAAATCTAGGTGTCACTGAATTAAGTTTGGTTTGTGTTTGTAACGAAGGTTTTCACATCCTAGGAAAAAGCAAGCTGTACTGTATTCTGTAGAGCTCTTTGGAGGCTGCTGTGTCGATATATCATGTAAATGTTTGATATTTTCTTTGAAATGGATCTGCACTGAAAGACTACATTGTAATGCATATGAAGAGGGCCAAGAAAAGGGGCTGTGGGCACTCCTAATTCTGGAACACACTGAGTCATGCCTGGTAGAAGTAACAAACAGCAGGCAGAGCCAGCATCTGAGACACTTGGGACCAGCATGCTATTTCTCAGGAAGCAGGTGGCATTTTGTTTGTCTGTAACCATCTTAAATGATGTACTATTTTTTTCCTCTCTGACTCCTTAATTTCTGCAGTAGGGCTGGGTGTGCTGCCAAGGCCGTCTGACTGAGGAGCGGGGGACTGTGAGGGTCAGTATTGCTGACCGAAGAATTCTCAGCCTAAAGCTTGTAAGACAAAGATGGGCCACTAATAAGCGGACACAGTGTTAGGCTTTCTGCTACTTTAACTCCACTCCTATAAATTGCAAATCTGAACAATGGCTGAGCAAGCAACATTATCTTTACTTCAGCTTGTTGGATGATGAGCATGTAGATATTCTACTCAGCACATTTGAGAATAGCTGAATTTCTGCTCTTTACCATTTTGTAAATCTGCAGTGTCATACCCTAAATCCTGAGTTTGCCAAACGCTTTTCTTTTTAGTTCAAAGACCTACATCAAGTTAATTTGCTTTTCTCATGATCCTCCTTTTTGTGATCATTCACACGGTTCTCTTCTGCTACTCAGTTCCTCAGGGGAGAGCAGGGAAAGGAATACCCTTCAAAGTTTTATGAGGGTACACTCACAGAAGCTTATTATTTAATTTAGACTTGAAGATGTGCATGCCAAAATTGCTCTCCTTCATTTCTACTCTGCTATGCAGCTCTCTAACTCTGGAGTATTGAATGTGCCATGAAAGTTCAGAACGTGGCTTAATTTTTAGGGAAACTCTCTTAAAGAGAGAATATACCTGAGGTTGTAACAAACTACTCAAGGATATTCTATGAGCAAGAAGAAAGTATGTCAGATGTGAATTGTTTGCATTTGGCTGCTTAAATGAAAAAAATGCAACCAAACATGTTTTGCATTAGTTCTGAACTTTTTTCTATTTTCAATTTCAATATTTGTGTTATAAACTGCTAGGTGTTTTTGTGAGCAAACCTGTGAATGCAGCTTTCAAGCACAACCTCAACAGTGAAAATTATTTAGGAATTAAGTTAGAATGCTACCTATTGAAAGGAAAGACCAGTGTTATTTCCATCCTGAGACTGAAAGTGTCTCTCTAGCAACTGGAAATAGAGTTAAGCTTGCCAAGAGTTCCTTGTGAAGCAGATGGAGAGGCAACTAACAACCTTGCTGAAATCTTGTTGGCTAAGCCCTCTGAGTATCCACAGAGCTCCCAGAGTTACCTATCAAATTGACTTGATCGCTGCACTATATGAAAATATTCTTCAGTCTTTTAAATGATTATTGCAATTTTGCACCCTTTCTCCTCCCCAAGTTCTGAACAGTTAAACTCTCAATTACCTCTCCATGTGCTTAAGAGTGTGTCTGATTCCTGAGAACTTCAATGGCCATGTGCATCTAATTTTCTTATGGGCTTAACATCTTTTTACTGATATTCAAAAGGCACCCAACAATGTGACTGCAGACTTTTAATGACTACACAAAATAGTATTATATTTGGCTGCATGCACTGAATGATAGAAAGGGCAACGTTTGATTGTTGTATAAGACTTGTTTGCAGAATGCAGAGGAAGAAACATCCACAGACTCTAGCGGCATTCTCAGATGCACAACATGATCCAAAAGCTGATTGTAAGATGATGCTATCAGTCTGTCTTTTCTTTCTGCCTGTGGGTTCTGAATATAAATCACAAGCTGTGTATGCTTCAGCTGATCTTCTTTGTTCCCACTGTGACCTTATAGTAAATGTATTGTTTTTTCATTTATATTTAAGAAGAAAGTATGTTGGGACTTGCTTCCCTATCCACACAAACTAAATCAATATTTCAGATACATTCTATGGTACCAATTAACTGTTTCTGATCAGAAGTAACGTTGTCTGTTTTAGAAGTTACCACACCATCTTTGTTTCTTATTCCTGCAAGTGTGCAACCAACAAAAGTGGAATCAAAAGTTTATTTAATTGACATTTCTTCCTTTTTAGTTGCACAAAAACTGTGTCTATCCAGAAAGCACACTGTGAAGTGAGTAGATATGTAGGCATAAAGTCATTGATGTACTCCCTCTGCTTCCACAATATGGTGCTGAGTATTCAGACCTGTGTCTGTGTGTCAGTTTAATTATTAAGAGCTTCTTAGTCCACAAAGCCAAATTATGCTCTTTGATATGCAAGGAACCCCATCTCTGAAGCAAGAGAAACCATAGGTAGTCAATTGTACGTAATGTGGCCTTCAAGGACTGCAATGTTCACAAACGGCCAAGAATGAAGGTAGCCTGTATTTTGAGAGTGGGCAGGCTTTGGGAATCGCAAAGCAATGTGTTACCGCAGGAGGCAAGAGTGACATTTCAGGCCTGTCTGGAGAACACAGGTGGCCAAGCCTTGCAGGTGGCTTTGAAAGGCACAACCTCAAGCTCTGCGCATTGAGCAGTTGATCAATACCATTTTCATTATAAACTCTTGGCCAGTTCATAGCAAGTTGCAGGAAGGACAGATGGTGGAAGGAGCTCCTTTTCTCCTGCTGAATGTGCAGAAAAGTTAGCCGTGAGTTGTTTGGACCAGAGAGAGAAAATGCAGCTGGTGTCTTGCAGATTGCTTATTTTGGCATTGTTCTGAATTTTATTCTTCTGTGTTTAGGTTTTATAGATAATTCACTGTCTTAATGAAAAAAAAGCAAGATGATATATTCTCAGTTAAGAGGAACATGAGCTAGAAACAAGAGCATGGACAGTGATATAGGTATACAGGCAGTGGTCAAAAATTGAAAGTAGTATTCTGCATTAATATAATATTGCAGACTTTTTTTGAACCAAAGTGGCAATTTCTGTGCTAAATCAAAATCGGTTGAGAAACACACATTTTATGGAAAATATTTTCAACAGGAAATGTATTTATTTTTTAAAATCTGTTTTCAACCCAAGCCCATTTGGCAGGGGACTACTCTGGACAGAAGGATTTCAGATCTGTATGGAAAGTAAAAATTGTTAATGGAAAGAAATATTATTCATTCCCTGAAAGGAGGTAAGAAATTTCTTCTCAGCTTTAGATAGAAGGGGGGCTGGCTTGGTTATTTTCTTAAAAATTCATTCAAGATTAAATTATTAGTTAATGAAAGTTGGATTTGTTGAGTAGTTTCAGATTCATTAACAAAATGAAGATTTTCAGTGAATGTGATGGAATGGTTATGGATGCTACATAGGTTCCTTTACAGACCTTTCATTTTTAATAAAATATTTTAAAATCCTTAACCATTTGATGAAAATTTGTCCCCAAAACTTACTTTAGATGGACTAAGAACAAGTCTATTTTTTTAAAAAACAAATTCATGAATTAATAAAAAAATAAGCAAATAAGTAAAAGCAAGGCCTTTCTCCCTTCTCACCTCTAGAGGAGACCTGAGATAGCTGTATAGTTGATTGCAGTAGCACATACCTGTCCTTTTTTCTCAATATTTCCATGTCTGTTACCTATATAACTTTACATTTGCTCACATTCTTTTTCTGGCTTCAGGCTCCTATGTCAGTATGGCTTCAGTATAAGCAATACTTCTGCTGGAATTTCCAAAAAAGAATTTGTCTTTGAGGAACTCTCAAGTAGCAGAGAGGGAACAAGGCAAATCAATCCTGACAGTGTCAATGCTAATTTATCACAAAAGAGCTATGGACAAGTTCGGGGATAACGTGCTGCTGTGTGGAACAGCCCGATCACAATCCTGAAGCCTCTGCCATTCTTTAGAGGCGGTCTGTAATAGCACTGCTCTGGCCAGGTCTTGCTGTATATCATACAGTAATGTTTTGATCCTAGCTAGTTATGTTTTGATCCTAGCTAGCTCACACCGAGTGCCTAAGGTATGTGCACATCATGACTCTTTTGTTTGAAGGCTGTGTGTTCTGTGCAAATCTGTTGGCAAGAGAAAATTCTTTCTCATCTCATGCTTATTCCTACAACTGCAACTGCAGAGGGGCATCATGCTATATGCAAGCAAATCGATCTCTGAGAATGAAGGCAATTTCCTGTTTTCAAGAACCTATAATGAGATTAGGAAAAAAAAACCCCACACAATTGTAGTAAATTCACTAAGGAGATTACTGAACTGAAGTCAGACAAGCTTGAAAGTGTATATCCTGTTTGTCCCACATTATAACTTTCCGTTATTAGTTTGCCAGGGCTGACCTGATGGAAGTTTTTTGGCAGAAGGTCCGTGGCACTTCCTTTTTTTAGACCAAAGATACAAATACTGACAAATAGAAAGTCATATACAAATATACTTACAGGTCAAATACCTGGTTTTCTCCTGGAGAAAACAAAACAATCATACTCCAGGTACACCAGATCCCTTAGGGTGATGTAAATTATCCTGAATTTAACCCAGCTCTTTGGATTTACACTGTTGAACCACAGCTGTGGCTTTGGCTCTGGCATACAGGCAAAGAGTTTCCTACTGGAAGCCCGAAGCCTCCTAAGAAGCTGGGCTCCCCGTAGAAGAGGCATCTGTGGGGCTTGGATTTGAATTCTGAAAGGTTTCAAGGTTGTGATGGAGCAATTCTGTAGAGCGTAACCTCATTCCCACTTCTGAGAGACATGTAATTTTTTCTTAAAAAAATTTGTAGGCAACATTTTCAAACAACTGCATCTTAAAGATATTCCGTATTTGCAGTTACCTAAGATGAGAACACGTAAAGAAGCAGTGATAGTTTCAAAGATGAAGTTTTAAATAGCTAAATAAATAAAGACAGTTTGGGAATAAAGCATTTATGTATGCTTAATAATATGTTAAGTGAAAAATGTATATCACTTCCATTTTTTCACAAAAAAATAAAAAAACCCACACCACCATATATTGT
Organism: Limnodromus scolopaceus; assembly: GCA_028565335.1. Taxonomy (NCBI): domain Eukaryota; kingdom Metazoa; phylum Chordata; class Aves; order Charadriiformes; family Scolopacidae; genus Limnodromus; species Limnodromus scolopaceus. Next base: position 36,062,601 of record JAOXNO010000052.1, on the reverse strand, counting down.
ACACAGGTTTTTCTCCTAAATATAATGTCCATGACAGCATAAAAAATACTTAAAATTGGGCATGTGCTTTTGCTTTTCTCCATGCTTCGGTCAGACCCAGCTTTGCCTGCAGCGGTTGGTGTACAGTGAATCCGTTCAGATATTGGAGCCTGTGGATGATGTGCCAGGTAATTTGTTACCTGACACGTATCATGGGGTTCACGTGACACTTAGCCTTACGTTCTTCACTCACTGTGTTTTGGTTTCCTAAGAAACTCGGAAGCATTTCTTCTGACTGGGAGAGTTGAGAGGGCTTGGACCTTTCTACCTTAGATGACCCTACACTAGCTGTAGTCTACAGAAATGCTAAATTCCCTTGAGATAAAAGCAGGCTGCTCAGAAAATGTCTTCTTACAGATTTGTACTCGACTTCTACTTTTCTTCCTGAGGTACTTATAAGGCTTTTTGCACTTTTGCAACTGCAGTTGCAGAAGCTTTATGCTGTCTTGCTGGCAGAAATCTCAAAACAGCCAGTGCTTCCAGTGTGGGCTTTTCAGCATGGGCTTACCTCTGTGCTGTTCTGGTCCTGGGTTAGCTCTCTGAAACCCAGTTGACAGCTAAATGTAAACTGTAGAAGTAGATTTTAAATGCATCACATGCTTTCTAGCAAAGTTTTATTTGATTACAGGATGCTGCAAGTGAGATGAGTCTAGAGCCTAAGTGGACTGGGATACTTTCCTTCTGCTTACTGTTTCTCTCCTGCAGTGTTTGAGGGTTCTTCTAAGATGCTGGATGGCTGACAACTCAACAGTGAATCCTAACTCTACAAAATTACCTCAGAATTGGGGCATCTGTGGTTTGAGGTTTGGTTTGGTTTGGTTTGGTTTTTAATTTATTTACTCTGGAATAAGAGAAGCAGTGTATCTGTTCAGCAGATGTGAACTTTCCTCGTCCTGTAGCTCTCATTTTCAACTGTCAATTTGCTATTCAAGTTATTCATCAAACAATTATACATTTCTTCCAATTGCAAGATGCTAAAATCCCTTTAGTAGTAGGGATCCTGTGTAAAATGGTGTTTCTTTAAAGATGGCTCGGTGAATCAGTGTTAAGCCTTGTCTATAAATACATCATGGCCTCACTCTACCTAATTTCTCTCTCTCACAATATCCAGGAACCTGTGACGGATCAGAATAAGTGTTTAACACTGCCTTGAGGTTTCACTGACTGGTGGGTAGCTGAGTCTAAAAGAAACGTTTTTACTGAACAATGTGAGAACAGAGGACTACTATTTCAGTTTTGTTTACTTACTCAGTTACTACCACAGAAAGTCGAAGTACTGTCAAGCCCCCACAAGGATACAGTTTGTGAGCTTGCCTGGTAGGTTTTCTGTCTGTCACACAACTGTCAGTGTGTTTGTTAGGGTTGTTTCAAAGAAACGGCTCTAAATGCAGAAAGAAAACCGTGACCCTGGACTCGTTCAGTGTAAAAGGTTGGCTACACTTTCACTAGCTATCGGTTTCACTGCATTGCTGATCTATTTGGTTTCCAGAATTTTTTTTCTAGTAGTAATTTTTAATTACCGTTAATGCTGCAACTATCCTGCATGGGAATATGTATCAATGAAAAATGCACGTAGAAAATTGTTGGAATATACATGAAAGGTACAGCATGCAGGAAAGTGATTCAATCAGGAAAATCTTTTATGGGCGGAGAATACCAAGTACCAATTGGTATTTCAAAGTTCAGCTTGAATTCAGATCACGATGGCAGTATATCAGTTGTAAGAGAAGATGAGTTGCAGCTCAAATGGTGATTGTGTCAGATAAACAGGCAGTATCTTAAAGGTTGCTTGTAATTTTTTCAAGTATTTGTGGCTATACTTTATCATTAAAGGAAAGTCTGAACAGGTATAGGTCCATCTTTACATATTGTGCTCCAGTACCTTCCTATACATTGTAAAGGATATAACCAGATTGATTGGCAATAATGACTTCTCTGTTCATGGGAAGCAAGGGAAACTGTGAAGATGAATGACTGACAAAAAAAGCAAAAGTGGCATGCTGCTGTCTCTCCAGTTATTAGCAAACGTGTGCAGAGTTGCTCCATTTAATTCACTTTTCTCTAAGGGGGAGTCACTTCCAAGAAATAGCCCGAAACCTTGATATATAAACACTTTTGGAACAGCTGCCCGGTCACAGCAGAGCATGACGAGACAGCCTCCCCTATTTACAAAGAACAGAGTCCTGTTAGACTCCAATTTGCTCTGTGGTAAGCACTGACCTCAACACCCACTGGGAGAAGGGAATCTGAAACTCAGAGTTACTCAGCACTGCATAGGATTAAAGGCTCTGGTTTCAGTCTATATAAATGCATGCTCAAACTTTTTTTGGTACCTCGAATTAGATTTTCAAAATGGAATTAGATTTGAGAGCGCCGAAATTTAATGTGACATGGAACTCTTATTTTTTTGCCTGCCTCATTTATGACAAAAGGACCCGTGTACCTTTTGTACTTTCATGGCAAGTGCCCAATGCAAAAAAAAAAAGACTATAACAAAAATTTAGAGCTTCCCTTTGCTGGACTCCCTAGTAGCGCTCTTACTTTGAATAGATTGGTATCCACAGCTCCAGTGTCAGACCCTAAGAGAAAGTGGCTTTGTCTGATGGTTTTATTATATGTTTTTAAACTACATGCAATGAGAGAAGTGGTGATTTAGTGGTTCTGCAGTGCTTTACTGACTCAAGTTCAGATTATAACAGACTGCTAACCCCTTTTTCTCACCTGTAAATCCAACCTATAAATTATAAACATGCTGGCACAATCGTTATATTATTATTTTTTTATAGCTCTCAATTTACAACTATGGCTGTCCTTGAGCTGGTTCTTTGTATTTGTAACAGTCTCCTGAGGGAGGATTCATTGACTAGTGACTCCACATTTTAGCTCAGAGGAAATTCAGTCTCATCCTGGTGTCTTCAGTTTTTCACAATACCTTACTGTTCCTCATTGATTATATACTGAGGATTAATTATGCTGTCACTTAATGTATTTACATGCTTGGACAATGTATTGGCTCACTTATTCTAGTATGCTCAGCATTTTTCCCTGGTATGGGGCACGTTTGTTTTATTAATTGCTGGAAGAGCAACATGTTGCTGTTAGAACGAATGGAAGTGATCAGTTAGCAAAGTTGTATTTATTCCCTCAATAAATCTATGAAGATAATTTTCTCTTGCTACTCAGAGAACTGGGATGCCTACATCTTTTGCCTTGAAGGCATCAGAAAAATTGGTGTTTCATGAAAGAAGATTACTTTCTGGTAGGTTGTTTTACACAGGTCAGTGCACTGTCCAGAGAAATGTGGTATTATCTAGGTCTACTTTTTCAAATACATGACAAAAGAAGCGCAATGATATATGGGAAATACGTGATATGGATTCTTACTTTTAGTAGTGAGAAATGTCTATTCATTTATTTTGCAGAATTTTAAAAATGGAAATATAAGTGGATGTTAAATATATAATTTAACATTTTTTAGGGAAGAACTAGGCATTTTGGTACACTGAGACTACTGCTAGTTCCACTCCTCCAAGAAATCCACCCAAGAGCTAAAAGAGAGGACATCCCAGGAGGTTTTCTCCACAAAATGTGCCTTTGGAGGGAACAGCTTTGTCATTGTAGTTTCCTCCGCTTCCTTCTCTGGAGGCTGTTTAGTATTAGCCCCGAAGTTGTTAGGAGAATGCTGGAAAGCCAGTGCTGTTCACAGAAAAGATTTCTGCTGTACTGTCAATCCAGTTCTCCAGCACAACTTACCATCTCCATACACAGATGCATATACATCTTACTATTTATACATTATACACCTTCTGTGAAAAACAGTTCCTGTCCATGATGTGAACTGTGGGGGAAGCACTGAGATGAAACGTCACTGAGATATTGGCTGACATTGTGATATATTGGCACCTAAAATTACACAGAGGCAACTGAGAGCCATATGGCCTCCAGGCTGAGTAGCAGAGTCGAGTTTGAACATTTGTCCCTCTCAGTCCTTCTAGCAGGTCCCCCTTTTGGATCTGCAGACTTTTGAGATCCCAGGAAAAGGGAATTCTGCTACATGAAAAATATGAACATGGAAGCAGATACTCCAGAAGTGTGTTCTGAAGGTCATCTTATTAATGATCATCATTTATTTATTGGTAACAAATAAACATTGTATAGAGGTTGAACTTAGAGGTCAGGAAGAAGAACAGCTTTGCTTCTATTTCAAAAAGGGAGAAAATCCATCACTAATGTTTTTTCCCTGATCTGGATATGTAATAGTTCCTTCTTGGGTGCTGTGGCAGATGGTTTTCCAGAAAGCACTGTGAATTATCAAAATAATCCTAAAAGCTTCTAGGTCTGTGACATGCAGAAACAGAAAGTGTTTGAACATTTTTCTTCCATGTTTTTTAAAAATAACTAAGGCAAGATTTTTAGCTGACTGCATTGTTTGTTTTCTTGATATGATGTTGCTTGTGTCAGATGCTGGTTGTGTTAGATATTTTATGTTACAGATGTAGTGTTTCACACAGCATCCCAGTCAGTCAGTAAGAGAAAATATGCAGGACTCCATTAAATACAAAATAACCCAGGTTACTTAAAATCTGTTCGGCTTCTCAAAATAATGCAGCTTACACCGTGTATGCTCAGAATTGCCTGGTGTAGTCATCCCTGCACTTATCTCACTTTTCATAGGAATCCAGTCTGAATGAGATAGCTCTTCTCATCCAAAATTTCTTGAATACTTGTGTCATTCCAAGACAGCATTTTACAATTATGAAATTACATTTGATTAGTAATGGTTTATATCAACTGACTTTCTCCCACCTGTGGACAAGTATCTGGCTGGGAGCCTTGGACAGTGTTCTGTGCCGTGAAATAAAGCATGAATCATGCTATGCTCACCCTTGCAGGGTTACGTTGGCTGTGGAGACCTCATGTACAAATATAGATCTCCAGGAACTTCTTACTCAACACATTTGTGTCAGTGGTGTGAACAGATCTCTCTCTTAGGCCCTTTCTGTGAACCAAGTGAGTTTTTCTAGGGTCTAAGATTAATGTCAAGGCATATAGTGCCAGGCCAGAGCATTAATTAATATTAGCGTAAATGTGGTATTCTTATGACACGTCTGTTAACACTTTAACTCTGTTAAAACAGTAGCTTTTATATGAAGATGTCGTATCTGAGACCCTCATACTTGTTTGATACTGAACTTTCTGTGTGTCCCGTAGCTCCTCAGCTTTAGCACAGTGGGTGAAGGTGAAGCATTGCAGCTGTGAGCTCCATGGCACACCACTCCCTCCTTCCCTTCCTTTCTGCATGTTCTGACAGTCTTCTGTAGTCATTGACTTCATATCTAGGCCATAGCATACTGTGATGCTACTGGCTGAACTTCTTTTGCATGATGCTCTTATGCCAAGACAGATCTGAATGTTCAGAATCATTAAATTGCTGGCCTGATATGACAGCAGAAGTTTCCTGTGCCTGGTATTAGGATACATACTTTTTTGACATCGTAGAATTCAGAATTCTATATTCAGGGTTTATGTCAAGCCACAGACCTTTATGAGATCACTGGCTCTGTTTTGTTGCATGACTGCTGAGAACCATCGTACTTCTGAGGTCTCTGGTCTAGCAATCTTTCATACTAACTTAGTATCAGGGTGCAAAGGCTCTTCTTGTCATTTCCATATTAACTTTAGGATACTGGGATGATATTAAACAGCCAGTTCCAGTAAGAGTTACTGCTCTGTCTCTTCCGTGACTGTGTGTATGCAAAGACAGATAACTCTGGCTCATCATCTCAGATAAGATGGGTAGGTGACACAACGTGAGTGCTACGACAGTCTGTCTTCAGCACGTCCTGCCTGACTTACACAAAAGCACAACTAGGTGTGTGGGTACAGTTTCCGAAAAAAATTAACTATGTGATGGTACTAGTCTTACATAAATCCTGGGCTAAACCTAGTCCGGGATCACACCAATGAGTTAAAGGAGAAATGACTGCAAAGGAGGATCTTGTATGAACTACAAGAAAAAAAGTCTGTTTCGTCTTCTTTCCAGTGATATCATCATCACTGAATCTGTAAGAATTCTGGTATGTGCACGTAGCTCCAAGGTAACAGTATCATCCTACCAGGAGCGATACAGTCTAGTTAGAATAGTTCAGAACAATATGATACCTCAAGTATTCCACGTGACAAAGTGTTCAAGAGATAATGATTGATCTGAAAGAAGATACGTTTATTCACTAGAGAGACCTGAAAAAGGAGGGGCAATCACTGTGAGTAAAAGAGAGAAAACCCAGGTACACTGGGTACCTTAGAAGTTTGGGAGAAAGGTGAGACTGGGAAGAGGATACAGATCTTTGTGTAGGAAAAGCAAAAGGAGAACCGCACGAAGACAGCTGTAGCATTCCGAAAGCTTATTCCACACAGTAGGATTAGCTCCATGCAGTTCACTGAACAAGAGCCATGCATTGACTGCATGACAAAAGCAGTCTGTGGTTATTCACTGTCTCATGTTTTTTATTCGTTCATTCTTTTTTTTTTGATTTTCTTAGTACTTTTCCCCCTTTAGTGGCTCACATTATTTTACTTATCGTCTGTGTCCTAAGGGATTTTTAAGGAGGATTGAGAGCTGCGTTTGTGTCAGATGGAGCCTGAATGCTAATTACCAGTCTGACAGGGTATAATAACAATACAAGAGCATCAGTGAAGGAAAAAAAATGAGCAGAATATACAATTATTTTATAAAAGAGTTTCTTTCCTTGAGGGAAAAATCTGCACATTTACCATCTGTGACAAAGGAGATGTTGAACTGTATAAGTGAATTACCCATAGCTCTGCGAACATGTGTGTATGGAACAGGATGAACTTGAAATGACATTAAGCAATTTTGTTATTGCAAGAAAAGACTAGAAAAAGGTACTGAATTGCAAAGCTGCATTTCCCTCTCTTTCAAAAGCCTAATTCAGGTTGATAAATGAAACATGATGTAAAGCAGAAATGCTATATAGAGTTCTATGGAAATGTTTATTATACTGCACAAAGCTTTCATTTTTCTTTATGCCATGTTCTAGAAAGAAATGTACAGTATGTTGAAAGAAGAATGTAGAAGACCTAAGTTGTGTAAGTATTAATGATATGTTTAGATGGAGTTTATTTGTGTACAGCAAAGGGCATTTTAGCAGTAATAGGGGATGGCTCCCAGCAACAAATCCCTCTTACTCTAAAATAAGTATATTATGTAAAGTTCTTTTCTTAAAACTAAATTGATAACATGTACTACTGTCTGGTTTTCAGTCTGGTTTTCAGTTTTCACTTAAGTAGCATTAGAAAATTAGGCCATATAACATTGCACAAATTCTGGATTTCCTCAGTTAACTTTTTCACGTGCAAGGGAAGGCTTCTTACCTGTGTACGCCTTGTATATTTGATCAGAAGTTCAGAAGTAGTCCTTCACAAAACTCTTACCTCAAGTCCTGTATAATCACGTGTTACCAAATGACAGCTGAATCTGGACCTTTCACATGTGACGTTCTTCAGCTTGCAAAAGAAGATAATACAATATGTTTATCATCTAAATTGAGTGTAAGGAGCTAGAGTACAGAAATACCTGGTACGGGCTCTAGAAAGTAGCAAATGGTCAGGCTGTACTGTATATGAGAAAAGAGTAACTTCCCTCACAAAGCTTCCAATGGGAAACCTGTCCTACAGTGTATTTCTATCACATTTCCTATTACTAATGTTCCCAGGCCATATCTAACAGCAGAGTCATGACTGTAGTACTAAGCACTGATTTGTTATCACAGTAGATGAAGCAGCCAATAAGGAGACTAATTTTAGAAGAAACCTGGAACATAGAGAAAAGATTTGAAGAGGAAGCTCTAGCCAGATGGTCTGTCAGTCCGGTGAACAAACCATTTTAAAACACAGTGGAAGAGTTGTAGACAACCATATAGAAGTGACAGATGGAATTTCTGTGGATCAAATGAGGAGTGTGTGTACACTGCAGACTCAAGTGCATATCTACAATATCTACGTTACATATAGATAGAAATATATAAAATAGCATATATGCATTCACTTGAATTACTGTGTTAGTTTCTGTTCTTCCTCAAGAAGGACATCATGAGAATTTTAATGTATTCCTTGAAATAATTTGGGCAGCTTGCAGACCTTAACCTTTAACAAGAGCCTTGATTGTTACAGGAATGGGAAAATGCTGTTATCCCCATTTCACCACGAAGCAGGGTCCAGGCAAAAATATTTTGATTCTGACTGTAGGGAGCACCCAATTGCAGAGAATGTGGGAGGCAGTTATAACATATTTGGCATTACGCAGTTTTCGTTTGGCCAACGGTTAGTTTTCCTCTCCTCATATGAGTGTTTATAAGTAAATTTTCTGTGCATGTTACTAGACCAGTGAGAATTTAAACTGAGTAAAAGAATAACAATCATGAAAGGCAAGTCTTTGTACTGTATCAGAAGTATATGCAAAGCTGTTATGATACTAAATTACTGTATTCTTATTGCCATATTGAAGGAAAATTCTATGATACCACTAGAAAGGCCAGTTGATAAAAGCTATGGAAGTTTAGTATGGGTCAGCAGTCATCATTAACTATTTGAATACTGAGTCAAATATTTTAATAAGGTACTCTATTTTTTAGTGTATATTTCCTTGCAGGTTTTTTTTGTCAGGCAAAATATAAGGCATGTTGTTTGTCTTCCTACATTTCATTCCACAGCCAAAGTTTGACAGTAACAGTACTTGCACAATTTAGATACTAAAAATGTAAATAATACATGTACTTCCTACATCTGTGGCAGATATGTGACAAGCTGGCATACCATGAATGAAATACTTCAAATATTTTTGCCTAGAAAGGACAGGCATTAGATAGGCTACATACCTAGTTGTAGAGACAACTGCTGAAATCCTGACTCTGTAAGTTGGTGGGAAAACTCTCATTGGCTGCACTGAATGCATTCCTTTACCCAATTATTTTAGAAACACACATAACCAGATTCCTTCTTTATCATGGAACAAACAAATCTATGCATTGTAGCATCAAGTCTCAGTGGTTAAATCCATCTTACACCATAACTTTTCCCTCCTCTTCTGTTTTTTAAAAAAATCATCCTTTCTAAATTGTAACTTCACTTTGTTGCTATCTTTCCCTTTCCAGGGGAAAAGTAAGAGCTATTTTTAACGTTGCTCTTTCAACAAATAGATAACTCTTCAGTTAGATATGCTCATATAATTAGAAAGCTGTTTTGATTTAGCTTTATTTAGCACTTCTATGTGTTCTACAAAAATGTGCATTTCATGCTAGTTGTGACATGAGCTATATATAAGTATAGGGATTTTGCAGGGATTTTTGATCATAGTGTGGACCAAATTAGAGCAAAGTGCTAAGAAATCCATGCCCATACAAAGTTATTTGCAGCTAAATGTGCAAAAATACAGATGCTGTGAACCAGACTGTATATTAGTAACAAATACAAGCCATTCAGACAATAGTAAGCAAAGACAGAATTGTGCTTTCATTTATATGGTTACTCTGTGGTACTTAAGAATTTAGAAGGATGATACAAGTTGGACTAAATAGATAGTTGATCTGATCAGTACTTAAAACTCCAAACCTGTATCAGTTTGAAATATATGTGATTTTTCAAAGTTGCTGTCACTATATCCTTGAAAACCAGTAATTCTTTTATGCATCCCAGCATAGCAACATGTTACAGCAGTGTAGGCTGTTTCTCTACTATTAGGCAATGATTCTATTGAAATGAGCATTAATTTCGGAAAATAAAGGGCAGCTCATAAATTCTGGCAGATTCCTTCAATGTAGAAGGTAGTTATCAAAATACTGTCCTGACAAGCCAAATGGCTGAGCGTAGGCAAGGGCAGCCAGTTCTCAGTGTGAGTTTCCCAATGGAGATGCCACTCTTTCCAGTTTTAGAGGCTCACGTGCGATTTGGAGAATCTAAGCTATCAAAATAGGTACCTTATCTCAAACATACAAAGTTGACAATTGGCCATACCTTTTACGAGCAAATGTTTGGGCTTCAGCTTTCAAATTGCACCATTATTTTTCTATTAGAGGTGACCTTGTAGATTTCCTGCCAAGTGCCTGTTAGTAAGAAGCTATTGCCCAAAGATGCTTGCTCTTGACGGGAAAAAAAAGTCATTTAACAGTGTCCTCTGTTTGAAGATGTGATTGTCAGCACATAACTGATTATGGACAATGTTGTGAGGAACATTTGGGATCAGCTGTTGCTGAAAAGGAGAGGTGTACCTGTGGTCTCCACGAACTGGAAATGATGATGGGTGTAGCCTCTACTCAGCACTGAAATGCAGCACACCAGCTGCTTTTATTGCAAAACTACACTGAGCAACTCAGGAGAAAGTTACTCTTTTCATCTTCTTCTCCCCAGCTTGTATAGAGTTCCAAAGTAAAAGAGGGGGGAGTCTTCTTGAAGGTTTGTGCTTGATGTTTTTTCGCTTGTTTTTCAGCATTTTATGAATCTAATTGTTTTGTAGATGAGGAAGAGAAAAACCCCAAAAGTACAAATAATAACATTACCAATAGAATTAGTGATAAAAACAAAACACATTTTCTAGTATTCCAAATTTAATTTCTAGTATAGCAAATTTAAAATGTCTTCCATAATTAAAAGGCAAAATATTCTGTCATCCTCAGCAAATTTAACTATCTCATATTTTTTTGCTAGATTGCATTTCATACGCACATAAATAATATTTCAAGAAAATCATTTGGTTTGCAAAATCGTGTAGTATAAGTTAGAAAATGTCATAAAGGAAGTTGCTCATGCAAGTTGAGTTCACCTGTCCTGTACTTCCATGTTTATACAACCTTTAATTGCATACAAAATAGAATCACAGAATCACATGACTGGTTTGGGTTGGAAGGGACCTTGAAGATCATGTAGTTCCAACCCTCCTGCCGTGGGCAGGGACACCTCCCACTAGAGCAGGTTGCTCAGAGCCCCAGTCTTTTTCCATACAGTCTCATACTGTGCTTGACAACACAAAACATAACTAAAGTAATAATTATATGCAGCATTGTAGATATTAAATTAAAGCAATTTGATCTTTGGTGTCTTAAACAAGATACCCAAATTCAAACTTGAGATAATATTTTGCAAAACACGCTATATTCCTACCTTGAAGTTTGGGACTGGTTTCACTTCATAGCTGTGCAAATGGACCTCAGACTTATGTCAAAGTTTTGGACTTAAAGAGTTTTACCCTAGTTAAGGATTACTCTTTATTTTAAAAGCAGTGGCATTTAGCAGCACCCCAAATTTCATGTCCCCGTTGTATTGTGTCTGACAAAGAGCATAATGACACGTCCTGGTGTGGCAGAGCTTATGCTGTACAGCGGTGGAATTGCTGGGTTGAGTGTCTGGCAATGGTTGTGCGTGTGTGTAGTTCGGCTCAAATAATCTGTCTGTGTGAATAGAAGATCTGTGACACATTTTGTAAGAGTAGTGGTTTGCTGTGCTCCATGTTGGGTGGCATGTTCACAAACTCCTCAGGGGGCTGTTACAGTCTAATATTGTTAAAAGCTTCAAAACCTCTCAAGCAGAACTCCCACGGGAGCTGCAGGGACTTCTTCATGCCCAGCGCTTGCAGGATCATGCCTATGAATGTAGAGCATTTTAGGATTCCCTGGGAAGAAACCATAACCCCACAAAAGAAATGACTTTCCCATTACTGCAGTATTCGAAAAACCTCTGTATGGTTACAGTTTACAAAATATTGCAGGGAAAATAAAAATGCAAGACTATTTTTCCTTCATTTTGTTTAGATTAGCTATACAATTAATAAGCAAAATCTTTTGTGATCCTAGGCACATCCTGTTAGCCTGTGCAACAGCAGGCAAAATGCCTAAGCTAGTGATGTGACGCTGAAGTATATGACCAAGGTGGAGGCTGGTAGAGGCTGCTCCTCATTCTCCTCCCTTCTCAGAAGAATAGTAGGTACTTTGCAGCATGAAACTTTCCAGTCCAGATGCTGGTTAGTGGCCAAAGATTAACAGCACACCTAAGGCAGGCAAAGACAATCTTGTAAAACTCCTTAGCCCCTTCTTTGTCCTCAGCTGTGTGAGTGCTGAGCATACCCCTTCGCAGAGCATCCTATGCAAAGGTCTGTGGGCAGTGTAGAAATTAAGAAAAGAAGTAGGGCCACGCTGAGTGAGCGCAGTTACTGTGTGTGATACCCACACATTCTCCTCTAGCATTGTCAAACAGCTGTGGCAGTAGTTGAGGGAAGCCAGTTTGCCTTCTGGTACGATCAGCCTCACCTCTAAAATGTTTTGATAATATTTACCTTCTCTACAAGGGTGTTGTGAGAATCAATTGTGCCTTTAAGAAGCACTTTGGGAGTTTGAGATTACTGCTAGCAGTATCTATAATCCACAAAACAATATAGCAGTGGAAGCTCATTTGGTATTTTTTCCTCATTTGTATTTGATTGCCATTTCTGTTTTTCAACTGGTAAGTGAATTCCAAACTTACTAACATAAATCCCTGCGAATGTGTGCCATTTATGGTCATAAATACATGCAGAGCTTTGTCATCCCAATGATAAATACTGCACTTGAAAAGGGAGCATCCCAATCACATTTGACCTGTTATATAGATAAAGTCAATAGTGTCTGCAATTACTCTGCTATCCAACAATTCAAACCAATCTGTTTTTAAAGACAAATCATGCATAAACTCAAGCTAAGTAGTGGTCTCCTATGATTCTGATTCATGCTGTGCTGACAAACCCTCATAAAAGCAGATAAGCTGTATCAAGAACTAATTAAGAACAGAGTGTTTTGTGCCTCCTTTGCATTAAATTAAATAACGGCATTCTGAGAAGAACTAAAGCAAAAAAATCAAGCATATTTTTTCTTATTCATACATAGAACTTTAAAACATGTCTCAGATTTTTCTGAAGCTTCAATTACTGTATGTATCTCTGGGATGTGAATGTCAAAAATGAGCCATAGGCAGCAGGATAAGATTTCTTATTTCGCCAAGTGTATTGATCTTGTTAATTCAGGATTGGGACTATTTAGAAAAATAAACCTAATTTATACCTTATGGAATTAAGACTAGAATTCCTGCCTTCCCTTAGAAACATGCTTATTTCACTTCAATGATTTTTTTAGTAGAGACATCTTGTTCATTCTTTGGGGAAGAATATAGTACCTAATCAATTAAATAAGTAACCTTGAGCTTTGCAAACCAACAAAAAGGGATTGGAAAATAACCTTGTATTAACTTGCTGCTTGATACCTCTACTGATTTAGACTTTGTCCCAAGTGTATATGGCCCTAGCACCCCTCCGCATCGTTTATCAGTAAAGTACTTTAGAAACACAGTATGATACCTGGAATGAAAGTTTGCATGGTGCCAGTAGTTACACTGATTTGAATAAGTTGAATATGTCCCAAGATTTGAGTACTTTCTCCTGTACACTTGATTAACAACAGAAGTATCTTCTGTATATATATGCCTAGGAATATTGCCATATTCACTGAAAGCAAGTTGAAGATGTTGGAAGAGTGTAGGAAAGTCTGTGTTTAAAATTAGCTTTGATCAAAATCAAACCTCCACCTAATTAACATAATGATCTACACTGCATGGTAGTGCATTTTAATCTTTTGTGAAGTCAAGGAAAAATAATAACAGTGGGTTTACCATTTCTGGAACTCACAATTTGAAGATCACAAAACACTTTCCAAACCTCAGGCTTAACAATACCCTCATGTATTAACGTTGTGCCTATTTACAGAAATGAAAGAAAAGGCAAATGAACTGAGTATTGCTTGGGTTGCTTTGTATTCAGAGTAAGGTTTCAAGAAAACAGCTAAATTACCTTCCATGTAGACAGAAATATTTTTGTTTATTTTTCCCTGGTTTATATTGTAATATGCTTTTTTTCAAAATATGCTTTACTTTTTATGCTGATCTTTTAAAAATATTTTCCAACTTATTTACACTTTAAATAAATATTTGACATCTGCCATGGAAAATAGTTTTCTGCAAAGGAATATTGCTGTCCTGTTTCTACCTTTATGCCGTCTATCTCTTTGACATTTATCTAAAAGGACTCCAGTATGTCCTACAGATTTAAGTCTGACAGTAGGTGGGGAAGACAGTGGTCTCAGAGTAGTTTGACTGCACTCCCAGTGGAGAAATAGGAAGTGGTAGCAGTTCTGAAACAGCACATTTTAACTGCAGACACCCGTAACCTCAGCCCGCTGAGAACAAGAGAACAGGGGAGCTACCTTGAAAAGGATAATTCTGTAGGAAATTCTTTGTTGAAAATGGGTAGTTGTCAACTACTAGATTTCAGTGAGATTCATTAGACTGGAAAGTCTAATGTCATCTGAATCACTCCAGCCTGAAGAACATTTGTGGAAGATGTATTTCCAGTGGATCCAGTTCTTAATCTTCATTCACATTAAGTAATTTCTTTGTAAAATTTCAAGCATTGTTCGAATCTCTGCTTTTTGTAGAAACATTATCAAACACTGAAGTATTGTATTCTTACCAGATATTCCATAAAACCGTCCATTCCATCTGTTTTGAGCCATTCATGTGAAGATGGGTATCTCTCTTGCCATTAGTAAAGTTTCCATGAACACGTAGTCCTTTTCTTGAAAGTTTCCTAAAGCTTTGAGGCACTTTTTTCAGATTGGCATCTGAAATTCAAATACATATCTGTGCACAACTTAAAAATGATTAGTCATACAATTTGATTGGTGTTTTTCTTGTTCCCTGACTGGTATGAATGTTCCCAGAAGGCTATATTTAAATGATCTCATCCTGAGATTAAAACGTATTTTCCCTGAACATCTGTGCCTGTAAACTGAATGCTCACGAGAAATGACTATAAATGGGCTGTTCAGATGTGCAATTCAAATGTGTCTAAGTCTAATTCAATTGAAGATTTAAACCAGCGCTCTCTTCTTTTTTTTTTTTTTTTATTATTTTATTTTTATTTTGACTGTATTTACTCAGTTTCAGTAGACCCTGGTAATAACTAGTAAACCTAAGTGCCCATTCTGAAGCCTCCTGTGTTTCTAGTGCATGTATGTAAAGCCGGTGGGAACGTTTCAAGGCAGCTGGAGAAAGGTGGCAGTGAGACAGTCCTATAGGCAGAATTAGACACTGCTAACAAAAAACAGCTGAGGGAACAGGTGATGATTTCATCTTTAATTATCTTCACAAAAAGATTGTGAATTACCTATGACTGGGTCAATATATCATTTGTTAAATATATGGCCCCTGCAGGATGTGAATATGTGGCACGGTAATGTTCTATATGTTTCTGTACATATATAAGATATAATCCAAGGGTTATCTTCCATTGTAGAGGGGAAAATTCTCAGTGCCTTTTCTGGCAAATTCAGAGGAGTTACCAATCTTTTGAAATGCAAAATGACTGACTTTAATTGCTCAAAGACTGATTTCTGTTTGGTATACGAATGGAAATGTGTAGAATTTTTTTCTATAAATGTCAGTAACACAAAGCTGTTCAGGTGGAAACCATCGTTCCTAAAATATTTTTACTGCATAAGCAGATCTGTAGTCTCACTACAGTTGCTTTGCAATCTTTACAGAATCAGTCACCAAATAAAATTGAATGTGTTGATGTTGATGTGGACGTTGTTTACCTAGACTTCAGTAAGGCCTTTGATACAGTGTCCCACAGTATTCTCCTGGAGAAACTGGATGCTCACGGCTTAGGTGGGAATACTCTCCACTGGGTTAAAAACTGGCTGGAGGGCCGGGCACAGAGAGTGGTGGTGAATGGAGAGAAATCCAGTTGGCGGCCGGTCACGAGTGGTGTCCCACAGGGCTCAGTACTGGGGCCGGTTCTCTTCAACATCTTTA
>JAOXNO010000052.1:35985800-36042882 GCA_028565335.1 Limnodromus scolopaceus | reverse complement strand
CCCTGCCCATGGCAGGGGGGTTGGAACTCGATGATCTTTTGAGGTCCCTTCCAACCCTAACCATTCTATGATTCTATTCTATGATTCTATGATTCTATGATTAATCTACATGGTCTTTACCACTTAAAGGTAGTACAGAGGTTGCCGGCCAAGAGAGAGAAAGTAAGGTTGAGCAGGGCATAGCTAAATGGCAAGTAGAAAGAAAATCGTGAGGAGGATGCTTACTGCATATAGCTACAAAATAAAGTCTTGAATACTCATAAGGCTATCTATATTTTATCAGATTTTTTCAGTTCAGCAGACAAATCTGTTTTCAGTTTGTGGACTGTGCAAACAAAGCAAAACAAAAAGGAAGGGGGGAGAGAAACATGGGACCTGCATCAGGCTTTCTCTATGTGATTCACTGATTCATTAGTCATTACTCATGACTTGAGTCATTTCAAGAGCTGTGCTTGTTTCTTGATTTTTAGAATATGCTTCTTCTAAATTCTAGAAGAATACATCTTCTGTGTATTCATATTCATATGGTATTCTTAAAATCATTGTGACACTGAATTTTCAGTTCAAGCAAAGAAAGCTAGTCTGGTTTAGTTTGATAAAGATGACCACAAACCTCGTAATCCTAACTAGTAACCGTGTACATTCATCACTGATAGAGATTTCCTCACTTTGGTCTTACTGACTTCAGATACACTGGATGGGAGTAAGGATTTGTTTGAACAGCTTACCAGTAAAACTTTCCTCGTGTAAATCTACCCTTAACCAGTTCTGAGTGTGATCACTAATCCAGAACTTATGGCAATAGTTATGGCAGAAATCACTGCAGCTGTGTAAATCATACGTTATCTTTGTTACACTGATGTAATTTCTTTGGGAAGCCTATATCCACATGGTGGCAGATGGTGGTAGAAGTACTGTTCTGATCACAGTGCTTTATTCTGCTGCCTCTGTCACAAAAGGAAGATTTTTTATTTCTCAGCTTTGACCTTCTGAAATTCCTCTTTTCCTTCAAGCTTGATTTTTGAAGAAAAATACAGCACCTAAGATGAGCCTGTACTAAATCTCATATTGCAGCATCATCTGGGAAGCACATCTTAGTTTTCCTTGGCCAGTGGAAGCAAGGAAAAGGGCAAGCCTATCACAGACTTCCCACAGGAAAGAGGAAAAAAAAACCTGTATGGGCTTTGGAAAGGTGATGTGTAAGGTGGGGCTGACAGGCAGGATCAGAAATGCTGGTAGAGGAGTTGGATTGCGGCTGTCTTCTGAAAAGCACTGTGGCAAGCAAAGTATAGATTTGCCTTCTCTGTCTGCATCTGAAATAAACTATGTGCTGAATGGAGAACTTAGGGCAGAGCTAAAACAAAGCCTAGGTAGAGGAGGGAACCTCAGAAGTTCATGCTAACGTAAAGCAAAACTATTTTTCTGAGGCTGTAGGGTTTTGACCTGCTTCACAGGGGCACAAATTTTTTCAGAACAAGCTAAATCTGGTGCAGACAAGAAAGCAAGCCACAGGAGAGAGTGGTATTCAGATAGGTGTACTTCCTATCTTCCTGTTTTTCTTTCTGTTTGCTTCATGAAACCTTCAGCTTGTCTCCAGGTATCACCTGTAGCTCTATACAGGTCTCCACCCCGTATATAACTCTGAGTTTGTTTGTTTGTTTGTTTTCATTTGGGACTAGTTTTACTCTGGTCCCATATAGTGAAAGTCCAGTCACAGCTGGAGTACATCTTCCAGCTCCTGCTCTGAGGTGGTGCTGTGGCACAACCAGAGCTCAGTCAGTAGGGAGAACTGGAAGACTGACGTAAAAAGTCCACTTTGGATGCAAACTAATGTACTAGTGTTGATGCTCCCATAGTAGATTGAGTAAGAGGACTCTCCAGGGACTATTTCAAACAGATATCCTTAAATAGATTTATATATGAGGCTTAGGAGAGGAGGGCAAGACATCGAGAGAAGAAACAGAGGGCTTCGTACAGGAGAGTGGTGACACGGTTGAATTCCAAAGAAGGGCATGTAGCTAGATACAAGACCATAACGATTTACTTGTTTGAGTATATGCTTTAAACCATTTGTATGATTAAAAGAAGAGTTTGACGTAATTTCTGTCAAATAAAAAATTCCAAAGGAACCAGCAAAGAGCTTAGTTTGTCAAGTGGATTTTTTTTTAAAAATAGAAACATTGTCATTGCTATCTTTCTTCTTAAAAACCTCAGAAATTTTAATGAGTATACGAACTAGTAGAGTGAAAAAAGCTGTTAACATTCTTGTCTCATGACTTAATTTGAAAAGTTCTTTTGCTTTCTTTAAAGTTAAATTTAAGAAAACAGAGCATTAATATGTTAATTAATAAGAAATTCAATAGAGATCTAAAAAGTAAGTAGTTAGACTACTTTTTTCTGTAGTAACTCTGTGAAGCTCATTAAATGTTTCTTGGAACACATATGCATAGGAAAGAAGTACAGAGAAATCTTCTTAAGATGAGCTTGTGAAGAAACCTCCTGTCTTAAGAGACATTGGTATTCTCAAATGTATTGGGTCTGCTCTTCTTAGAAAATCACATTAATTAAACAAGTGATTTTGTTTAGTCCTTTGAGCTAATACTTGAGACAGTTCTCTTTAGGTCCTGGAGCTGAGTGAAATATTGACTTTTAGATCAGTGGCTGAACTAAAAAATGCTTTTAAATAAGTACGTATTAGTCCAAGTCTTTTTATTTGCCTTTTTTTTTTTCCAGCAGCAAAATAAGATTGCTTGAAATTGCTCATATGGAGATAATTTTATTGATTGAGTAAAACTTCCATTTTCTCCTCTGCAGTTTTTAAAATTAAATTAATTTAGTCTTGTAAAAAGTTTCAGAGTCAAGTTTTGAAACATTATTCATTTTTAAATATCTTTCTAAATGCACCACTTCCGTTTCCTGTTCCGTCTCCAGAAGGGAAGTATTTGTGGATTCCAGCACAGACATAAAGGGCTGCATCAAGATGAGGCTCCATTTGTTTTTGTGACAGACTCTTGACCAAAAATGTGGCCTCATTGATTCTGCGCCAGAGATGAGCTCTGTTCTTGAGAGTGTCAGGATTCAATATCTTCTTGCTTTCCCTGTGACTCTTTTAAGTACACGTATCAGCTGTAGGGTATAATACGGCTTTGGTACTGCAATGATGGAGTCATTTTTGTGCATCTCTTCTCTGTCTTTATAACTTTCTGTGATTAAATCTGACTGTACACATTCAGTCTCTCTAAAGAATTGTCCTGCATCCCAATCTCAGTGCGTAGCAGCACCTGGATTCAGGTGGGGTTCCAGAGTGACCCTCGTTGTCTTCATCCTCTCTCATAATTATTCGGGCTAATGTTTTAGTCTATACCAGATGCTGAAACCAATCCGTTACCACAGCCACAGTTGAAACTTGGGTTGCTATGCTATTTCCGACCCATTTCCATGCCACACGAGCAGGAGGGGCCACTCTATTACTAGCTCTGTTGCCTACGGTATTAGCTGGAAAATCGTGCCTTCTGAAAACACACTGTTGTTGCAAAAGTAAGTGCAAGGCCAGCCCTTGACACCAATCATGACACTGGAGGCTTTTAGAGAGGGCTCATGCATTGTTCAGACCTCTTTTGCTAGCAATTACTGGTAACGTGAATTATTTCACTGTGGTTATGAATGTATAACTTTTTGAAGAATCTGATGTTAAAAGCTCCTTTAGGTCATTGCAGTCACTTCGGGCACGTTGAACTCGCCGTTACGTAAGTACGCACAAAAGCAGAGCCGGCTCCCCGCAGCGCTGTCGTCCTTGTCTGCCGTCTGTGAAGTATGTGAAAGGTTTGCCGGCTTGCCCGTTTCACGAAGAGAGGCTGAGCAAGCTGTCCTCTTCTGAGAGCCTGAAATTACCGTGTGCTAAACGGGAAAATGTATTAGAAGCATTTACACTGTATTAGCTGCCTCCCCTCTATCCACTCAGGACCTAGATGGGGTTTGCTGTCTTAATGTAATCCCTCACAGGTATTTATCAAGACTAGAAAATTTTTAAATGAAATGTTTCAGTGCAGGCTGACAAAGTTTCAATTTACGAAGAGCACAAGAAGGTAGATTGCACTTCAGTGTTTACCCAAACCTACTATTGTGGTATAAAACCCTCTCTCTTAGGGGGACGAATAGGGCTGGGGACAAGTCTCAATCAGTAGTGGTAGCAGGGAAAAATGGCCTGAGTTGGGAGAAATCTGTCTGCTACTGCATGGGAGTCCTGAAATAGACTCTGCAGAGAACACAAGAAAAAGATATAAAAAATGGGGATTGAAGGGGGAAAATAAACCTGTCCTTCACCCCCAGCAGATGACATACCAGTCAAATACTGGCACCAGGGTCAGCGATTTGAGATGATTCTTTCAACAGACAGGAGAAAATAGCAGAGGAGAGTGCTGTTTCTAAACTGTCTTCTGTCATCCCCTGCAACATCTCCTTAAATAACTGTTTCTGTTTTAAGGAAGAAATTTTTAAAAGTATAAATAATGTATTAAAGAATATTCAGATGTATTAAACTGTGTTCTGACTACTCATCTTAGGGACTTACGGCTAGAAAGCGATTGTCTTTTCGTTTTGACTGGAAGAAAGTCCCTCTTAAATTTACTGCAATTTTTTTTTTGCCAAACAAAAACCAATTGGTTGATTGGAACCTTACTCATCAGTGGTTTGATTTCACTTCCTCAGTACAAGGCCGTATTAGCTTTAATAACCTTTTTGGTTTTGCCCAGTTTATGTTCTTACACGACAGTATTGTTTCCTGTTGCTTGTGTGCACTGATCCTCCCTGTTGTACTTCTAATCTTCTTTTCATTGAGTTTTTACCTACACCTTTGTTGTGTAGTACGGTTTCTGTTCCCTTGTTATTATTATAATAATAGTCAAGTTTATTTAAGATTGAATTTTTCCTGCTAGGGTATAGGTGATCAGAACTGTGCAGAGTAATTCAGTTGACATCCCAGGAGTGCCTTGCTCTGTCCCTACTGGAAATACCTTTTAAAATCAAATTTCTTGTCACAGCCACCTTGTTCACAGTTACCTTGTGATTAGCTAAGACACATATGTCTTATATTGCTAACCTCTTTCTTTAATGCAAAATCTACATGACTAGAGTGTGCTTTAAATGAATATTTAGAAAATGTCTATTACTGTTGTCAGTTCTGTCCCCCTGGAGCAGAGATCTTATTGTCTACCTAAGATTGTCTGCAAGCGCGTTTTGCATAAAATATTTGGTATTCACCTTTGTTCACTTCCTGTTTCAAACATTTGCAATTCTGTCAAGTACCATGTCACAGTCAGTCAAACTTTCTTGACTTTCAGCATTAGCAATTTCTGTAGTCGTGTACAGTTCACACAAACTGCTCATTATTGAGAGCGTAATTAGCCGTCTCTATCGCATGGGACACTGCATGACACACGGAAGATTAACAAATAGTGAATGATGAATAGTTGGAGCAAAACTTGAAAGTAGTATGGCAGGAGAAATGAATGCTTCATTGGCTGTGACCTATGCTGAGTACCTGTCTTTCTAGGACAGTCAGAAGAGAAATAACAGTGTTCTGTGAGTTTGGATGAATTATTTCAGGAGGTGAGACTGCTTCAACTTTACAGTAAAAGCTTAAAATTTGATTTATGTCACACTTCCATCAGTCATATTTTGCTGTAACCTTATGGATTTCAGCAAAGCTATTTCAGGTTTATTCTACTGTAAATGATACAAGTGTCACGTTCTTAGCTTGAAATACAGAATTTTTATGAACTTCACAAATTAGTGTTTCTGGTCTGGGATAGAACTGTGATGTAGCTTGCAAAAACAAATGTCTGACAAATCAAGATCTCAAAAAGAAATGAGTTTTGCTGGCAGAGTTTTTGTCTTTTGTTCTCCCAAAGGGGTGATTAGTGTAACATGCAAAATGTTTCCAATTAAACTCAGAAAAAAGAAAAATGCCAGCTTTTCGTAGAAGCTTTCTCCTGAGGACTCAGACCAATTCCAAGATTTACTAAGGTTTAGAAATATTTCATTTGTATCTGGTTGTTCAATAAATTCACAGTGAAACAGTGAGCGAGCACAAACCTTGAATCTAAAGAACTCTAAAAGCTACATAAAAACACAGGTTGGTTTCAGCGTGGATACATCCTGCGCTGTACCTTCCTTGGTCTCATGTGCTGCTGTTTGGCTCCATCTGCTTGAACACCTATGGTACAAGGTGAAGCAAAATGCTGAACCCCAGTATCCAAGAACGCTGCGAAGGTGGTTGTCATCACCCATCTGTGGTAAAGAATTATTGTGGTTTGTTTTAAAGGAGAATGAGAAAAAATTACCCTCTTTCTTTGTGTGTGATCCCCCAGGGAGGTGGTCCAGCCTTGCAGCTTTGCCGGTGTCTAAAGCAGAGAAACTGACATTTTGCCATTCTTGTTGTCTTCTATTTTGAGATGGTGGTTTCGTTCAAATCAACATCTCCTGAAGGGGATAGGCAATTCACATAAACTTCATAAAGCCAAGAAAGCGGTTCATACTAAATTCCTGTGAAATAAATCTGGTATTTTACACATAAGCACTAGAAATATGTTCTGTGCCGTCATCAGTGAACTGTTAGCTGGCAGATGTATTTTCCTCCCCCCCAAATATCAGAACTGGTAACGCATAGAGAAAGTAGCATGAAGACCATTGGCAACCTTAAAATCCATTTAATCACACCGTGCCTAAGTGACCTACCTATAAATTCACTTCCTTTTATAGTACATAAAAAAAGTAAAGATCCTTTCAGCCTTATCTGGCTTACATCAGAAAGCTGTACTGTATAGATTAAATCTTTCCAATGTGAGCCTATCCTTTTTCAAAAAAAATGTTAAATAGTGCTATTAGGTAAGGCCAATATGTTGTACTAGCTGTATTTCAGTATTTATTTTTGTCAATAGATTAAAAAAAAAAATCAAAACAAAATAAACTTGAACTTCTAAAAACACAGCACCCAGACAGATTTTCAGAAGTATGAAATAGTAAAAAGTCTGTTTCTTTGGACTCAGTTTTCCATAGTGCTGCACTGGGTTCTCTACAGGGTTTCACTGTATGAACCAAAGCCATAGAATAAGTATTACATATCCTGTATTTAGGGGGCAAAAGTTTCTATATTTAGTAACTGTTTTTACACCTGTAAATGTATCACAGTAAATATTTATCACTACATTTTAAACCATGTGGATACATATAAAAACACACGCGTACGTATCAACACACAAACCGGGGTTTAAGCTCTAATCTTTGCACCATGTTGTCATAGTCAAAACAGCAAAAAACCTGAGAAAAAATCCATACTAAATTCTCTGGTCTGTTTATAATGCCATACCTTAAATATGTCCCTCTGGCGTTGAAGAGTTCCAGAAATAACAGAGAACCCTAGTTTTCAGAAGACTGACTTGTGTTGTGTTCACAAACAGCTGACTGTAAGCAAATTGGATGGAGGTTGAGGGGAAAACAGAATAAACCACAGCAGCTTCTGGCTCTTTGTATTTGAATATTCAGTTTCTGGGAAAGATAGGGGCTACGTCCAAATCAAAGTTCCAAGCAACACCTTCTTTCAGCAGAAGCTATTGAGAATGTGCAGTGTGTGAGCGTGCCCTCAAAATGGATATGGTGTTGGTGGCTGTGAGGATCCTAGAGACACACGTGCGGAATTATGTTATCTGATTCCCAATTTCGCAAGAGGTTCTCTCAAAAGGCAGAAGCAATTTATTGAAGGAAAAAATCCCCATAACTCTGGGCTGCTCTATAATTGTAATTTTTTTTTAAGTAACAATTTAAATTATCTTACTTCTGTCACCTTTCTTTTCTTTCCCACTTTCTTTGATATGAGCTTGTAATACGAAATGCAGGGGGTCATGCGTGTTACTGACTTCAGCTGTGAGACTTGAGATACACCCATGGTCATGCACCTTGCTGGTCTGTGGCCAGAAAGGTTGAACCTGCTAGAATTTAGACCTTTGTTAATAATACTACAATGAGCTTCTGATACTAATTGTTATTACTTGGTGCTATTCTAATTCTAACATTATTATAACTCAATTCTAACAATAATAGACCTAGTCTGAAAATGGAAAGGCACACAGGACAAAGGACAAAGTTGTTAATGAAAAATTTTGATTGCCTTACCTGACTTCCTATTCACGGGCTGGACATTTGGCCAGCTAGTCCAAATAAAGTTTGACATCTTTTGATTATAGAAAAGGACACATTTTTTCACTCTATTTATAAATTGATGTCCCTGTTGTATAGAAAGGCTGTTCAGTATTCCAGGAAATCTAATTAAATAATACCCTTCTGTGAAAAAACAAAAAGAAAAGCAAAACCTTAGTCTTCTACAATGAAGATTGTACTGCTGATAGAGTTGCTTTGTTTGTAGATAACGGGGCTGAGGACAGTGAGGTACTTGTCCATTCCTTGGGATCTCAAGGGACTATGATGATACAAACAATAACAAATCAAAATACAGCTTATATTAAAAAGCACAGCAGAAATGAACAGTCTCACAATAGGTGCATATCAGATTGGTGTGCCTCAGCTACAGAGCTAACTCTGACAGGATATGGAGGAGGAAGATAAAATTGAAAAGAAGGTGAGCTCTTTCATGAGGAAGGGGGACTGTCACAGTGAACACACCTGAAATCAAAATGACAGGCAAATGAAGTTCATTTCTCCCAGATGGCCATAATTTGGAACAATACATGTATAGAAGTAAGACCAGAAATGCTACAGGAAAGCAATATAACACTTGGGAATAATTACGTATTGGCAGTAACACAGAGCTGTATTCTTAAAGGTTCTTCATTTTCAAAGGTTTAAGCTGAAAGATGAACCCTTGCCAAAGTTTTCATGACATCAAACAAGATCTCCACAGCCCTTTTGAATTCCTGTGTGAGCCCATGGTGGCAGTTTAATGAAGTCAAACACTGCTAAACATTATATTCAACCCTATACTGATTGTAGAATATTCATTTTTCTGGTAAGTAATACTTGCCAAATAATTCTTTATTGGTGTTTGCTTCGTTGAGATCTAACAGAAAACAAAATAGGAACAAAAATGCAATTGTGTTGCAATGCATCTGTGCAAAAATGCACAAGGTCTTCCCTTCCTGGTATACCCACCCATCTGTGCAGAGTCCATACATACACATATACCCCGTCTGAGCACATCTGGTGGCGTCCAGACTCTCTGATGTTCTCCTGGTGGCATACTGACAGTTAAATGTGACCTTTCTTGGGGAGGACTTGCCTTGTTAGGAGGAGGATCTCTTTGTGATGTTACGTGTATATATGAAAGATAGATGATTTAGTATGACAAGTACTCTTGTACATGATATGGTTTCAGGCTTTTGGAATCTGATTTGAGCAGGGCTAGGACTAGCAGATAGCCCAGGTATGGGATTAGAAGGAATATGCAAGGAGCTGTGAGATTTAGCACTGAATGGAGGTCTGATACTTCAGTTATTGTGAATATATTTCTACTCTGCTGAGCACAAAGCCCAGCTCTGCCTCTGTGAAGAAATGGAAAACTTCATTTGGAAGTCTAAGTACAATATTGATGTTAGGTGATGGCTTTGTGCAAGAGATCGCTTAGGCTTTCTGTAGTAGAAGCCACCTTTACCTGATTGTATATTGGCTGTACTTTGCTTCTAAGGACATCAATCTTTAGTTCATTTTATGAGGAGAAGTTGTAATAAATCTGTTACACCTTAGACCCCAATTACAGGGGGTATCTAAAATTTGCTGCAATATGTGTAAGTATGAAGTCTAAATTAAGAGAGATTCATTCCATCCACTACTTCCACTAACAGGTTTAAGGTCTTGACTTTGCATAGTAACAAGATTATAGAAATGCCTGAAGGACAATTCTTGTATAAAACCAAATGTCCCCAAGTGATTTAAAGTTGCAAAAAAAAATTCCCTTTCATCTTATTATTAATTGTATAATTAATGCATCCTGTGTACTGATAACAATAATGCCATGTAATTAATTTTTAAGAATTAAAACCTTGCCTTTATCCAGTCTCATGGTCCACTTTCAAGTTTATAGCTGTGAATATAAATCCTCTTATCTAATTATAACATGACTGGTTTCATTGTTCAAAAGGAACTGCTCTTTATTATTTATTATTTTATTATGTTATATTTTACTTTATTATATTAATTATCTCCTTTTCTGTGTTCTTTAAAGAGACCAAAGAACATAAAATTTTAAGACTTCTGAAGCTCATCAGTGAAATTTTGTGCTGGTTTGGATAAGGTGTGATATTTCATTTGTTTTCTGTGTCTGTTTTTGTCTTCCATGATTACCCATTCTGTTTACAAAAAGGCTCAATTAGCATTTGAATAGTAAGCCAGAGAGCAGACAGGTTGAGAATTCTTATAGAACTAATTTGGCAGGCCTTCTCATCCCCCCCACCTCTCTCTCTCATAGCTTTTTCTTTCTCTCTAATCAAGCTGCAGTTATTAAAGCTAGAATAAAAGAACTGATTTTCCATTACATTGATGCATGCTGAACAGTGCCTTGCTTTGCTTTTTCTTTCAGCTATGCTAATTGGACTCAAAGGAAATATTTAGTTTATAATAGCAAATGAAGAATTCATTAAATTCTAGCAAGGAAAAAAGTCAAGCAATGAAACTGGACATTATTTTTTGAATACATCTTTCCTTTCAAGGTACTTATCTTAATACTTACTTACAAATAGCAACAATATTATTTAATTTTCAAACCTAATTACTTTGGGAAAAGAAAATTCAGAATCTGGGAAAGAAGGGAGAGGTTTCTTTACAGTAGCAGATACCCTGCAAAGTCAAAAATCAGGGAGGACAGTTGACTTCAATGCAGTTACACAGGAGCTCCTAAGGAAAAAAATTGTACTGTTGTGTCTCTAGCTTCTGTCTTACTGCCCCTGGGGTAAATCAGGAGTGACTGCATTGAAATCAAAAGACTTACATTGACAAGAAAAGTCTGCAAAGCCTGGAATCGCACAAGAACAATGTTTTACACTAGATTCCCAGAATTTTTGCCTCTGGTCATAGCCGTATGTCTCATAAGACTCAGTCAGACACAGTAAATTGGGGAAAGTGATTCAGTATCTTGTGATTTTATTGTTGATCTTGTGATTTGAAAATGGAACTGGAGCTTCTCGCCGTGAACTATTATTTAAACTCAAGATTCACATGCTAAACAAAATTAAAGCCCTCTCAATTATGAAAAAACACGGTCTAAAGCAAGGGTTCTAAAGTCATGGTTTTAAGCAATGCCGTGATTTTACACTAGTTTAGTAAAATCCAGAAGAATTGGAGTGCTTGAGGTAGGTAGTAGTGGTTATCCGAATATAACAGAGTCTTTAGAACCTGATCCAAAAAATAATTGAGAAAATAACTTAATTGAGAAAACTGACTTAAACTGGGACTACTTGTAAGTTAAGGTTAAGCCCACATTTAGGTTATTTGCTGAATCAAGGTTTTAAAATGGTTTGTGACTTCTAGAAATTGGCAGAGAGGTATGTGTCTGGATTTTTCTTCTATATGCCATGATTTCTAGGAAACTGGAAAGAGTCTGCATTATCTTACGTTAGGTTTATGGTGCTGGGCCATAACTGCCTTCATTAGAGGCAGTCCTAAATTATATGGGTGGCCGAGTGCTCAGAATCATCTTCAAGATCTGAAATCTCTGGTTCTTCCTATGACTACAGAACTAATCAGATCATCCTCACCGATCTGTTGATTCATTTGTGTGTTATAGGCTACATAAATTGAAGTGTTTTTACAGACAATGTATTATCTGAATCATGCCTGGGTAAACCACAGCTATCCTGTAATTCTCCCAAGAGCTCCTCCCAAGGCTACTTTGATTCTGTGAAAACCTTAGGTTTGCTGACAAAACTTGTCCCTTCCAGCTGCTGACTTTGCTAGGCTGCTGGAGCAGAGGCAGCCGGTTTGTGTTGCTCGTAGAGGTGGATTTGCTTAAACAGTGGAAAACCTGAGGTGTATCAATTTTCAGCAGATTTGTGCCGTTTTCTTGCATAACGTAGGAGTGTTGTCTAGACCTCAAATCTGCCTGTTCACTCTGAAGATGAAGGGTCAAGTTTGACAGAAGTCTGTGGTGTGTGTTCAGAAGTGCCTCCCACACAGGGATAACTGTCTAAGTTCTAGGGAACATCAAGAGCAACATTTTGAGTAAATAGTAATGAATTGCAAAGCTATATTAAATGTGTGCTGCAGTCCTTTGAAACATCTGGTATGGGGCAGAATCGTCTACCTTTTTTTTTTTTTTCCTCAGTGGATATTCCTTCCCTTGGAATGTTTCCTTTATGTGCTCACACTGGGTTCAGTTCCCAGCCCAGTTCTGGTTACATGCAGGAAAAAGGTGCTTCATGTACTTAGCACTCATCAAATTATGTTTGCTTCATTTAGTCAGCTAAATTGTAGATACCCAAATAGTGCTCACTGTCTCAGAAAAAGCTTTGTTTTTCTCTCATGGAGGCACAGCTCTGATGAGTACCATTTGTCTTGTAACTTATGAACACCTCCCGGAGGTTGAAGATGCGCTGGTATCCCCTCGCCTAGACAGGATGTTTTTTTCTGTGTATTGAAATCTGAGACAGACAGGTTCTTAAGTGACTTGCTGAAGCTCTGTGTGCTAGTTCGTGGTATGGTTCAGAATCAAAGATCTCTGCAGTCCTGAGGAGAAGCCTGGTTGTTAGCATGGCACTATCAGCACCTGACAGCCAAAATCAATACAGTCTGAGTATTCTCCCGTAGCTGCTGTGTGCAGGGTAAGCCAAGGACTGAAAGGTCTCTATGCTTGAGATGCAACATTTCTATACATGAGGAGTCCGTTGCTCCCTCTGGTAGTCAAGTGCATGTATTGTCACTACAGTCCTTGGTAAGGTTATTGCAGCAGAATTATTATGGTACAGTGATTAAATCATTAAAATTGTGTGTGTAAGCTCTCTGACAACCAATACCTTTCTGGTCCCGGCACATACCCCATGATACTGTAATAGCAATAAAAAATGGAAGAGGTCTGTGGGTAACCTGTGGGCAATCTAAACTACTCATATTAAAAATGTGGAATATTAAAAATACCACTGGAAGCTTGAAGTTGAGGAATTTTTTAGCCAGCGTAGTCGTTAGGGTTTTTTCTAACCTTTAGTTTGACCTTAGCTGCTTGTGAACTTCGTTTCAGCACACTCGGTTATTTCAGGTCCTCAGTGCCAGCCTTGCATTAATTTGAGGTGTGGGTGTGAGGTGTTTGGGAGTGCGTCACAGCCTGTGGGGCTTTGGACTTGGCTCCGACTCATTTTACAGCCTGGAATCACTGGTAAACTGGAGCACACTGATGCAATTTCCATGTTTCACTACCTAGAGAACAGTGAAAAAGATGCCTTTTTCTACCATCTAGTTGTTTTATGGGATGGGCTGTCCCTTGTAAGTGATGTGTAATTTCTTCCTTTGCAGCTTGAATCTTTGCAATGCTACCTTTTATTAATCAATCAGTATACAGATCAAAGCTTTAATCATCATCTAAATGAATGGCCAGGCAAATCCCAGCAATGCTAAGGCAGTTCAGACTGGGCACATCCAAACAGGCTGCCAAAGTCCCCTTGCCAAAAGGGTGGCAGTACTAAGCCCTCAGGCAGTAGAAGAGGCACCACGGGCTCTCGCCCCCCTGGCACTCAGCCCCACTGTGGCTCCGGGGACAGCGGTGTGGGGCGAGCCCTCAGCTCAGCGCCCAGCCTGCCTCCAGCATCCCTCTGCTGCACTCACACAGCTTTGTCTTTGCTCTCGTGCTCTGATTTTTCAGCTCGCTGCGTTCCTCCTCTGACCCTTTCTCCTTTTCCCCCATGCCTCTTATTACTCTCCTGCTTCCCTGCGATTCCCTGAGCTCCTGGCACCTTTCAGCCCTGGGCTGCTCATTGTGTCCTCCCGGCTGCCACAGCTCTGCCAGGTCATACCCAAAGGTCTTTCCCAGCCTCTCGCAGCCCCTGCATCATGCTGCTGCTGTGTACGCTCCTCATTCTGCACACACTGCAGGTGTTGTACGGCAACTGAGACCAAAAGCGTTTTGTCAGAGGGCAATGCTGGACAATAAATGAAATGAACAGGAAACTCTCCGGTGTTTCCCATTGCAAATATTCTAACAGATTCAGTTTCCTGAGTCTTAAAATGTTTATTTGCAAGTCATCAAGAACCAGTTACCACAATGAAAATGCTGTTAGGATTTAAATATATAAAATTTAAATTTATTTTAAATAAAAGTTTATCTTGGTAAATCTTATTTATATTTTGCATAGCATATATTCTGTGTAATTAAAGTGTACATATATAAAATATATAATACAGATTATGTTTTTATGTTATGTTTACAGGTAAAATGAGGGCTTTACAGAACTGGTTCCAGTCCAGGATCACTTTTATTTAGATCTCTTTCATTCTTTTTTACGTTTGAACACCATTTTCTAACATGACAACATTTTATTTTTGCCCAGTTCAGTAGCAGGCAACAGAAATTATGGACGTTTAATACAAATGGATTAATTCAGGATATGTAATCGGTTCGTTACTGCTGAAGGTAACAAGCTGCCCGCAAGCAGCACTGTAGCCTGTGTGAGCTTCAGCACAAGATAGAAAGCAACTTGTTTATGGCTGAAGTATAGCTATGTAATAAGGTCACTGGTCTACCCTTTGGGATTGAGGTTGTGAACCCTTTTAAATTGGAGCAGGAAAAGAATAAATCCACCTGCAAAACAGTTTTCAGCCATTGCACTCCAGGGAGGAGTTTAGTCTCACAGGACCAGATTTTAAGAAATGTTTAGGAACCTAAAAAATATCTGCGGGGTTGTGAAATGTCTCTTAGCACCAGCTGTAGGCATCTGAATGACCTTCAGAGGCTGGGCGTGAAGAGGAGACCTGTGCCCTTCTGGAACGGCAGCTGGAGGCCAGCTGTCTGCAGTGGCACTTGAGCACTGAATTTTATCATACACACACAAATCTCTTGAGGCTATTTTTGAATGGCATTTTCTGCATTATGTTGCAGGGAAAGTTGTTTTAAATAGGTATATAATTTTTCTGATTGCAATTTGCAGTCCACGCCAATAAACAGCTGAACATGCAGACTTAACTACAGCTAAGAGAGATGCCACTAGCTGGTCTTCCTATGCAGTAGGAACGCTGCTTACTTTTTAAGCTTAAGAATTGATCTGTATTGCTTGGAATCCCTTGCAGGGTAACCATGATGGTAATCAGCACTTTCTGTGTTTCTCAAAAAAATATAAAAAATTGACTATTTTTATTTATAGTGTGAAAATGATCTGTGGTTTTATTTAGCTGTTTCCTAAACAGCTAAATATGACCTAAACAAGGGTCATATTTGCACACTGCAAATGAAAACAAAACCAAATAAACAAAGTGAAATCTTCCCAGATGTATTTTTAGGAATTTTAGGAATTATAAGAGAGAGAATAATGATTTACCTGAAGAACAAATCCTCTGAAGCCTTTATCAAGATGTCAGACCAAACTCGGGTTGGCAGCTGAAAATACTCCAACAAAAATGGAGGTCTTTTTTACATTATCAGTTATTTCTTGCTGCTATGCTTTCACCTAACACACCTAAAAACTGAAAAAAGTCTTGAAAATTCCTCCTCTTCAAAAATTTAGAACTCTTTGCTTTTTTTTCTGCTCTCTTGAGTGCTAGAAGCAGCTGGAAAACTCCTGACAGTATGTGCTCATATAGGAATTTTATGCTGGTTTCAGTTCAGTGAAGACAGTCATGAATTGCAATTTTATTAAAAATCATGGCAGCCAGATACAAACGCCCGTACTATAAACAGCCTTTGAGGAGTGATGGAAAGCTACTTTCTATCATCAGCTGAAGCCTCTGTTTTTCATATCTAGTCCCATCTAATTACCATCTTGATGACAGTAGGTCCTTAGATCTGTCGTTAATTAACTTGAGCTTTTCAGGGCTGAGTTGGACTGAGAGAGTGAGGATTAGGCTGTAAATACCCAGCCCAAATTTTTGAATCCTTTTCTTATTCAAATACAGCTGATGGAAACAACCGGAATCACTTCAGCTTAAACTATAGATGTGCAAAAAGGAGACGGTAAATTTAAAAAAGCATGGCCTTCTGGTCCTTGTTAAGATATAAAGGGGAGGAGGAATCCTCCTGTAGCAGAGTTTTCAAGATACAGACCAAGATGTTTGAAATGTAAGAGGAGGACAAGTATATGCTGTAATGAGATCTTCAGATGAATTTTGCTGAACAACTGAAAATTGTTTTGAATAGAAACCAGCTTTGCAAAATATATAGGATCTTCTTTCTGCAGTGAAATACATGCAAGCAGTGCTACATATATGAGGAAATGTGCAAAATTTAAGAGTAAAACTTGCATTTGTAAAGTTATTCACGTGCCTGTACGGGTGACAGCTTTCATCGTGATGCTGACATCTCATGCATGTGGTTAATTTGACTGCCATTGATTTGAATGGAGCTAATTGCAGTAGTAAAGTTAAGCATGTGAAAATCTTGGCAGTGCTGTGAGCTCCATAATTAAGTCCTAGAGTTTGTCACACTTTCACTTCTAACATACGAGGAATAGAAAGTGCAATCCTTTGCACATAGAACTCCTCTACCAACAGCCAGGAAAAGAAGAAAACAAAGATTTCGATTATTTGAGGAGAAAGCGTGCTTAAGTTAATCTGATTGCAAATGGAAATTTCATTTCCATCAAGTTTGCTTTAGCCTGGGAGGTTTTCTGATTGCTTGTACAAAAATGCTGATTAATGATCATCATTTACAAATAAATGTTTTCCCTGCGGTGCCAGTGGGGAAAATGCTAATATTTATTGCTTTCCAGCAAAAGGTTTTCAGCAGGCCTGTCAGCATAACTTAAAATGCTTTACAGTGTTAAGGAAGATTAAGCTGACAACAAGCCATTTTCTGTTGTCACATGGACAACCTTACATGAGGTTTATTTATTGAGTCGAGTGAAAATTAATTACATATATCAAAGGAAAAAAGTGTTGATTTAATTTGAAGATTTGTTTACCTTTATTTGAACAGCCTGAAAGCTCTTTTCAAGATTAGGTATTTTAATTAAGTGAATTAATAAATTAAAGTGATTCAGGGTCATTTTCTAAGCCAGAGTTGTTATAACTTTAGAATAAATATTATTGAAGTGTGTA
This sequence comes from Limnodromus scolopaceus, assembly GCA_028565335.1. Classification (NCBI taxonomy): domain Eukaryota; kingdom Metazoa; phylum Chordata; class Aves; order Charadriiformes; family Scolopacidae; genus Limnodromus; species Limnodromus scolopaceus. The sequence goes on along the minus strand of JAOXNO010000052.1, from coordinate 36,025,647 downwards.
ATTAAGTGACAATTAATTATCAATCCCAAAGCTGACTGTATCACATAAATCTTAATATTGTTTGTTAAAGGGAAGCACTTCTGAAATAGTACAGGCAGTAGTCATTATTTTAGAACTTGCATTTTCCTGAAGATTGTGAAAAGGAAAGGAGTTATTTTCAAGTTTAATGCAAGCAGAGTTTCAGCTACTCCAGCAAAAACTGGCAGATGGTAATTTATTAATATTCAGTAGACTATAATAGAATAGATAAAAGCTGGGAGAAGTTTGTTATAGCAGTTTCTGCTCCAGCAATAGGTAAAAAAGATGATGGCGTTTCATCACAAACATATAGAAGTGTTATATGGTGTTGTTCTAAATAAATTAGCTTTTCTGTCTCAGAATGAGAAAACAGAATTATTTCTGGCTCTAACTCCTTCTTCTTCAGATAGGAATTCCCAGCTGTACAGACCTATATTGAATTTGTTTCAGGGGTCTCCTACATCAGGACTCTGCATTCCAGTGTCCTTGAATTTTTTGAAACAGTCTTACTACTGAAAAAAATGTGCAATCCAGACTTACATTAGTAAACATGTGACAACAAGCAGTAAAATTAGGCAATGTTTTCACTGTCTGAGCCGTAAGTCATGTTCCTTCACTCTGCCCAGACCACCGAACCCGAAATTCTTTCTTCAGCTCTTTGGAAGCTGTGGAAATATATCGTGCCTCCCCACCCCAGCCTATGCTGTATTTTGATGGTTGTGGCACTCTCCTATGAGGAGAGAAATGTGAATTTTGAATCCCTTCAGGCAGAGCGAGGAACTGCACGAGAATTTCCCTGATCATGAGTGACTTTTATATAAAAATGAGAGGAGGTATGCCTCTAGGCTGTTCTTTAGCTGTCTTAAAGAAAGACAGATCCGTGCTCAGTTGTAGAATGTAAGTATCTCTCTTCTAAACAGGGCTTGTAGTAACGCTTTCTGAATAGATAGTGGTATGGTATTGACAGCTTCAGAACAAAAGTATAGGTTTACCTAGTAGTTGTGGTGCAGGTTAGTCTCATTTTTGTCAAGTCTGTCTGTGGGTGACTCCTTGCTCAGTATTCAACTTGTCCTGAATCTCGTTTTGAGGAGCTGAAGGATGATCCCAGGCCCTCTAAAAAGAGCAGAGGGAGAGATTTGGATTTCACTCCCGACAACAGATACCTAAAAATCTCTATGCACTTTGATTCTCTCTTAGTAAATTGATATCATAAAAATCGCCTGCATCTGGGGTGTTGTGAGAGCCAAGATAGTGCAAGATTGTGAGGAACTCAGGTATTAAAGTAATGGAGGCCATAGAGGGACTGCAGATTGATGTATATTCTGAAAGAAATACCTAAAGGAGCCTGGGGATAACCCAGCTCCATTCAGTCTCAAGAAGGAAAAAGAAATAAAAGCTGTAATACAAAGCTGTAAATAATGGAATTGCAATAGTCATATTCTTTTGTCCTCTAGGCCCTCCATATACTAGGACCATTGTTTGCTTATACGAGGCAGAGTTTTTCTCTTGTTGTCAGGTTTGATGGTATCTACTTCAGCAAACTTCACAGGCTACTCACTGAGTTAAGTATATGGTGAAGAGACAGAGAAAAAGAGGTCAACGTGGAGTCAGCAACTATTTTACAGACCTCTCAGAAAGGCAGGGGGAAAAAAAACAGAAAAAAAAGCCGTTTAGAGCAAATCTAGTGTAAAAAATTGTGACATGATGGAAGCCATCTACAAAATGCATAGAAAGCCTGAAATAATGCTTCAGGTTATGTTATTTATTAATGGTCATGTGCTAATTTCCCAAAAAGAAAAGGTAAACAGCCTTTTTTCACTCAAATGGAAATTCTGAGCGAAAAAATTAATTGTGCATTATTGCAGTTAGGAGGAGAAACTCTTGCAGTCTTTAAAATCAGAATTGGGTTATGTGCAAATTATATATACAAACCCACTATGAGGGGACATTTTTTCATGAATCCAACTGTAAATCTTTTTCAGCTGCCAACACCCCCAGGTTCCCATGACCCCAACCTTTGTCTTTGTAAGTGCTGTCTACCTGTGACTTCTTCCACCCTCTCCCTCCTATAGGTACCTTACCTTCCTTCTGCCTCCACAGGATCTCCAGCTGTCTGAAATAGGAGATTTTTTTCCTTGCTCAGCCAGGAGAGGAGAGGGAAGAATCTGCTTCAAATGATCTACTATCAAGAGTATGAGTTCACTATTTTGGAACCTGAGTGTAAAGCCTTCTGGAGCCTCTAGTTTGCCATGTTATTAATCTCTTGGCCTTACACTCATTGAAATTCTTTCATATTAGAGAAGTTTTGGAGAACGAAAAAGCTAATGCCTGTAATGCTACAAGAGCATGAGACACCTTTGCACACTGAAATTTAAATGTGTGGCTACTCTGTTCTTCCCTAGCCCAGTACAGTTTGTACTTTCTCCATTATGCTTGAAAAAACATCCGTTAGCTCAACACTGCCCGTTAAGCCCAGCCACTCAGGATGAGTGATTTGTTATGCCGCCATGGTTAGCGTACTTTTCTCATCTTGTTTAATCGTAAGTGCTGATGAACTTTGAATACATAGAAGGAAAAACAAAATGAAAAAACCTTCCAGCAATTTCTTTACCTGTTATTTCCTTTTTCCTCAACATAGAGATTTCCAAGTAATAGAGAGTAATTCTATTATGTACAGTGATATTTTAACATTCTCACAGGAAAACTGTATTTTGTACCTTGTAGGAGGGGGGAAAGAACGGATTAAAGTTCAGAGGATTAAATGTTAAATACATGTATTAATTATTTTCAAAACATCGTATTTATCAGAAACAGAGGAGAAATATGGAGAGAGGAATATTTTGTATTTATTTTATTAAATTTGTAGATAATCAAAGGGCTAGAGGTTGCAGTGTGGAGCAGAGTGAGAGAAAACTAAGGGTTGACCACTTTTACAAAGGTACATTCTCAGTTACAGATCAAATGAGAGTGATATTGTGAAAATCATCAGTTGTCAAATTTTTAGAGAAAGGACAGTGATATTTTAACATTAAATAGATTTGTTCCTTGGGCTTCAGAGCAGGGGTATGACACAGAGAGATGGGCGAGCAATCATTTTTAGATTTGCCCTTTTGCAATATACCAAGCTCCCCTTTCAATATAGATTCATAATGGGAGCTTCTCTTAGCTTCTACTATATGAAGATTTACAAAGACAAATGAGACAGGAAATTAAAGGATTGAAAAGAAAGCCAAGGCAAGTTACTTACTGAATTCATATTGAAGGGAAGAATAGGAAACAAGTGGATGAAGAAGGGTGCTTCCCCAATTTCTCTATTGCTATCACAAACTTATTAATCTGCAAAGATAATAGAGGAATCTTATTTTCCTCAGGGATGTTTGCTGGCATTCAGTTTAGAATAGTTCTCTGATAACGAATTCCACTTCTGCTTACAGTTTTGTTCATAAGAAAATGACAGTCAGGATCTAATTAGACAAAGGTTGCTGCAAATATACACGTATATAAGTGAAGCTGTCTTCCAAACAGGTACATTTTCTGAACAGAGTTGGGGGGGCAGATTTGAGAGGAGAGGCTATCTTTTCTTCATTCAAATTTGGAAACAATTCAGATTATATAGGAAAGACTTAATATGAAATCAGAAGAGTTCGACTGCTTCATCCCTTTGTTGCTTATGAAACATGTCTCTCTAGTTCCCCAGGTTTTAGCTGAGGCAGAAAGACTATCTCTGCAAGACTGAGACCATGTGCACTGCTAAACCTGTGTTGCTCTCTTTGCATACTATACAGATCCTCCCAATGTATTTGCAGCATATTATGATAGTAGGGGTCTGTTGTCTTCTGCTTGTGCTGATGTGGACACTCAATCTTCTAAGTGAGCTGTTTCTATACCGTGATCCTTGTCAGGATTACACTGTTTCTGCATTTTTAGTGTCTGAGACAAAAATAAATAAATGTATAGACTAGGCCTGAGTGTTGATTGAAGTACAGTGGATAGACAGTATTTAGGTTATCGTAACATTGCTCCTAGAACTACATGATTTTATCAGGATCTCACATTTAATTTAAAGCAATGCTTTCAGCTCTTATGGTTGCAAAGACAATTTTGACAACATGTATCAAATACAATTAAATATAATTGATAATGTCTTATCAGCTTGCACAGTATCTGCTTGAGCAAAGGAAAAGTTCTTTCATCTCAGACTTACCCCCAGGACAGTTCCAGCCTCCTGCTGTACTTCAAAGGGCTCTCCGTACCTCTGCTCTCTTCCTCTGTTGCTTGCGGCGCTTCAGTTCTCTCTGCTTCTGCCTTGGTGGATATGGTTTGCTTGGTTTTGGCACAATTGAGGAGAACAGGTTGGTTCTCTCACTATTTATTTCTAGGTATCCTAGCCCTGTATCTCTTTAAAAAAGCTATATAATATTTGCATATCTAGTGATGTCCAGATATGCTGACAGAAGTGCACTAAAGTATATGTTTAGGCCTGACCTTTTAAATCCAGATTTTTATTGGTGAGGTACCCCATTCCCTCTAATCACGCTTGGAAGTTAGAAAAGCTTTGAACAGTGCATGAGGCTAATTGCAGTCAGATGTCCTCAGTTCAGCCTTTCTCTATACGTTCTTAAATCTCTTTGATACTATCCAGTGTACAGCTTCAGCAAGACAAATGCAGTCTGGAAATACATGTTTCCTTTATGAGGTGAGCTATGAAAATTATTTAGCCAAACAATAACTTTTCTCACATTTAAGATTTAAAACCACACTGAGCTGCTTTGTGTTAAATTGGTGCTGAATGTAATTGTAGCTTTTGTATGCACTTTAGGAACGAAGGAAAATGAAACATCATACTCACTTTCTGAGCTCATAGATTCCCTCATTCATTTTATAATATAGACCTCATTCATTTTATAATATAGAATGAACTTTCAAAGCATTTTTAAAGAAATTAGTAACTCCTGTGCATACTTGAGTGGAGAAGTTCTAGGTCTAATGGTTATTGATATTGATATTAATATTGAGAGTGAAACTTATTCAGATATGCCTTCAAAGTGTTGGATGTGAGGGACCAGTAGGCATTTTTCCATAGTCAGGCAAGCCTTAATCTCCTTAGCTGATATTGCCATCCACACTGTCAGTTGAGGTCATGTGTTTTGTGATATGAAATATTGATTCATTGGCAGCTAGACAAACAACTAATTTCCTATGGGTCATTGAGCAACTGTCCAGCAGCAAATGTCAGTACACTAGTATTTGCATGCTATAAAACAACTTCTCTAAGTTACTATAGCAAATGTAACTTCTGAAAGAATAGATCAAGATATAATGCTAATATTCAAGTGTTTAAAATTCCCTTTTTGATGTGAACATGGAAATAAAATATATTTTTAATTTATTTGTATCCCTTATAAAGTTTTAAGTATGTATTTGTTTGCTGAATTTTCAACCAGAGAATTACGTGTGAGTTTTTCTTTTAACTGTGCTCAAGTCTGCTGAGCAACTGTTAACATTTAACATTTAAAACAGCTAAAGTATGTGAGAATCTTCAGGAAAAGCGAACCCAAAACAAAACACAGAAATACTTCCTTTTTCTCGCATAAAATAAGGGCTAGGTTTTTTTCCTTTTCTGGTCTTTTAAATGTCAGCAAATACTCATCAAAATAGGATAAATAAAATGTTGTTGTGCCTATAGTGAGATGTTTTCAGGTCAAAAAGCACAGCTGTCACACCTTCTTAAGCTTACTTTAGTAGGCACACTCTGGGACTCTCCAAGGTGACACCAAAAGCTTTTTAAATAGAGAACTAAAAATGTGTCATCATGTAGGATATTTCTCTGTCTGAGTACAAATGAAAAATCTTTGTACAGTCCCTTCGAAAATAATCCATTTTCCTTCAGAGGTTATGACCTAAAAGTTGAAATAATGTGCACAAGTTCAAGCAACATATTACGGCTGTCCTTGCTCTGCTAAAACCTGAAGTTTTGGCATTGTTACCTTAAATGCAAAGGTAAATCATTGCCAATTTTAATAACTTGTCTGCATTTATATGGATGTACATAATTTCTATGCATATATATATTCACATCTCAAAAGTAAAATGCACCTTGTGAAAGTAGTATAGTGTATGGACATCAGTATAGTTTATTCTGTGTGCTATATAAAGTGTGAAGTCATAAATAAGCAGTTTAAAGGACTTTTAATATTGAAACTAGAAGGCATATATAAGGGCGGTTTCTGAACCAGCTGGATTACAGTCCTAGTTTATTGTATGGCTTCTTCTTCTAACATAGAATGAGAAAGAAAGAGATCAACAGTCAGTTCAACCTAAGTGGTTTTCTTCAATTTTCTGTTTAAAAATAATGAAGTGCTCACTAGCTTGGACTTGTCACATGGTAATACCTCACTACAATGAATTATAAAAAGTAGTAATTCAATGTAAGCTGTAATCACTATGTTCTCTAATAAGATTAGCACTCATAGCATGATATAAAATAGATTTATCTATACATATAGCATGTCTGTAAAGTGCTTGCCAAGGTAAATTCTTAAATGAATACTGTCGTTGTTCAGAAGTACAGGAAATCACAACTGATTGAGGCTTTTCTAAGACAAAGAGGTTCCTTTGGCTGATTCCTCTCTCTTGTTTTCTCTTTTCTTAAAAATCTTCACCGTTGTGAAATCTTTTAGACCATTCCCTTCTTTGGAAACTCTGAGCAGTTAAGTTCGTTCTTGGAGACAGACTGTAGCAATGCTCTGAAAGTATGATGATCCCAGTAAAGTGCAGGCTCTTTAGTTGGTCCAGTTCACCTGATTTGAGGTGTCTACATAGGAATACTACAGTTATGCAGTATACGGTTAATAACTTGTAAGAATAGTACCTCATTTTTATGGGTCCTCTAATTCATCTGATATGCAGTTCACTAGGATTCAGTCATGTTTTTTCTCATTTTTTAGTGGTGTGGGGTACTTTGTGTTCTTAATTCCACCATATGTTTGGCTTCTCTTTCACAAGGAACTTCTCCATGGTTAGTGCAAGTCCTAATCAACTTGGAAGCTTTCTTGAGGATATCTCCAAATTAAAGAACTACAGTTTCCACAGCTGTTTCTTCCCTGACAGGCTTCACAGGACAACTGTCTACGGAATATTTCTTTCTTCTGTGATTTCTTTCTGTGCCTTTTTTTAAATGTTATTTGAAGACTAAAGAAGGCCTCAATCTGTGCTAGTACTTTCTTGTTTGTTGAAAGACCGTATTAGTTTGTTCTTGCTTCTTCTTTCATTATCCATTACCTGCAAACAAGAAGAAATTGCACTCTCTGCTTTCCCTTTAACTACCACTGTTCAGTTGTAATGAATATACCACCCACCCAAACCACACATTTTCGAAGAACTGGGATCATAGAAAAAGCAGAAAAATAGCCTTTTCTCTCTCTTCCTTATGACTGAATCAAAAGAACATAGCCAGGTGCATCTAGCAATATGGACTAGTAAAAAAAATATACAAAAATCTCTCTGAAATGAAGAAAAAAAATAAACTTTTTATTTATTGTCAAAGATATTTTAGGAAAGTTTGATGGCCCTTTACACTTTATATTGTAAGAAGTCATTGAACAAAAATTTACAAACAATTTTTACTGTAGGAGTTCTCATTTATGCAGTTTTTTAACCTTACACTTCAGCAAATTCCTCTTGATTTTGTGGCAATGAACTTAAATCAAAGATAAAAGATCAGTCACATTTACTGTAGAACTGAAAGTTTCTGTATTAGGAGCACTGGCTGGACTTGACTAGACCACCTCCAGAAGGGGATCTCTTCTGAAATAAGATGAAAAGTCAGACTACTTGCTCTTTTATGTGTCAAGGGGGGTAAAATTCTAGTGAACTGTGCAGTAACTGTCTATTCCCTACTGTGTACTAAGATTAAAATATCATTTTGACTGTGATCGTTACCAATCTGAAACTTCAATAGTTGTTCCTTAGAACTGAAGATGCATTCATCTCTCATGCCACACAACATCCAGCTCTTTTTCTGTGCTACTTTTAAAAAGATCACTTACAAAACCTGATGGGAGAAAAGTGTGTATTGGTTTGGATAAAATTGTATTTTACATGTCTCCAACATTTGCAGAAATCCAGGTTTGTGAAGGAAGAAACGTTACAGACTGTTAATGGAGAAGCATTTTTGCAGCATCTATAAATACTTAATGTAGCACAGGAACAGAAAGAGGAATAGTTAAAGAGATGGAGCTAATCCACGAATTATGCTGTTTGGGATTAGTAGATTTAATTAAAAACGATAAACAAAGGATGAAATGTGTTTTCTCTATAAACACAACAGTACTTGGGCTGGAATTTCTGGTAACTGGAAACAAACACAGATATTCACACAATTGAGGTAAAAAGGGGGTCACTGCTGTTTGGTGGTGTTGTGTCAACTTGATACGCTGATTAGTTGGGACAAAAGAAATATGCAGTGAAGGTGCAAAGAAAGAGAATCAACATCTTCTTTGTTTAAAATGAAGTTTCACAAGAATTCTGTTTAACATGGAGCATAAACATTGTTTAGTGTATTAGTCTAAATAAGTAAGTGAATTTTCTGAGATGCCTTTTCATATGTTAGGGAGCCATTTACACAATAAAAACTAGGAAATGAAATAGGGTCACTGTTATGATAGCCAACAAAGGATATCCCACTAATACCTGAGCTGAACTCATCTGATCAGGGTTACTGGTGTTAATCAGCAGTTGTTGTAAACTAATTCCATCTTGAATGTTTGTAATTTCTATTTACAAGATAACACCATTTCCTACAAGTTGAATATGGCTTTTTTATATTCATACTATTTTTTTTAAATGTCACTGAAATTATCTCAGAGGAGCAGATCTGACAGGTCAATCACTGCAGATGGTAAGTGCTTTGTTAATTATACAGAAATTTAGAAACAATTGTAGAATGTCTTGCCTCAGGAGGAATTTCTCTCTTGCTCTGTTTGAGAGTAGATTTCCTCTACTGAATTAATTTTGTGGTTTTGTGCAGATAACAATCTCTCTGCTGCTTTGTAGGAATAACTCCTTGCTCCTTGTTCAAATATGCAACTGTAAATAAGCAGAGGATATTGCAAATAAACAATGCTATTCGTTTTAAATAATGCAATGTGTGTAATTAGGACAGTGCAATTACAACGGTATACAGCTCTCAGTGTAACAATTAGTTTTTTGGTAAAATGTAATTTGTTCCAATGTAAATGTTTTCCCTCAATTCAGAAGATTCCCTTGAGTTGTTACAATAATAAGCCTATTTCTACGAATATGTGCAGTTGCACTGTGTGTTCCAATACACAAATCAAAGAGGACAGCTACATTATAATAAGCCACGGGAATTATAAAGTCAGAGCAAAATGATATCAATACTATTTTCTGGGGGGAAAATATGTCCAAATACCCTCTTTCCATTTCCATTTCAATCCCAGAGATGTCGAATGCTTTTTCCAGTTTGTTTTGAATTTATGAGAAAATATAGAAACGTTTCCTTGTGTTACGCTGCTCCTGTGTTAGCCTGCCTTCTGATGATGATGTCTGACTACTTTCCAGTCTCTCCACTATTTATTCTTGGAGATAAAGAAGTGCTATTATTGTCATTTTACAGATGAGTAACTCTGCTACACGGACTAAAAGAGATCTGCTTTAGATTTCACCAGAAGTTTGTTAGGAAACAGGATTTCAGATCTACTCCTGGTCTCTTCCCGTCACTATCCCCTACGTCAGAGCCCCTTTCCCTCGACGCTCTCTCAGAGCATGAAGCACCGTAGTGCTGTTGCGGTTCTTTCTCAGAGCACAACTGGTGCTCCATCCAGCCCCCTGCATCCATTTCAGCACAATCAGTCCCTTACTATCCCGATCACTAGTTCGCAATAATTTCTCTAAACTTGCTGTTTTAAAAATAGTTTAAACAGTGCTAGCAGTGTGCAAATAGGCAATTTTAGGTCAGCTGAATTTAGGTCCTGAAAGCATCTGAGAGGTATAGGAATTACTTAGTATAGGTGTTTGGGAGTGCTCAACATGTTCTATGAAAAGTGAATTGTCTGAACTTGATTTTAAAATTTGGGCTTCATCTTCTTTGCACCAAAGTTTTCAAAATTCAGGTGGTTTTCCGTGCCAAATTCTCCTGTTGCCGTTTTGGAGGCTGCAAGTTAGTTGATCTAAGCCTGAGCCTGCAGTTACCAGTTACTTGTAAATATTGCAGTGAATTCAATGAACAATTTAAAAAACCCCACACAACAGTAGTAATGTGCAATGATTATAGGGCTAGGTGCTGCGATAAGCATTGTCTGGTTTGGTTAAGTCATTGCTAATGAAACATCACAGCTGATTAAACTGGCAAGGAGAGCAGTTCCCTATGATCAGGTTCCATTTTCTCATTGGATCTTTGGGTTTTTTCAGCTCTCTTTCTTAAAATGCAAGATCTAAGTGAGACAAACAAAAATATTCTTTTAATTATAAATCACGCTAGAAATCACATTTTATCATTAGTGGCATGTTCTAGAGAGACTTTCTGTCTTAATTATGTCTACATCACTACATTTCTTCCCCTGCATTCTAATGAGATAACGAATAGGAAGAAAGCACAGGAAAAAAGTACAACAGACCCTCCATAAGTGCAGTGAAACTGAATTGATATTTACATTCATCCTGTAACCGTACTTGTGCCTCTTCTTGAATAACAGTAATGGTGATCAAAGCAGAAAAGATCTTTGAGCTGGCTGCTTTCAAACTGCTCACTAATCACTATAATTCAGCAGAAAATAGGAACAAAACTACCCCAACAAACACCACAGTCATTGTGCTCTGAGTAAAAGGGATTCTCACCAAATAAAGCCGAAGCAAGGTAAAGATTGCTCTATTACACAGTATGTCAAAGTTAAATACAGGTCTAAATCCATTCAAAAATTTAGAACAGTCGGTTCCCAACCCAGCAATGAGCAGAGACAGGCTGCTTTGTTAAGTGAATAACCCTTCCCAGAGCCTGCTGTGGCGTCGCTGCTGCTGACAGCAGTGTCTGTGTTTCTACATAGGCCTATTTTAACCTTGACTCTGCTAACTTTGGTGCTAAGGTGGTGTTTGATTTAATTAAATGCCACTTGAAAGAAGCCCTGTGTACCTGCAGCACGTGTACCTGGGAGAACTTCTGGTTCTTTCTCCTCACCAGTTTGGTATTTTTCTGTTTATGCATGGAAGTGAAACTGCTTTCAGACACATAGCTGAACGGTAGCCAGGTGCTTTATAACTGTGTTAGCCTGAAGCTCTCATGAGAAATATTTTTTCCTGGAAAATAAATTATAACATGGCTAAGTGGTGCCTGACAAAGCTAAACAGGAGCCATGCTGCTCTATTGCAAATTCATCTGCAGTCTCTCGGTAGAAAGACAAATAAAAGCACTTCATCAAAATCAGTCAGAGAAGCACAGGAATGCTCATAGGAGACCACTAAACTCTAAATACCAATCAATTTCACCAACTTTTTTGTCAAACTTGCAGGTCCCCTTAAGCGCTGTCATCTAGAACTGCCAGCAGAGGCTGCAGGATATGTTGCAGGCATGGAACAGGAGGGCTGGAGCTGAAAGCCCCTCTCTGCCAGTCATCATTAGGAGGTGTGCATGTGTATTGGCACAGGGCAGGATTTACTGAAGTCAGTGGGTGGGGTTTGGCTGACATTAAGGTTTTGGAACCAGGCCTAAGGGCTCGGAAACCTTATGCTCCATTTGAGAATTGGGCTCACAATTTCTTTCTAATGTATCGGCTATTTTTCAGTGACCTGGGCACGTCCCAGTGGCCAGCAGGTATTGTACCATACGTTGTGAGCGCAGATAGTAGCCTTTCGACTTTGTCCTTGAATTCAAAGTTGCTGAAATACACATTATTGAGTGATTTTCATCAAGACATTTACACTGATCCTTTTTCCTACACAAGGAGATTCCAAAATTGTTTTACAGCCAATGGGACATGAAATGTTATGAGACTTGATTTCCCACTTGCCGCTGACTTCATCCTGCCATTATTCTCACTCAAACGCAAAAGTAGTTCTGAGAGAAGGAAAACTTAGAATTTAACCTCCTCACCCATTTCTTTAAGCTGTGGTTATGTCCTCACTGTTAAAACATTTAAGTTTTCCAAGTCAGAAATGTATTTTAAAGTTTTGTTTAAGCAATGTCAGATCTTGTAAACACAGCAAACACAGCATAATAGACAGAGATCAAAGAAGTTTCTCTAATGCACCCCCACCCCACACACCATCAGTGTCAGCTTGAATCATTGTTTTGCCTTGAATAAAAAGCAAAGGGAACTCATCAAATTGGCTATGAAGCAGAGCACAGTATCACACTTTTATGATTAGGTCTAACTATACTCTTTTCAGAGTTTTCTTTTTAGTTCCAATTAAAAAGAAGGCCTTTTTTTTCTTTCTTTCTTTCTTTGCTCCCCCCTGCCCCAGCCCTGTTCCCTGGACTTGGGAGTTCAACCTGAGCTCCATATTTGTTCTCTGGGACAATCTTGACTCTAGACTTCCTTGGAACAAATCTGATTTTGATTTTGGATATAGTTTGCTCAGAAAAGCAAGATCAAGTCAACAGCAGTTTCCAGTTATTCTCTACCGAATTCAGAGTCTTCAATCTCAAAGGAGGATGAGGAAAGATATGTCTTATTTACTTATGTATATGTTTTGGTAAGAAAAGCAATACAGAAGTGGTCACTAGAAAATAACAGTCCTTCTGTTTTGCTGGACTTACAAAAGGGAAAGTGTTTGGATTGATGTCCTCCCGTTGTATAATCAACAATACATCACAATTCTGCATTGTTTTATATAAAAAGTCTGTTGTTCTCCATTAGAATTGTCTATAAAATTACAGGAAAAGATGCCCACATTTTTTGTCTTTTCTAAATAATAAAAACTACGTAATCCCATCTTAGAAACAAAGCCTTAATAGACAGAATAGAAGGTTTGGTGAAAAGCTTTAGTGTCTTTATTCCTTTGAATCCTACTTCAGGTGAGGGTTATGAGTCACCTGGTACTGGATTCTCAGCAGTAAAGAAGTAGATGAAAACAAACCAGTAGTCCTCTTGCAGAACAGTGGTCTAATCACATCTGACACCAATTAGCATCCTTGCTGATAGTCCTTATTAGAACATAGTTAAAGCCTGAATGATATGTCTCAACAGTGCAGTGGTCATTTTGCTGAGCAAAATTTAACTGGGTAGGTAGCCAAGGACGGAAAAGCACCTTCAAAAACATCAGCTTAAAACCCATCCCTGAAATGGGCCTGATTGTTTTTTCTGTCACTGTACTTCCAGGTGAACCATGTTCAGTACCAATTCAGCTGCATCCATTGTCAGCAGTGAGTAATCTTCTGAGAAAACGTGAAGTGTGAATCCTCGTCACTCAGAATTCAACATTAATCTTAACATCAAACATGCTTGCTAGAGTTAGTCGTTGCAAAAGACTTAAGGAAGAATGCCTTGTAACTCATGGAATATTTCGGCCTTGGTTTTGCTGGTTGTATAAGCTATTAGAAGTATCCTTGCAGACAAGATCCACGATTTTCAAAATGTGTTTAATTGATGAAAGTATGTATTAAGTAACTACAAATTTCACAAAAATATCAAGATTTATGATGAAGTAGAGTAACAGTGAATAAGTTACTCTAAATATATCTTCACCATCTAAAAATGTTCATGTGTATTTTCAGTTTCCTGAGATTCACGAGTCAAAAACTGCTATGCTGACAAATATCTACTGGACCTTTTTCGAGTGTAACTGACTTAAAACCCAAGGACTTCTTGGCCTGTCTTACCTTCTGAGGTCTTAAAACATATCTGTGCACTGAAATGGTGTCAAGAGACACGTATTGCGTAATTACAGAGAAGCATTTTAACAAAAAATACATTTGCCGTGCCTTCTTCAGCTCTTAATTGTCCCTGCCAATTCTCCACTACCATCTGTCATAAACTCCCATTTTTCTGTTCAGCTGAAATACGAGTGTAATACTGATTCCAAAATATCATAATAGAATCTGTGTCCTCTTTGTGCTACATTTTCGTGCCGATCACTGCAGAGGCATGCAAATCTTGCTCAGGGTTGCCAGTAGCTTTGTCAGTCTTCAGAGTCAAGAAGAAAAGCTCATCTGCTAGAATGACTCATGACAACCTCATCTTTGATCACTGGGACGATTTTCAAATTATGTCTGTCCCCTCCATTTCCAGGGCAATTTTAGATCTCCTAAGTTTTACGGTGGGATTTTGAAGCTCAAATAATTCTATTCCTGGCCCAGGCATTGTAAAATATGAGAGAAGGTCATTCTTCTCTTTGTCTCAATTTCCTCTTAATGATGATATTTTCTTGGCGGTTTTTAGTTGCTTAGTTTTTTCACACAATGAGCCATAAACAAATGCTAGTGAGTGAAAAGCCTAAAATTGAGGATACTTTCTATAGAAACAGAAATTATGTAATTCACATTAGTTCATCTGTCCTTACTAGGGGCACTTTCCCCATTTCTTGGTACTTGACATCAACTCCGTAATTTCTTTGCTGTATAGATTGACTTGGGAGTAAGTAGGAGCTTCACCTGTACATTCGCTCTCTAGGGGAGGGACACATCAGGTACAAGTGCAGCAGGCTTAGCTGATCAGAGATAACTAAATGAAAATGTCAGCTTAAAAGAAATGAATGGCACATAGAAAACACAAACCAGGTACATCTGGGACATGATTTTGAAATGTAGCCAATCAGAAATGACTGAAGTTTGTTGCTGCTTGCTGACTACAGACAGTCTTTGGGGAAATAAGTCACATCTAGTGTTTCAATTAGTAGGACAAACTGTGCAAATGTCACACCAAACAAATTCAGCCACATTTCAGAAGAGGTCAGTAGAGTAAAAGAAATCCGTATGTCAATAGTATAGCAAAAAGCCCAGGGAATTTTCTTCAAGGTGGGGTCATACCAAATTAGTGAGTTCTGCCTGGAATCACTAAGTTGGCTTTGAGAAGAAAGCTGTGCTGTCCTCATTGGGGGCTGAATTTCTCCACCCATTCATGAAGTGCACCATGACTGCAACAGAGCAAAAATTGCTATTTTAAGCATTTTCATCCCTGAAGTGTCCAAACTTGTGTATGCTTAAATGGACAGTTCAGACAGTGGCCTTTTGCAGTCATGGGCTTCAGCAGGAAAATGATCAGGTGCCAAAAATGATCTGTGTATTTGCCTGCTAACAAGCCTGCCCATACTACCCTGCTTATAAGGGCAAATTCTGGTTGATACCAAGATAGGTTTGAAATAGAACTGATGCGTAGAAATGAAATGATTGATATCTTATTTTTCTAAGCATAGCAGTTTGAACATTTGCTGTAAATTATGTTTGTTACAGACCCAGAGTCTTTTGGCAGTGACTCCGAGTTTGGATGGACTGGCTTAACAATTTGTTAAACAAATGGTTTTCAGTCTGCATTTTGCAAATTATTTTGATTATTCAGTATTGTTTGCATGATTAGTGAGTTGCATACTTTTATTATTTCTGTTCTCTGATTGGACTTATTTATTCAGGGGAATAAGCAACTCATTCCATCAGTATTGTTGGATTTCAATGCAGTATATAATACTGATATTATCTTGTTTTCTAGACAGAACTGTAGATTTCTACTTGCAAAGGTACCATGTTGTATTTAGTGATTCAGCCAAATTATTCTCTACAAGTACTGTTGAAAATGTAGTTACTAATCAATGCTAACTTAGATAAAATGCAAATTTTGGAACAAATATACATGCGCATATGTGCACACACACCTCTTCCTATCCCTTGATAGGGAATCTGATTAGTAAATCAAGCTGCTAACATATCATTATTATCAAAAAAGCAGTGTTTCCATATAATTAGGCAGCAGCAAGTCAGTCATAAAACCTGGCTTTTATTTTCATCTTCTGTGAAGTTTGCAATGAAATAGTAAAGATCAGATAAATCTATAGAAGGTGGTGATGTATATTCCAATAATTTAGGTACAAAATATTTCAGGTAAGATGAATGAAAAAAATAGATTCAGAATATGCCGCAGCAAATGTGTGCTTTAAGTGAAGGCAAATTCCTGGCATTTAGTTTTGTAAAAAACAAGTGAAATAAGTTTCTTTTCTTCTATAGTGAATTTTTCTACCTGTCACTCGTGATCTGTGTCATTCTATCTGAGTGATTCTTTGGACTGCAGCAAATGAGTCTGCCTGCCAAATCTTACTTGAAACAGCAGCAGTAATGCTTTCCCTGCTACTGGCCCATCTGATCTTTGCAGAGGTCACTGCCTGCATATCATGAAGGCAAAATGGGGCATGTATTTATCCTTCAGATGCTGAGGTTCATAGTCCAATGGAGCTTAGGGTCTGTACTCTAAATTACACACTTGAGGTGCCAGCATAAGCACCTGCATAAGATGTGGTAACCTCCATCAGTGGGGTGGGACCAGTAGCTGGGAGCAGTAATCTCTGCAGTTGTCCCAGGAGGATTCAGCAGTGCTGACTTACGTGAGCCTGTATTTTTTAAGAGGGCTATTAGTGACCTGCTAGATTCCTTGTGTGTGAACTTCTACTGTGTTCATCATTTCATTTGCTCATTTAGTGTAAAGAATAGCTGAAATGAGGTATATATGGATGACAAGATGTGCTTTTCTTCCTACGTTCGTGATTTGCTTCGTATTTGTAATAAATCTATTTGTACGGGGCATCAAGGGGTGGGATTGGGAGTATCACTTTTTCCTACTACAAGCTGGAAAGAAAATGTAAAAGAGATTCATATGCTACTTGAGGGGAGACCTATGTCAGGTCTTCAGCTAACCATCAGAACCAGCAAAGGGGCACATATCAAATGTCCTATGTCAAACAGCCGTGGTAACCAGGATTACAACCTAATTAGTGGGGCTAATGGGAGAATCAAAATAAAGAGGAGGTGATATGTATAAAGGGTTCTTTATTTGAATACAAACAGAATCGTGCTTCTCTCAGGCATGCTTATAAGCATAGATTGTGCTGCATGATGTTAGCATACTGCACAAGTCTTGTTGTAGATGAATCGGTCACTAGGTGGATCTCTCTCTCTGTGCACTACAGGGATGCCAGAATCCCCCTAATCAACAGAGTAGCTGTGAATGTTTCAAAACCTGTGGGTGCTTCATCTTTCTGATTCTTCCATTACTGTTGGAATCATAGATCCCAGAAGAAGCACTGCACAGCAGTGTTACTAGTAGCAAATTGTCAGCAGGTATTCTGGTGGGCCGGATTGTGACTGAATGCTTTGAGTTTAGACTAAGAATTCAAGTCCCCATGCAGCACCTGCTACCTCATCATTTGGTACCAAAATGTATGGAAATACACAGTACAGACAAGGGAAGGAACGAGATGGGAAGGAATGACATGACTTTATTGTTAGAAATGGGAAATATCAACATCTAGGTTTGACTGGTGAGTTTATCCTTACCCTGATGTGCATTTGAGGGTATATAGGAAAAAGTATATAGGAGACAAAGTATCGATGGATGAAAAAAAAAGAAGGGAGGAACACCGTGGATTTTAGGAAACTTGAGGAGAAAAATGAAAGTAAAGTGAGAGATAAAAAGCAAGTAGTAATGTATTAGGTGCTTATCATTTCCCTGTACATACACTGGGAGCATCACAGTCAATACTACATTGTCTTTGCGATTTTTTATGATGCAGATGAAATACTTTTTCATTCTACAGAACAAGATCTGATAAATAAACAGATTGAATGACTTGGTGGAAGTCAGGGATAGAGCTGGCATTGATGACTAATGTTAAGATCCTAAAACTCCAAACTCTTTGAATTCAAATGTGTGAGCTGGTGAATGCTGAAAGGAAGATCATGGAAAACTATTGTTTACTTCACTATTTTCTCTGATTTGGGCCTGCAGTATTTCAGACCCTGTTTCTCTTCTGCTAGATAGCCACAAAATCAAGATCAATACAATTCTTTAGATCTCTTTATCTTGTAACTTAACACTTGATAGCTGAGACTACATTTTCAAAATGGCTCAGAACCCAAGCTCTTTTGAATATCTTTGTAGGCATTAAATTGGCTATATGAGAATGAAGTTCTTCTGCATTCAAACCAGAGTTATACTTTCAACACATTTGGGAATTCCCTCTCTCAATTTTTTTGAAAGCCTAGAGTGGCATTATCAGAAACTTATATAGACTCAAATATAAGTAACACCAAATGTGAATAATCAGTTGGTATAGTCAGCTAAGCTGACTCTGCAAAATAATGTTAGAACCAAAAACATTGGTCAACACAGCACACACCAGGTCCTATTTGACATATTTCTATTCCTCGAACTGGAGTTCCACTGAGTACTGTAAACATGCCTTTAGGCGCCTGTGAGCTAAAATCCCTTGGAAATGGGATGAAGGGCCAGATTTTCTAAAAATAAAGAGAAAGGACGAGTAGGATGTTCAGCAGGAGGTATCGTACATCACAAATTACGAAGTCTCTCTACAAGCCCAGAAACATCTTTAACATCTGATAATTTTACTTGAAGTCACTTCAACATTGACTTCTTCTGTGCCAAAGATAAAGACACTTATAAAGTATACACACATGAGCATATTTATTAGGAAAATAACAGAAACCTTTCTTTGTAAAGTCTTCAAAACCAAGGAAAGTCACTGATAGCGCTACCCTTTTTCATAGCTACAAATGCACATCTTCAGTAAGAGGGCAGGTCACAATTCACTTTCAACATTAAAAAAGATTTCCTGCCGTGCTGACAAAGTAAAGGTAACATCCCAGGCTTCTTTCTGGAGAGTTTAAACAAAGTAGAATATATGAAAAATACTGAATAGTCACTAACGGATTTTTAAATCAGGAACAAACTAAGTCCTCCTCAAAGAAGAATTTCCTCCAAGCATAAACATCAAATAACTTTTAATAAAAATATGACATATGACAATATCCCTTGTGAAAGGAGCAGCCAGCTTGAAAGTCTCTATTTCCCTTATCTGATAAGCAGTCTCAATGACTTGTCAGTGAATAGGAAATGTTTCATACAGGAATGACAACTAAAAGAAATCAAGCTAAATTATTAGAGGCCTCTAATTTCTGAAAAGAGTTGGATTTTACTGATTAAGTGCTTAATGTTATAAAACTGGAGAATGCTATAGAGTAATGTGTCATTTTGAATAATGACAACATTGCAATAACAAAGAGCAACATCTTGCACCTTTAATGTGCTTATAGATTTTTGAGCTTTGAGGCTGAACTAGACCATAGGAGAGGTAGTGATGTAAATTATATTTTGGTTTGCTTAAGAAACTAGCTTGCAAAAATGCAGTCATTTGGGGGATCATTTAATACTAATAATATATTTTTAAACATGCAAGTATTGCTTCAGAATATTTTTATGTGGTCTTCCTTTTTCTGATATGATAAATCGAATAAAAATTCACAAACAGTTCTGGTTCACCTAAAATTTTGCTTCCATTTATCATATGAATCACTTCAATTAAAAAAACAAAACAAAACCTGGAGCTTGCCCCAGCTTTAATTCTAATCTCATAGGAAGGGGGATTGCTCAATGGAGATCCCCTGGCAGCATATCCTGCCATAAGTGCGTTCTGTGTTACTCAAGTCAAGCCCAGAGCCCTGCTGAGGTTCGTAAAGCTGGTCCTGGAACCTCTGGCATACATGTCCTGGAACAGATTGTAAAAAAAGGTACTTCTCATTTAAATGTTGCTGTGGCCCAAACATTACCAACCACTTACCTATGAAGTTAGAAATGTTTTTATTTGGTGAGCACACATGAAACTTCTGTTAGCAGCACTTGGAAAGTCATTGGTCACAAGTTTTCTTCTTGAAGAAACATTGCTGTTAAGAAAACCTAAGGAGGAAACTTTTCTTTTCTCTTTCAATACGATGAGCAAGTGCTATTAAAAAAAAATCTGAATTGTAACTTCCCAACTGCACACAAACAGCATCAGTTTCTGACTTCATGCAAAGCTTGACATGAGAACAAAAGAGACCTTTACACTTTCATGAAGCCAAGGAAAGGTGTTTGTTTTTCTTTTAGTTGTCACTGAGATTTTTTACTGAATGGCCATAATATTCATTCCATTTCTAGGATGAAATCTAGTGTATTTAAGATTTAAAGGGAAGAAAATAGTAAGGCGACAGCTGAATGAATAATTTCCACAAATAATTTAATTCCCATTCACTTTACTTTCTGGTTGTACTTCCAACTGTGAATGGATGCAAAATCCTCAAATATAACTGTTTTAATTTTTTTACCTATTTCTTCAGCAGATAATTTCTTGGATTGTTGATTATTGAAAGTATTACAATTGGTAATTTAGTCTGGTTAATTACATTTCGTATTCCTTTTTTTCCCAATTCAGCGACATACACAAGTAACCAACATAGTTTAAGTTACATATGTAGCAAACAGATACAGAAACACTTTCATATTAGTTTACTGCAAGTAATTAAACTTAAGCTTTGTTTTCTCTATGTTCCAATTGCAAAACAAAACAGAGCAGAAAACTCCCAACTGTGTGCATGCCTGTGCTCCCTAGTTCATGCAGATTTCTTTCTGGCAAGATAACCTGGGTGAGATTCGCAAGTGCTATGAATTCCACCTGTCTCATTCATACTCTAAACTTAACATCAAGCATATTTATTTTGTAAATTTAAAACTGACATTTTCTTTGGTAAATTACAGTGTTGAAGTGTATCAGTCACTGAACAGAATATTATAGACATATTTCACATATTTTCATAAACAACAGAAAGGAAGCTTGTGACTGCAGAAAAGCAGAGTTAAATAAAACCAGATTCAACAAAGGAGAACCAACATCACTGAAATGTAGAAACAGAACAGGCAAGAGCTGAAGCCCGGAGAGAATGGTATGAGCGGAACAGGTTCATGCCCAGGTTCTCTTTCTGGTGCAGATATAGCAACCCATCTCATAACTGGAAAAACAGATTATGTCCTTTTCATTGATGGAAGTATAGTTATTTGTACTGGTTTAGTTATTAAAAAAATAAAATAAAAAGATGGGGTCCATGTAGATGCAAATTTTATACCTTTATCTACACACATAGATACAAATTTTACACAACAGCATTGAAGTAATAATGCAAAAAGTATGAAGCTTTCCAGATTTTACACTGCCATACTGGCTTTCCTGAATTTGTGCTATGAAAATAGTAATGTTTTCTCAGTTTTTGGTTTTTGTTTTTCTTAGTCCTGATCGTTATAATTAGAGCTGCAGTTCACAGGTAAAATTGCTTAGGCATATCCTTTTTGTTGCTCCTTTTCATTTGTTTATGGTTATTTATTTTCCTCCAGAAAGATTGGAAAAAAATCTTTTTCAATCTTTTGAGTGGAAGTAAAACAGGGCAATTCTACTTTCCCTGCAATTTAAAATGAAACAAAGCACTACTTGCCTAGTCTGGAACTACAACAGCTGGGTTCAGGAAGCAGAAATGCACAAGACGTCTCTCCGAGCTGAGCAAAGATCTCGAGAGTTCTGTTAAATACCAGTCAGATTTCTCAGTGTTCTGAGCCTTGCAGACATATGTGAATGTACAGTTGGAGTCAGTATGACATTTCAAAATAATATTTTTTTCTTTAATCAACCTTTGAATTAAAACAGAAGGGTGAAAGAAAAGAGCCATGAGTTTGTTGGAGGAGAAGTTCTACTAGGTGCATTTAAAGTTGTGGGAAAAGTGTGCTGTACTATGAGGGTAACAGTTTGAGGAATATGCCTCTGTATCACAACTGTGTTCTTATTGTATTTTGCAATCCGCTTGTTTTCTACTGCCTTGTACTAAGAAACAGGATAGTGATGATTTCAAAGACAAATTTGGTGCTGCAGTTGAGCACAGGGAAGGGTTGCTCCCCTGTGCCTATTGTTTCTACACCATATTGAACGCTACTTTTCTATCATGTCTCCTGATCTCCTTAAACTGAGTCTGACAAAAAGATCTGGGATGAAAAAAATCCTCTAATGTTTGGGTTTTTTTAAACTGGTTTATGTAATTTTCATGTCATTTACTTGGAGGAGATGATAGCCTGCACTCTCAAGTTTCTAGTTGACACCAAAATGAGGAGAAGGATTGATATGCTTGAGGGCAGAGTTGCAATGCAGATGGACCTAAACAGGCTGGAAGAATGAGCAACTGAGACCTAAAGAAATTCAACAAAGGCTAATGCCAAGAGCTCTCGCAGTACAGGAAAGGTGTTGATAAACTGGAGCAAGTTCATCAGAGGACTGCCAAGACTGTAGGGCTGTAGTACTTGCCCTACAATGACGGGTTGAGAGAGCTGGGAGCCTGGAGAAGACACAGCTTCAGGGAGGATCAGCTAGTAGCCTGCTGGTACCTATGAGGAGATCGTCAAGAATATGTCATCTTCACAGTGGTGCATGGTGGAAGATCAAGCAACAATGGGCATAAATTGAAACAGGAGATGTTCAGATTGGAAAAAAAGAAGAAACTTTGATGTCCCGAGGATGGTCAGGAACTGGAACAGGTTGCTCAGAGAGGCTGAGCAGTCTCTGTTCTTGGAGGTTTTCAAGATTAGACTGGATAAACCCAGAGCAACCTGGCCTGACCTCAAAGCTCTCCCTTCTTTGAGCAAGACATTGGATTACAGACCTCCTGAGGTCCCATTCCAAACTAAATTATCTTGTATTCCTCTGATTTTGACCAAACCAAGCTACTGATCAGATCTGTGAGAGAAAAAAAATAATCCTGTTCTGATGTAGAAATGAGAACATAGGGGCAAAAACTCATCAGCCTAGCTGACCTGAAACCAGAGCAGCATATCTGAGTGCAAGTACAGTTATTAAGGATTTTGTCCTAGCACCAGAGGTTAGACTTACAGAATAGCAATATGGCATAAAAAATCTATTCACTTTTCAAGAGTCTTTTTACACAACTCTTCAGTGTTAAACAATTGTGAGAATTTCAGAGACTTTAGATAGAATATCATGTTCTGTTATGCTTAACGTGGTCTTAAATCAATTCAATTCTTGAATTCCAGTATTGTAAGTAAGGATTGATGGAACAGACTGAAATCCATCCATTCAAAATCAATTCAGCACATAGGGGGATTTTGAAATGTGTCTGTTCCACATAAATACTGATAGAGCCCCCATAGACACTGAAAGACAGGGTAAATAAAGCCTGCTTGCCGGGCTGAACACCAACTTGCTGACTAAGCAGTCTGCTCTTACAGCGTGACCTCCCATGCTCTCTTACTATATTAAAATGAACATTAGAAAGAGACCTCATTTGAAAACCTCCAGAAATTCCATCTTTTATAATGGCAGAACTGTTGTTTTTCTAACAGGATGGAGCCCAAATAGTTAAACAATCTGTGACAGGAATATTTGAAAAATGTTGCTTAATAATATTCAGCCCCCCCCCCAAAAAAATTAGTTGGAGGTGGTCTGTGGTGACTACTCCCATATTAGTAGGTGCCATTTGACTAAACCTATAGGATTGTCTTACACTGTGTATCAAAAATCACCAACTAATTTATACTCCTGATGCTCGCATATGACAATAAATAATTTCTAGCCTGCTTTTCATAGTTGCATGCATCTGAATTTGAAGGCAAGATATTCCATTAATATAAGCAACTTCAGTGCTTAGTAGAGAGGGGAAAAGTGTTTTCAGATAATTCCTTTTTCTCCTCTTTTGACCACATGTCAAAATCATGCTTAATTACAGTGAGAGCAATTGTTCACCTATATTTTCCTTTGATACAAGAATTTCTTGAGGCTACAGAGTAAAAGATAAAATACTCTTAAAACTACTTAGTCAACCTAATAATTCACACACCACATCGCTGTTATTAAATAAAGCAACATGGTACAAAGGCAGGGAGAGACACTCTACTGAAAAAAACTTGATTGGTTGCTTTATCTTCTGCCAGTACGAATGTGACTGCAGCATATTTAACAACGCTAACAAATCTTTTCTAAAAAGCAAATGCCAACCTTGAATTTACAGTTTCACCCTTTAACCTCCAATTGTATCAAGGATAACAGCGTATTTTACAATTTCTTCTCCAGTCCCAGATAAGTAATAATTGCCACCAGAATCATTAAACAAGTTAAGGCATTTAACTTCATTATAGTAGTTCTTGTTAGTCAGGCACGTTGTGCCATTATCAGACCTTTTACATCAGTAGAAACAATTGATAAATCTGTAATAATTCTGTGTCTCAAAGATTGGATAATGATCCCTTGTAATGCTGTGACATGACACACACAAAGTACTGCTTTTCAGTGTGTAATTTCTCATTTCAGAGAATGTTAACCAGACTGAAAAAAACCCCGCTTTCATACAATCTGTTCAGTGGAATGTAAATGAATGTGGGGAACAGTTTCTTAATAAATGAGCCACCATTGTGATTATTTTCAGTAACATTTGCTGTACTTAATGGTACCATCCATCTAAGGATTTCTACATTTATCCTGTTTATAGGATGGTTAAAACCTTTATGGAGGAATCATTAATTTCCTTGCAAATGTCACTGATTTTGAATGCTTTGATCATTCGAAGATTAGCCCAGCCCCTGTCATCAGTAGTCTCTGATGAGTTCAGGCTGATTTGCTTTGTACATCAAAGGCATAAAAGGACCACTCTGAGTCTCAGTCTTTTTGGCTACACTTTTGAAGTCTCCTGAATACACATGAGCCATTTTGTTACAGGAGAATGAAAAGCAGAGGACCATTGTGTGTGTGGTGGACAATGTGCTTCTGAATTTACCTTTCCTTTCATCAGCGACAGACTGCCTCTGGAGTGTCCTCATGGGCGAAGTTAATGGGTCATAGCCATAATGATACTCATTAATATTAAAACAAGGAACAAATTCCTCAGACATCCCAGTATAGGATAGTCAGAATTGTACCTCGTGTTGCAGGGTGACATACATGTAACTGCAAAGTTGACATTTTCTAATTGTTGAAGTCTGTGAAGAAAATAGACGTGTCACACAGAGCTGAGAAGAGTCATTCTCTTCATTGCAAGGATTTGTATACAAATTTTTAATCTTTTTCCATCTTTCAAATATATTTGTATTTTGAAAATATGTATAGAGCAAAAAATAACAAAAAGACCCTGAGTATTTCATTACATTTTAAATAATAGCTATTTTTATCTGAACTGTGCATTGCAAACCTCTTTGAATTACCTGTTTTATCCTGCAAACCTATAAATTAGTTGCAGTTTTGCTCTAGATTTTTTTATGCAGTATTTATTGAAAAGTTTCTAAAAAGCTTCAATTTTCAGGCATTACTATGTTAGTGAAATTACCTTTTCACTACTTCACTCTAACTAGTGAAGTTAATCACTCCGTCCGCGACACATGTATATTGTTCTGTGGTTGTAATCTCGTATGTTTATAAAACAAGCATCCGAGTCACGATTTTCAAAAGCGATCCTTAAAATTAGCATCTTGAATGCCTATTATAACTCCTAATAAGCAGTTTGATTTTCTAGAATCAATAAGCAGTTTCCTTTGAAGAGGCTTCATTCAGTACAGAAGTTATTAAATAAGAAAATTACGACATATTTTGTGTGGTTGGTATGTCATAGGGCAATAATAGTAAGACCATGTTAGGCTTCACAGAATAGAAATAATGATAATAGTGATTAGGGAAGGAAAAACTTAAAGTGCAGTGAAGAAAAACCAGAACTCCGTAACACTGGAGTCTGTAGCAGGCTGAAAGCTTCTGGTGATAGTGAACAAGGATTTTATAAAGCAGTGTGACTGAGAAATGGCTGTAGTGTTTGTTTGGATACATGGAGACATCAAGTTACAGATAGTTGAAGCTCGTTCTCTTACAGGCTACAGTTTGCATTTGGGATGCTCCACAAATAGCTGTTTAAAAATTAACATCAGTTTAACTCCAATAGCATGCACGGGCAATTTAACAGTCTTTAGAGAATGGAAAAACAAAACAAGGTAGAGGATTACTGAAAATGGTTAAAAGAGTGTTAATTAGAGTTAATGAGATGAAAGCGAGAAAACAATGCGCACAGTGAATGTAAAATTCAGTTGAGTATTACAGTAGGGAATAAGCTGCCACACCGTTTGGGACCTCCACAACTAGTTTCAACTGGTCTGGTCAATGTGATTTTTGTATTTGTTACTACTATAATATTTTCTGGAGAGCCTATGTGATGTTCAGCCTGTATTTTTAGACGTAGTACAAGCATATGCAGTCATGGGTACCTGTTACCATAAATATTTTATACTTTGTGTAAAATGAGCAAAACTCTGGTAACAAGGACAGAAGGAAGCAAAGAAGGAAGAAAGGGAGAAAAGAAGGAAGGATGGACAGTGAGAGAGGGTGTGATGTGACTGGTATTTAGAAGGTGTGAAAGATATACCTGGCAGGAGCACGTAGTCTCTCTAACTCCTGTCATTCACTGTTGCCCCAAGAGTAAGGCTGAGAACCATCTTGTCCTGATAAGAAGGTGGATGAAGTTACCTATTTGGCTTTTGCCAGCTCTCGTTTTTACATTATATTTACATGCTATTCTCCAAATGAAAATAGAAACTGTGAAGAGAGCAATTACATGGGTTTTTTTCTACATTAACTAAAGTCTTTTCAACCAGAGCACAGATGGCCTTCTACCAGTCTCCTAACAGTGCTCTACATACTGCTCTCCCATGGGCCAAAACATGTGCTGCTTGAAAAGACAGTTTTCAAAAGAGAGCACATGCATTAGATTGTAGTAGCTCCCTGGAGTGCCAGTACATGTTTTGGATGCTTCATAATTGAGAATTTTTAGGACAGTTTACTTTCTTTGTCAAGAATTAAAGGAAGCTTTCTGCTGCCTTTGCTGTTCAGTGGCATACTACTCAAAGTACTACAGGTGTTTTGGTAATTTTATGTGCAGTACCTGCCTCTCTCTCCCAGATCCTCTGACTATCTGTTAGTCTCTCAAACTGCAGCAACATTGACATTTAAGTGGAGTATTTTTTACCTATATCTTTTTTTTTTTTAATTTTTCAACAAAAGGACATAGCATCTCCATATAGTCTCCCTTTTGTTCACATCCTTTGATGGCTGGGTCAAAGGAGATGTGCGCACACTCATATACATGCACACAAGGCTTTTATGACTGATTTAGAACTATAATAGGATAGTTTTACGGTGGCAAACATGCAGATGATGTGCATCCACAAAACTGCTTCTAAAAAGTTATTACATTCAAAGCAAAATTATTAACCTTTTACACCCCAAAATAGTTTTGTTCTTACGTGTCATAGAGGCTTTAGAAAATCCCTCTGGAATAAAGATTCGGGAACCTAATTTTCAGTTCTTCAAGTTTGCAGTTTTAAAAATCTTAAGAAAAGTGCAAGAAGATGTTAATACTATGAGAAAAAATGTGGTTTATGCCTCCAAGTGCTAGATTTCGTTAGGCATCTTTTAGTGTGTTGTGTTGTCACAGCTGAGGTCATACTATCCTGAGAGAGTTCTGTCTAGTAAGAGGAAAGTGCATTCTCTTCACAGATATTTTAATTTAAATCTTTGCCCTGTTACGTAGGTGATTTCCATCATTACTTTGTGTGTGTGATTTCTACAGGATGAAAAATGTTGTAAAGCTGTGGGAATTTTCTGGCACAGATACATTTAGATAGTGAGACTTGTTCTGCATTGTTTAAAGCAAGACATTTTTTGATTGTTTCCATGATGACTAGATGCATCATTAACCCCTTTATTGTTGACATCCTACAGAGACCTGATATGTAGTCTTAATTATTTTAAAAGACACTTCTTAGTTACTTAGCTGGTGATTAAAAGTAAATTAAAAGATGGCAATGGCAGACTATTGTTGTTCATTAGCAGATCTAAAAACCTAATCATCTAGTAAGGGACTAATTTTCACATAATTTTTAAAACAATAAGTACACTAGTGTAGAAATTATTTGTGCTGCTTCTACCAGTTAATTAACCAAATCACCAGAGAGGGAGAGTGTGAGAGTGATTATTTTCTATTAATGGAACTGAGAAATCTAAAGTAGGAATCCCAGTCAAAGCTCTTAATAATATTCCTTACAACAGTAAGATGAGTTTGAACTTCAAGTGCTCAACAATATTGAGGATTCTATCAGGGGATAATGGGAAGGGCAAAGACAAGAGCAAGGAGACCAAAACACTCATTCATAATTTTGCAGAGACAAAAGATGAATTACGCTGCAGGAGGCAGTGATGGAGTAGATGCAAGAAACCAGCCATAAATTGTAGAGCTACTTAAAAAGAAACCATTTCTAAAGAAATATTAATTAAAATTGGTTGAAAATTGTCGTTTAAGACTTACCTTGCACAAAATTTTTTTGAGTTTAGAAAAAAGCAAAACCTCAAGTTGGTTGATTCAAATAATGCTTCAGCTCTCAGCATTAAGTGTAGTTAGTGCTTATGCCTCTCTTTTCTTCTCCATTTTCAGGCTTTTATGTGGCAGATGGTGGTTCATGTGGTGATAAACAACAGTGATTGTTGAGGCTGAAGCACCTCTCATACACTTCCAGAGTACCTGGCAGGTAGGACTGATCATCATAGATGGTATCGGACAACTCTCACTCCTATGGAGGGAATACCTTCTCTTTGAAGGAGCTGGCATTATTGCATAAGTGATGGGAAAAAAGGCATAAGCAAGACAAGATTCTAATACACTTTTAAAACTGTGATCAAAATATTTCAGCTTTGATACATTATATGGACATTTTAAAAAAAGCAAAGGTAAATTAACACACAGTTTTAAAAAATTGTAATTGGCAGAAAGTCTGATGGTTCAACTGGCATGAAATTCCACAATACACACAGTTAGCAAGGAAAAAAAAAAATCTCCTGCTCTTTGAATTTTTTAATAAGAAAGCATAGCTATAAAAAAGGATGTTTAGCTGCAGTGGAGGAGCAAAGTCCTGGAAGCTGTAACATCTGTGCCTCTTTGTCACAAAATTTCTAAAACTTCAACCACAACCCCTGCTTAAATTTATTAAATCCTTTCTCAACCCTTAGAGAAAATTTTCTCATTTCTCATGACTCAGCAATTCACTCAACTTTCTATCTCGGTTTATATGAGATATGTTTAAAGTCAGAAGCAGAAATACACCTTGTGTACACGGTGCAGTTTGGTGGGGCTTCTGTCATGAGTAAGAGCTCTTGTTGTAAGGAAGAGAAAGACCGTTTTTGAGCTCTGTATCTTCCATCTTCCTGCTTGTGACTGTTCCTGTACTAGAAATCTGTTTCTCTTTCTTTTGTGGTCCTGGTTTACTAGCCCTGCCTGCAAGCAGATTGCCAGAACATTGCTAAAAAATGAACCAAAAGGGACAGAAGGGCAGTGTGAGCAAATGGATTCCTCCAGTCAAGTGAATAATAACCAGTAGTGTTGTCCCAGCTCTGCTGCTGTGAATGCACTGACTTCTTTAGGAAAAAATTAAATATAAAAAGTAAAGTATGTTGAGAATTGTATCTGGAATAGTTAAAGAAATCTCTAGTGTGGTTTTCCCTTGGGCGTAGTCCCCTAGATGATGCTGTTGACAGTGGCTTTGACTTACAAATACTGTATCGTCTTCTCTACATTCTTGTCTCAAATAACTAGATGTGTTTAGTTTCATGTCAAATGTTCCTTGCTTGGGTAATGATTTGTTCACCTTTGTATATTGTGTAGGTTAAAGTTTGCATGTGTACATTTACCTATATTTTGATATATCTTATTAGTGAATCTCATTTTTGCTTTGTTTGTTACAAACATCAAAAATTAATGGGAAGATTTATTAGAGAAACAAATACTGATTATATTAACCTTGGCTTCATTCTAAAACTACTGTAGGATCTTTAAACGCCTACCAATTTCCTCTCCTTTGTAATCACAAACAGTATATTTATTTTTATTTATGGAAGCTATTTGAGAGAATTGGTTAGTGCTCTGCTTTAAATGAGTTTTATATAAAAGTAACAGGCTGAGTCAGTAAAGAAAAAAATGACCAGATGGTAACCTCAGTATGGGATAGAGATGAATGTGAATCTAAAATGAGGAATGTCCCAAATAATGAGGGTCATTTGAGAGTAAGATGGTATGTGCACTTTGTGGCCATGAATAATGCATTGATGTAGGTACTTCAGTAATCATGATGCATGAGTTCTCTATAGAAATTATCACAAGATCAGTTTTACATGGGAATCAAGTGCTTTGGGTACCTTAATTATTTAGATTATGTAGCTGAGAGAAGAAAAATGTTTCAATTTTGTATTCCTGCTTTTAGTCTTGGTGTCAAAGAAGGGGAAGGGTGAGCTGGGGAAAAAATCCTGTGTGACCTTCCCAGACACAGCTCTGCCATGGCAGAGATTATTCTCTCCATTCCTCTTTTCCTTTTTACCCACCTCAATGGCAAACTCTTCAGCTCTGCAAATGAGCGAACTCAAATTTGAGTGGGTAAGAACACACTATCCCACCTCAAAGAAACTGTGAAAATCAGCCTGTCCCACCTGTTATTCATCGTGTGAAAAGTTACACATGGAATTGACACTGGGGAGTCTCTCTCTAAAAGGACAAGTCACAGCAGTTTCCCTTGTGTGGTTACCCACTTACTTTCCCCAGAAACAAAGCCAAGGAAAAAGATGTTACTCTCCTTAGTTTTAATTCCTAGCGCCGGTAGCAGGGAGAGGTGTTGAAACACAAGGCAGCTAAATCAATGAGAAAGGACATGTTGGTGCTATCAAAGTGATTTGCCATGGGACATTTGCTGCAACATGAAAGCTGCTTAGAGCTCAGTTGGTGAGGTTGTTGATTCTGCAGAAATTTTAGGTACAAGCCTTTACTGATAGTTCCTCTTACGCTAGCTTCAGCCAAACAGCTGACATGCAGGCCCTCATGGTAACAGAAATCAAGCACTTGCCAACTTTGCTACTTGAAACAATAACTGTCTCAGAGGCACCTTTGCCCTGACAGTCCCCTGTGATGCTCTGTGCTCTTTTCTGTCTTTCCTCTTTTGCAGGCAGTTGCAGAAGCAATTATGTTGTTGTCTGTTTTCTTAGGACGTGCTCAGCAGAAGTGTAGGAGCAGGCTGAAGTAATTTGTAGAATCCTTTGCAAATTGAGAAAATTATTTGTTTCTCATGAAAAATGAATGCTTTCTTCTTGCTGGAAAGACTCATTCCCAAAGATCTTCACTGAGCAAGTCGGTCTTCTCTTTCTCCAAGGATAATCTTCCGCATAGCTCTTTAGCAGCATGCTTAGACTAGGACTGATGATAAGCTTGTTTTTGTCCAAGTTATCCAATAAATCTTGTAGTGATAGTAACTTCTAACCTCTTCCCCCAAACTCTTCCTAGTGCCATTAAATCTAGTATTTCAATGGGCTGGATTAGGGACTTCAGCTGTGGTTACTTCCCTTCCCCTGAAATCACAAGTCTTTATTTTTGGTAGTGGTCTTAACAGATAATTAGGGAAGAGCTCTAAGTGGCACTTTTTTCAGATTGAGAACATGCAGTGTGGGATTAGGTCCGGTTTCTCCAGAAACCCCAGTTGATTAAGCACATGTCCCAGAATGTTTGTTTTGCAGGGCTGCTTGTTCACTGTTTACTTCTTGGAGCAGGCAAAGTACCATTACCCTCACTTGAAAAGCGAGATACGAGACTCTAAAAAGAGTGAGCAGATTACAGCCCATCTGTTAAGGCAGAGAATCTATTTGGGAGAATAAATGTGTGTTCTAGGCAACCAAAAATCACAGCCATCCAGATAACCCCCCAAAGACTCACCGTCTGCCTGGTGAGGTGACTGGAACCCCTTTGGGTGGTCAGGGATCGCACATTCTTCAGCTGCATTTTCTTTCTTTCTGAATTCCAAGCAAAACAAAGCTTTTAGCTTACATCTCCATGTCGAAAATCCTTGCTGTTTAGCTGAGTGGATGTGGGCACCCCTTTAGCTCTGTAAAGGTGGGTCCACTGACCTTCTTTCCTAATTTGCTAAATCTATAACTGGAAATAACGAAGAACTATCAAATCGAGGAACCAAAAACAGAGAGAAAAAAAAGTATTCAATTTTATCTTAATTGTCTGAAAAACCAATCTTAACTTTTACTTATTCTTCTGCCTCGGTTTCTGTACCATGCCTGACACTTGCTTGTGCTGTAGGTATTGAATTCTACTGACTTCAAGATTTTTACATTTCTCCACAGAATCCTGCACATAGAGTCTCTTTTGGAACAGAAATCTTCTATCAAATATACAGTTTGCCTTTCTCCCACATGCACAATCCCACTCCTTGTTAACTTTAAGGCCATTCCCACAGATGTCCAAGTCCTTTCTTAGTAAAACCAGGCTTGGAGTTTTTTTAATTTATTCTACATGGCTGTTTTTGCCACTGGTCCTTTGGAGCATCTTTGTTGTCAGTAGTAGGCTGGTTTGGAACTTCAGCACGCGGAGGAAAACAGAAGACAGACAAATCTCGGTTTCACTCCCTGATATGGGTTCATGGTTCCTTATCAGCTCCCACCCTTCCTCATAATTATTAGCAATTTCAGAGCACTTAGAAATCCTGAATATCTGTTGCTAGTTCTCTTTCTTCATACACATCTATATATATAACAGAGAAGCTTTTCTTAAAGTGTGCATTCGATGTGTTCACTCCTGTCCAGGTGAAACTTATCACCTTTCAGGATACTGAGGATTTCGGCACTTGGTGCTGGACAACAAATGAATTTGCCTTCTTTGAGGATCTTTGTATTCCTCTGGGTGTTGTAGTGTGTTCGGGCTCATCAGTGGACAAGCTCTAACAATAAAAAATGCAGTTACTTACAACACAAATTTACATAATTGAATACAGTTACAAAATTTAAAGAACAAATTGCAGCATTAAGATTATAGTAAGTAATACCAATCATATTTGTTGCTATAAAACCCCAGCTAAATTGCAAGATTG
The DNA here is from genome assembly GCA_028565335.1 of Limnodromus scolopaceus. Taxonomy (NCBI): domain Eukaryota; kingdom Metazoa; phylum Chordata; class Aves; order Charadriiformes; family Scolopacidae; genus Limnodromus; species Limnodromus scolopaceus. The sequence continues at coordinate 35,992,657 of JAOXNO010000052.1, read as the reverse complement.
GCTAATTACCTTCTGCAGCCTCCCCTTTGGCTGGCTCTGCACTGAGAGTTACAGCTTTCCTGATCTGACCATTAGCCATGGCTGTTAAACCGTCTGAGGGTTAAATATGAGACCAGCTCAGAGAAGCTGCTGTAGGCAACTTCTGTTTTTTCTAGCGCAGTAGGGCCTGCATTTTTTTTCCATTCTCTTATGCCCTTCAATTCCTGAGATTGAGTGCTGTGACGTAGCATGTTAAAGTGGGAACTACGGCATTTCCTCTCATCTTCTGTACTGTCATTTTATTACCATTTCTATTATGTGTGTTAATTAACACTTTCTTTGCTTTAGCCTTCAAACTGTATTCTCCTCTTGCAGCTTTTGAAGACACATTTTGGTAAAGCTTTATATCTCATATCACAGGAAATATTAAATATATGCTTGGCTTAATAGATTCTTTTTCTGTCTCTTTAAGCATCATGTAGAAACAAAACAGATGGCAAATCTGGGAACGGGATGTTTCTCTTGGGTAATACTTCAGTTCAAAGTCACTGTTAATTTTAGGGTCCCTTGTGATGATCCCATCTCTTTTAGAACACAAGGACAACTTATCCTTAGAAATAATAGCAGGAAAATTACTAAGAGTCTAAGAGGAAAAATTTCTCTTTACATTTTATTTAAAGCCTATTGGATTTGTGCCATGGGGAATAAGTTGCAATTGGAATTTTAAAAAGCCTGGATCATTTCAGGATACTTGCAGTTCTTACTAAAATAACAGTAATAAAATTTCACGGTTCAGAGCCTTCGCCGACCACAAAAGGAGTCAGGAAAGCATTTCCCTCTTATCTACACAATAGCATAATTGGCTCAGGGCATTGGAGGAGATGTATCATCCCCACACAAGACAACAGGTAGCAGACTATTTACTGAGATGAGACTGAAGGGACCAGTGGGCTAGTCTGACGTAGAAGTGTTTGCAGTCTTTGTGCTGAGGTAGGAGCATATTCTTGGGACCCAGATTTCTTATGCTGATATTTTATTGTTATCTCTTTTTGCAGTAGAAGCAGGAAAACAATTTAACTCAAATTCCACGGCTTTTGCTTCGTTTCTGAAGCTCTTGGTCTCTTGGTAAAATTCATCCCCATCTTTGACTGCTTCCTGAGCACTATAATCCTAGCTTACTTGGGTGCCAGGAGTTCTAGGATCTGTGCTGCTCTGGAGAAGGCAGGACTCCCTTCCTCTGGCAGGCAGCAGCGAGCGGGAGCGGTGCTGCACTGACACTGACGGCGACAAACCGCAGGTGCTGTGCTCGCCACCACAGCCCCGAGAGCGGTATGGGTTCTGTACGGTAGGGAAGTAGGACGTTAGGACCCCAGGCTTTTGGGAACAGCACTTAATAGGAAAGTCCCATCTCACTGCTTAGGCAACACTCTTAGGTATTGCAGAAGAAAGTATTTTTTTTAATATGACTGCAGGTGTAAATAAACAAGTAACTCTGCTCCACTGCCTAATTAAATTCTCTAGATAACATGCAGTTAAATCAAGGAAGCTGTATAATGTATGCAATAAGACTTTTATGCAAAAAAACCCCAAAAATATTTTCCTCACATATCTGAGGCTTTTTTCCATCATATGTTCCATATTCTTTCTACTTCTCTCAGTTGTTTTGATTTTAAAAAAGGTAGTTCACGCAGACAGAATATACTGTACTCATGTATGTACATATAGCTGTGCTACTTCATCCTGAATATACCACCTGGCACGTAACACCTTCCAGTGCGCTTCCCTCCCAGAGTAAGCCATAGCTTCTTGCATCTCCTTTGACTGCCATCATTCTTTATGTTGGTTCCAAGAGTCATCCTGCCAGCTGTCCTACTGCTGCGTGCGTTCAGGAGGCTGACAAGCAACTGAACTGTTGCGCATTTTATGAATGAGCATAAACTGAGACTTGATGGCACTTGCAAAAGAATTCAAAGGACAGGGAAGACTTTGTTCAAGCCCTGGCACGTCTTTGAAAGGGCAGCAAAGCAATTTTCCCTCCCTGTAATCTCATCAACCAAAAACAATCAAACTAGAACTATAAAACAAAACCACATCTGAAATAAATGTTCCATGGCTTACATACCATTATTTATTTGCTTTTAATTCAAAAGTATGCTTTCCCTTAAGTTGATTTTTTTTTTTTTTACATTTTCAAGTCATATTTTTGGGTAGTCCAGCATTATTGTACAGTAATTTAGAAAAAACCTAAAGGGAGGATGTATTAATGGTTTTAAGGTTAATGAGTATTAGTCTATTAGGCTGTGTCAGACTGCCGCTAGGATTTTCTCGTGCAGCAATTGAACCATCCTTCATGCTAAGGACCAGACTCCCAGCCCACTACTGCTTCTGTTAATACTGACAGACAAAGGGTTTGCCCAAGATCATGCCTGGCTCGTGTGGGAGACGTAAGGAGATGAGTGTTCAAACCAACTTATATATCACCCAGAATAACATATGAAGCAAAGAAAACTTTCAAAATTCCTGTGTTGACCTTGGTTTATACTGTACATTATAGAGACAAGCTTTCTGTTTCACAAGGATAATGAGAAATATAGTGTGATTAATTTTTCATCTGCATGCATTTTTTTAAAGTGTGAACTGACGTATATATATATATATATATAAATTGTCATGTCTTCATTTTCCTTTCATCTTCATTCTTAACCTTCTTAACACAATAAGAAATAAAAGGAGTTTCTGATTTAAAATTAAAAAGGGGTGTCATACTTTAGAGGGTAATAATCTAGTAAATTTGTTTGACTAAGATACATTTGTATGAACTTATATTAGGTGCTAATGACACACATCACTAGAGGCATTTAGGCAACTAAATCCCTTTGGTACATCTATTTGTATATCTTTAAAGTATTGAGGATAGATCTTATTAGAATAAGTGATGTCATCCAAATAGTGGTAAATTGTCTGTTATTGAGTGCATTCTTTATTCCCAAAAGGTTAGGGTTATTCAATTAGGCTTTAATACAAACTTTTCACTAGGTTCAATAAGAGACCTGTCAATTTGTAAAGTGGTTCAGTTCTTTCTCCTCTCATTCTGACTATTTCTTGATTGTAAAGGAAAACTTTAGTAATACTGTCAGTCTTTCTAGCTGCAGCTGGATTTCCTCGAATATCCGTGAATCTCTAATACCAGTAGCATTTCCCTTGTCATAAGCTCATCTTGGTTTTCATTTAAAGCATGTGTCAATAGCAATTCAAAGATTTGTAGTTGATTGTTCTCAAGATAAATCTGGAGAGACTATGAAATCTCCATTGTTTTGGCAATTCTTTGGTTTTGAGAATGTCGTAATAGCTGATAGTATAATTAAAAGAGCTGGTTTACTGTCCTGTGGGTCTCCTGGGATCAGTTACACTTGTCACACAAAAGAGTCGATCCACCTATGGTGGAATTAAGCTTTGGACCATGACTTTTGCAGCTACATGACATGATGCATTTTCAAATGATCAGCCTTGGGTATATATTACAAAATAATAAAGTATCTTCTTATGGTTGCTTTTTATAAAAGCCCCTGTAGTCTTTCACTCTTAATCTCATATCCAAAAACTTCACAGCCTTTTTATCAGCAATTTCCTCTGATTTTAATGATCAGAAGAACTGAATAGAACATTTGCACTGAACTTCTCCAAAATATATGGGTTACAGAATAAGCTATTCAGTTCCTCTGAAAGGATATATAGTTATTATGGTGCTGAGGAGAGGAGATAAATAAGCCAATAAAAGGAAAAAGGAAAGATGGTATTTCCCCTTGGAGGCTAAAGTTGGTCAGGTTTCAATTTGCAAGCAAATGTGTAAGGTTCTCTTTGCTGAACCCCTCCAGAACAGGACTCTGCAGCTTTCTAGCTATTTTGTCACGTCAGAATAGATGTTAGGAAGACTTGCCTGAATACAGTGCATGAGTCCTTTCAGATATGCTGTCTATCTGTCATTTCAGTTAGAGTTTGGATGGCTGACTTTTGATTATTATACAGGTCTGATGTATACTTGTAAGAACTACACAGAGAAATCGCCCTTATTCCACCATGTAGCAATTGTCAGCTACATGTCTAATATATGCAGGTGGGATTCTTGAAGTCAGCGGGCTTGTTTCTTTCATGAGACAGCAAAGAGCATATTGGGATTTTTGTAAACTACTACTATAAGTTTTAACTCCCCCAGTCACGACTAATAACGCAACCTGATTAGTATTCTGACATAGCTTTCTGCTGCTGGAGCGAGTCTGGTTTCCCGGGCCCCAGGCAATGTGGGATGACATCTGATATGATACAGCAAGTCCAGACTACGTGACACTTCAGCTCAACTTACTGGGTGATCTATGGAGTGGGACATCTGTGGCAGCTACACTGGAAGCTATTCATCCATCTTTTCACATGGTGGTAGCGAGCTGAGATAATAGCTAGATCTGTGAAAAGAATCAGTGGGGACATTGCAGAAGACAGAGTAAGGAGGCCCTGGGACTTTGTAGACATCTTGTGACTCATTCTGCTAAGGGGAAAAGAACACCCTTCAGGTTTGTGGTACAAAAAAACCAGTATGTTACAGATCAAAGAAAAAGATCAGCTTTCTTACAATAGCTGAAACCACCACTAAAATTTCTGAGATGCAGATAGGTCCCCAAACTAAATGGTGTTAGGTGTTTAGATGTCAGAGGAATTGCACAGTTTTGCCTAAAATTTGCATGTTGTTGGAGATAATAAGGAGTCTTTTATTATTAACTAGGATCAGATAATGATTTCCTCTAGCCTGTCAGGTAGGCTGGCAGCCAGTCTGTGTTCCTGTTCTCCCTCCCACCAGTCATTCCTGTTTCCACTAAAAACCATTTTTGCATCTTCTAGGAGGCATGCTCACTGGAAAATTCAACATAATCAATGAAGTTACAGTCTCATTGTACAATTCCCAAAAACTGTGGGATTTCTCTGTATTCATATCCACAATTTGATCTTTTGACTTATTAAAAATGTCTAAATAGTTCTCATGTATTTAGTACTGTTTGAGTTATTTAGATGGAAGAACACCAGATCAAAGTGTTAGTCTAATATTCCTGAACGAACAGGATCTCATTTGATCTGTACACCATTAATTCACAGGATTCATTTTAGTAATACTGCACACTGCAGGAATAATTAATACAATGTAGTTGTATAGAATTCTGAGAAAATTAATATGCTAACTTTATCCTTGTTATTTGGAAAGCCCTGTCCGGGAGAAATTTAGGCAGAATCCTGCCCTCTGGCTGTCAAGCTGTTGTTAGTGTGTGCTTCAAGGTTCTCGCCATTTGGAGCCCTGATACGCAAACTACGCCAGTCGTATTGCGAAAGTGAGACATTCCAGCAGTATCACTGATTTTCATGCCTTTCTAGGTTTGCATGAATGCTTTGGGTTAAATTTGGATGTAATTGCTCGCCAATTTAAAACGCCATGCCCTCAAATATGTATTTTAAGATACATTTGGCCTTATGTTTAGTGAATGGCCATTTGATAGGTGGCTCAGTAATTTTAAATAGATTGGTGATTGGGAGTGCAGCTGTGGAGAAGGCTGCCAGAGAAAATAGCCAAAAGGAAGAAGAAAAGCAAGTAATAGATAGTGAGATGGTGAGAGGTGCATGACCCTCAAAATAGCATAGTTTCAAATGTATTTCCACTAGGATGGTACTTACAGCTGGGCAGCTGTTTATATTGCCTTTTTTGCACTGCTGTAGCAGGGGCTTGTAATTGCAGAATAGCCTTCCCTTGTCCAGACTTGCCTTTGCTTCTTGCATATTGTGCTGAAATAACCCAGTGGGTGGGTTTCTGCAAGCAAATGCCCCAGGAAAGAGGAGCCTGATGTTGGGTTGGAAGAGACATGTGTAAGGAATCCAAAACTTTGGCTAACCCAGTGCCATTTTGGTGAAGTTAATCTGCTTTCTAGAGGTCATATGGGCAAGAATGCTGAACATCTTGAGTTTCACTACTTGGTTTGCAATTGTCTGAAGTTAAAAGCTGTGAGAGAGTTCACAAATTTATCTGCAGGTCTTCTAACATAATTTTCATGAAAAAAGAATTTGTCATAATAAATGTATTTTTCAGTAAAATACTAGTTTTAGTGGAAAAATACCTGTTATGTTTAGGGATTTTTTTTTGAGAATAATCTGAAGTGGGGCACTGCAAAGCTGATTTGCTGTGGTGAGGAATTTTGCCACATACTTCCTTTTCCTATGGGAAGAAAGGTAAAACCAGAGCTGTTTCAAAACATCCCACTGTTTCTATCCCACAGAAATTTCAGGTACTTTAAGCACTGTTTTCAATAACAAGTCAAAGCCTAAGAAGTTATTTTTATTATTGAATGAAAATTTCCAAGATTACTGCATTGAAAGCTTTATAAATTTTGTAGTTAATACTACAGGAATCATAAAAATCACTACCCTTTGTAGTTAGTTTGAGACAGAATAATTTAATGGCCTCATTCTTTTCTGAAAACTCAGTGAGGTTACTTGTCCTATGATAAATTAAGCTATGGTTTCTTATGATGCCAACTGCAGTAAAGGTGAAGAGGCCATCATCATGTACTCTGAAGTAATCAGGACGGGAGGTTTTGTGCACTGTATTTTCCCAAAGGAAAAAACCCCAAACCTTTCAAATGCAGGCATTTGAATAATTTTAATATCTAAAAAAATGTCTTTTAAATGAACAAGAAGATGTATTTTGGCTTATTTTATTAGCTATGGCTAATGAGTTATTTCTGGTCAGTTCCCTAGTGCAGCTTTCTTATAGAATCATAGAATCATATGGGGTTGGAAGGGACCTCTGGAGATCATCTAGTCCAACCCCCCCGCCGGAGCGGGTC
>JAOXNO010000052.1:35955460-35985700 GCA_028565335.1 Limnodromus scolopaceus | reverse complement strand
AATCATCTTTGTGGCCCTTTGCTGTACCCTCTCCAGCAGTTCCCTGTCCTTCCTGAACTGGGGAGCCCAGAACTGGATATTCTCCTATTGTAAGGAGAGTACCTTATTTCAAACAAATGTAGCGAAAGAAAGTCTACACATTGCACTAGTCAGAAAAAAAGAGCTATTTCTGTTTCATATTCATTTCCCCTTACGTTCTTTAGATTTTTTAAGTTAGGTTCTAATGTTGTGTTGTTTTTACTTTATACAAATTGTTTTCCCATATCTGGGAACAACTGTGACTGAAAAGAGCAAGTAAGAGAGAAATTTGCTCAGAACATCTAATTACATTAAATTTAGTGCTATGAAACAGAGTAAAAGGAATTTTAGTATCATAATATCTTAATAACTGTGTGCTAACTGTGTCTTATCTTAATAACTGTGCAATTTTGGAATGTTCTCGGAGAACCAAAATCCATTCCCTGTTACCTGAATTAAAATTAGGCTGAACAAAGTGGTAAGATGATTAAGTAGGCCTTATTGCATATGTTAGCTTGGTGTTTCACGACACAAAATTAACATAGCCATGCCACTTTTGTAACTGGAGTAGCAAAATATATACATCAACAATTAATCAATGCAGAGTTTACTGCACTTCTCATGGGAACTTAGTGATAGCACAGTTCATGGCTGAGAGAGGGATGAGAAGTCATGCATTAGATTTGATTTTAAAGTAATCAAGACTGGAAGAGCTATGTATAAGCTATAACAGGAATAATTTGTTTCATGCAATTAGATTTTTTCTAATGCATATCCAAATGCTCATACAAGTTCTCTTTCTGCTGAGTTTCAATCAGAAATATGCCAAAGAACAGAGATGTTCCTGTTTAATGATGTTTGTTTTCCTCAGAGCAGCACGAAGCATTTCAACATTGTACGGAGCTGATCGGGCAACTTTCTTAATACTGAAACTTGATAACTTTGAAAGCTGATCACTTAACTTGGAGGATTCATTATTGCAGTGTGAAGGGACAGTTACATCACTAGATCTGTCATAGCTGGCCCTAACCCAACAGCATGTCAGAGGTTTAGCATTCAGCCGTGTCTTCCTTTGGTCATTGCTGTGTTTATTGTCAGGGACAGGTCATGACCAATTTAGTTGTTGCCTCATTTTGCAGTGTTTAGGTTAAGTATTTATTACATTGAATCCTTGTCATAGGTGCAAGCTCTAGGTCTCCTTGGTGTGCTTCAGCATTTGGCATACTAGTTTAAAAATTGTATTATTTGGATATGCATGCACTGTGGGTTAAAAATGTGCCTCAGCTTCTTAATGACTAAGGATTTTTGAAAATAACGCTGCCTGTTTATTGCAAATTTGCATGATTATCTAATAATAGTCGTACTGGCAGATTCTTGGCTGTAGCAGTGTATCTGATTTTAAACATACAACGAAAGGTGCAGAGTGGTCAGAGCCAGTCCAGAGGATAGAAACAGATATGATCAGAAAAACTATGATCTCTCAGAAAAGATTGACAGAACTGGGCTTGTTTAGACAGGAAAATACAACTGACATGAAAGAGGATACCAGTCTTAAAAGGAATAAAGGTTATCACAAATAGGAAGGTAATAAATTGTTCTCCATGTCCATTGCAGATCAGGATAGGGGATAGGACAGTAAGTAATGTGATTCTTTTTCAGTGAGGCAGCTTTAGATTGGACATCAGGAAAGAAAAGCAACCAAAACCACTTTTCTAACTGTAACAATAGTTAAGCACTTGGGTATGTCACCCTGGGAGGCTGTAGACTTTTCCGCACACTGGAGATTTTCAAGAACAGATTAAGGAAACAGCTGTCAGAAATCATTTTGGTATAGCTTATCCTGCCTTCTTGAGGGAGATGGATTTTATGACCACCTAAGGTTTTGAGGTACCCTCCAGCCCTATATTAGAAGACTTAATGAATTTCACTTTTTTTCCATCAAAGAGGAGTCTTTTCTTAAACGAGGATTGCTATCAAATTTACTTTTTCATTGAATATGTGGGTATAGGAATGTGTATATGTATATGTATCTCTCCAAATTTATTTCTAAATTATTGCTGTCATTGCTAAATTATTTTCTAAGCTATTAACTATTTTTCTCTCTGCTCTCCATTATAAAAACCCTACCATACTTCTCCTTTCCAGTTTTGCCTCTGAGAAATGGGGAGCAAGAAGAAAAATGGTAAATGTTAATCCTTTGTTCCTCTGTCAGCTGTAATTGCAATACAAAATAGGGTCTTGATTGCTTTATATGGGTAAAATTCCAAAAATAAATTAGATTTTTAATTCCAATTGAAGTAAAATATTTCAGTCACTCATAGTTTTACCATTTAGCAAATATGTCACTCCATGACCTGAATCCAAATTTTCACTTGCTGTTTTTTAATTAATAACCAATATTTGGCTTTTCCTTTGGAATTCAGTATTAACTAAGCTGTCAAAATTAAAGCATTTAAACACTATCCATGGTTTCCATAGCTTAGAAGTGGCAAATCGTTGTGGTTAAAAATTGTAATAAATTGTCAGTCTTCGTGCAGAACCATAATGCTGTGAATTTTTATCTACAAAATGCCTAAAAATTAAAAGAACATTACGAAATACACATAATAACCATATAGAAATAGTCTAATAAACATCACCAATGGTAGTGCTGAGATAAATACATCGCATTCAGCATGAAAATGTTTGTCTTACACTAAAAACTTTTTTGAAATTTTGTGATTTTCTTCTAATAACATAACTGCAAATGATGAGAGCATGTGGCATCACAATCCTTGGCTCTTGATACTCAGGAAATGTTTTCTGGGTGTTTTTACAGTTTTCTTTGTTGCATTGCTATCTACTTCCTCTAGTCATGTTGTTGGAGTGATGTGGAACTTTGCTAGTGATAAGACCTTATGCTACAACTCCAAAAAGAAAAATGTTTCAAAGGCACTTTATCCGTAGTTTTACAAGCAGTCATTATTGTTATTAGGAGTTCATTTGCTTTCCCAGTGTCCCAGAAATAATAAAATAACTAAGAAAAAACCAAACCACACAAGTGTATCTTGCAATTCAGGAAAAAAGGTTAAGCTCTTTAGCCCTGAATTATTAGAAATTACTCTTGCTTTCTTTAAGTACATTTGAACTTAAACATGTCTAAAAAATCGCAAAGTTCCAATACTTTTTTGGTGCATGCTTTGAAAAAATATAGAGGAGGAACATGGAGTCCAGCTGATTAGCCTTGATTTTCTTTTAGAAGTAATTTTACCTGTGCTTATACAGCTATAGATAAAGTATATGTTATTGAAAAATTTTCCATGAAGGAACAAGTAAAGTTAGTGGTATTAGTGTAGGTACATTTCCTTTCCTGCAGGAGGCTTTTCCAACGACTTCTAAGTGTTTACTTACTTTTAGGTGGAGAAAGATGAAAAGGACAGGGTTTGCAAAATGTTTCTTATTTGTTTGGAATTGGTACTTTTACAACTGCCATTACTTTTCATGGAATAAAAATTCAATTTCAGCTTCAATTGCGGCATCACGTTTATGCAGAAATGTAGTGCTACAAACGAAATAGCTGGGGAAGGAAGCGTGCAGTCAATGATGGGAGCCAGCTCAGCTCCTCATTCTGATCTGTACTTCTGTTCTTCATGTATCTTCTTCTGAGGTGAATTCTGGATGATTTCTTCTTCAGTGCAGGGTAGGGACTTCATATAGCTAATGTAATTCATACATGCTCGCTAAAATAATTCTAAATTCAGATATACCTTCCACTCGTCCATGAAAAAGACTTTGAGTACTGACCTCCTCTTAACTGCATCTTAGTATATAGACTAATTATGTCTTTTATGTAGTAATAATATATAGATATATTTTGTGTACTTAAATATCAACAGTGGCATTAATAACCATTCCATCTTTATAAAAAGGAGAAGATGCTATTTGGTAGGTACTATTCTCCTGCATAATATGATGTCTTGGAGAATAAGATCCTAATTATCATTATATATTCAATATGGGACCCAGGATTCTGCTTTGCACATTTTGATTTGAAGATTGAGAAGCCTTTTCTTGAAAGGGCAGCAGGGGACTTCTTCCATGATTACTTTATGAAATATTGTATGCTCAGAAATTGAGTATGAATATATGTGTGCACACACACATAGGCACAGAGAGCAGGTAAAATTTTGACGTAAAAAGCATGCTGGCCTGATATACCAACTTCATTCTTTTTACATTTGATTCCATCTCTTCCTTCTTTTCTCAGCTTTAATGAAATGGGGAACTAATGAAAAATGTTTGCAGTCCTGATTATAGAGCACTGAGCGGTACCGGCTCTGAGCGCATGCACATATGAATCACATCTCAAATGGATCTTTGATTGCTCATGTGGCTTTATACAGGTTATGATTTGTGATATCAGGGAGGACCAGAAATCATTTTCAATACATTACATTACAGTGCACTTCAAATCTGCTGTGGAAAAACAAGTCAAGTGTTCTGCTAGCTAGTTGCTATCCCCATTATTATGGAATGCTTTAGGAGGTTTCCTTTTATTCATACCAGTTGTGTGGTTTAATTTAAATACTAAGCTTCTAAGTTGCTCCCTTCATTTTGAAAGGGTACTTCTAAAAAAATTGAGAGAATTCAATCATTGGTTGGAGACACAAACGTAGTATAAATAAACCCTGTCTTTGTATGTCTGATGATTTCTGATTTAAATAGTTTTTATTAAATATGAAATGTCCAAAGTACTTAATCATTGTTGGTTGCAGGATAAACCATTTTACAGTACTTATTCTCCAGCATCTTATCTCCTAGCTGCAGGATGTTTGCTGATAATGCTGCCTTCATGTTAGACAAGCATACAATAATTTGATTGTTCCATTTGCTATGTTGTGCAGAGCGGTAGTTTAAAACTAAAATCCTTTCATGTTTTCTGCTGTGACAAAGTCTATTGCTTTTATTTGTTGTACATTGGAAAGCTTCAACATTATTATTGCAGATTTTCTTTTCTTTTCTCTTCTTTTCTCTTTTCTTTTCTTTTCTTTTCTTTTCTTTTCTTTTCTTTTCTTTTCTTTTCTTTTCTTTTCTTTTCTTTTCTTTTCTTTGCTTTGCTTTGCTTTGCTTTGCTTTGCTTTGCTTTGCTTTGCTTTGCTTTGTTTTTTCTTTTAACTTTTTCCTTGCAATCAATTTGATACATATGAACATCGTGTAACCTTATACTTGCTAGATCAAGAGTGTGGCATCTTATGGTACCTGAACTTGCTCTTCAGGCATTCACCAAGATGGCTCCAGATGCACAGAAACTGTTATCTGATGCTCATGATCTTAACTGCTTCTGTTCATAGTGGGTTACGACTTTATCAGGATATGTCAGACCCTATCAGGATATGTCAGACCCTGACTTTTTGCTGGTATCGTGTTAGAGAGCCTGGTTCAATTCCATCAAAGCCAAAGAGCAGTTTCCAATTCATTTTGGCAACTATGTTCACTACAGATGTGTATTCAGCACCCTAGAAGGTAAACACGATACTGCTGGAAGACAGATGAGTGGAGTATGCTTTAATTTTCCATTACGATTCCTCTTTACTGTTGGTGCAAAACACAATTTTGAGGGCTATCAATACCCAAATGGTGGCAGTCTTTCTGCACCTGAATGTATAACTGCTTCTCCACTTCATCCCAGCCGTAGCCTCTGTACTGAATGCCTTCAAAACAGGAGGCAACGTGGCACCTACCTCCAGCTTTGGAAACCCTCCCAGAATGTAACCTGGTGGGCAAAAGGACGAACTATCTGATTTTCTGAGTGTGGCAGGTTGTGGTAATGGTGCTTGTCTACTACCTGTTTGTAGTATGGCAGCGATTTCAGGCCCACCTCATTTCCTAATCTACATATGCTGTGTTGGGCATATACAAGTAGCTGCCCCATCTGTAGTCATGTTTATTTGTTTTAGAGAATTCAACTGGCATTAATTTACAAAAATGAGGAAGGGTTGCCATCTACAATTATTAATTAGCATGCACATCTGCCGAGAAGGTGTTTCCATAAGCCTGTCTGAAGTACTTTATTGTTGTTGTTTTTTTCATTTGAGGGGGATCAATGCTAATTTTCAGTGTTTACCAGCAATCATAGATGACTTGCAGTTAAAAAGCCATCAGCTCTGTCACATTTTTCAGTGAACAGAATCCCTTTCCAGATGGCCCTTCATTTGGATAATGGACAGCCTAAGGGGATAAAAATGTCACCTGTTGTAGCTAGTCAACAATATCAATAAAAACAGAAGAATAGACCATTCATAAAATGGGCACCAGCCCAAAAATAATTTGTGAATTGTATAGTGAATGTTTTTGGTAGCAATCTTGCTTTAAGAATTCACAGACATCCTTAAATCTGGTCATTATTGGTTTTGCACTAGCTGTTACCTTGCTATTTCATCATGAATGAATCTAATTTTTCTTAATGTATTTTGTGACAAAAGAGAAAATATGTGAATGATTACATTGTGATTATGATTGCAAAAAAAAATCATGATTGTAAGTAGGTAAATAATAGATTTCTTGGCTTGTCTCTTACAGAAAATAAATTTGGAAGGTGCTTCAGGTTTAACAGAATATTCAGGTTGATTCAAACTACTGGAATTAATTGGTTTATTTTATTTTTATTTTGGCAGGCTTAAAGGTGTTTTAAAAGTTACAGATAATTAAGTGATATGGCAAATATGTAAATTAAAATTATCTCTTATATGAAAAAATATTTTTAAAGAAAATTCTGAGGGTCCCCTCCTCATCTGGTAAGATCCAATGAATTTCTGAAACATTTTGCAGTGTCTTAGTATGACTTTTTTGGCCAAATAAATGTTTTATCTGAAAATTTTTGGACGGCAGTTTTGGCAATCCTGTTAATCTTGTGTTAACAATTATAGCTGGGGATACCCGAAATGTGTATTTCAGAGTTTTCTGGTAATTAGATCAAAGTAAAATAGATAAAAGCCCAAGATAGGAAACCAGATCTCCACGTAACCAGAAAGAGGTATCTCCCACAGATTGTTCTGAGAATCTTTGAGTTCTTGCTCAATGTTATCCACTGGAGGATGAGATTATCTGCTGGAGGACACTGCCTCTCCTCACTGCTGACAAAAGGAGCCTGGAGACACGGACCTCCAAATCCGAGCATGAAGCCAGGTTAACAGGTCTGAGCGTCACTAAGTGTCACTGAGTGTCAGTGAGCGTGCACCAGAAGAGCACCAGCTGGAAGCTAGAAAAATACAATATTTCATGGCAGGTTATTGTAGCATGATTTAGAAAACCATCAGAACCAGTTTGTTTATGTCAAGTGTGAATGTGTGTGAGTGGCCCAGGTTTAAGCACACAGATCTAAGTAGAAGTGAAATTACTGGTATGACTGTATTACTACTTAGGATGTGAAGTATAGTATTCATTCCCCTATGTGTCTGAACAGTCTTGAAAGATGATTTAAAATATGTGTGTGCACTGTGAAATATTAGTTAAAAATATGGGTTGTGTCAAATTAGGGTCAAAATAGTTACATCTGTGCCATCCACCCTGACAGGGAGTGGGGATTTCTGAGTTTCTTGTCTACTTTCAGCACATTTTATATGAAATGCCCATTCTTTTTCTCACACACTCTTTATTTGTGCTTCACATGACAGCAAGAGTTAGTTCATTCATAATCCATCTCTTCTTTAGGACCTGAAGGCACTTGTTGACAAACAGGTGATGTACACACAGGAAAACAATTAAGTGGCTGTCTTGCAAAGCTTTCACCTTGAAGGGATACACCAGAGCAAATGGGAGGAACTGTGTCCTCTTTATATTTTTATGTATTTATAGTCTCATAGAAATTTAGATGATGATTCCGTGATTCCCATTCAGAGACCTCAGGTTACTCTGCTGCATGAGGGTTGCGTGAGAGTTGTTTTTTCCTATCTATTCAGCAATTCATTCAGATCAGGCATAAAATTTTGGACTAAGGTACTTGACCAGATTACTTAGTAAGAGGAAAAACCATGTTTTCCTTTAATAATAACAGTGATTTCCATTGTATATCCTTCTGGAGAGAAAAAGCATATGTCAGTGACATTGTTTTTCACTTGTAACTCCCAGTCAAGAAATAGATCTTGAATGTGTGACAGATATCATAGAATTTCCACTTACAAGCACAGGATCATTTTTTTAAATGAAAAATCTTACTCATGCTGTGCAAAGTATTTTTAGTAATTACTAGTGTCTTTCAAGTACACACTAAATACTCAGCTCCATCTCTTTAAAGGAAGTAATTTTGATGCCCTAAGTATATATTTACTTTTGAAAAATCATACCAGAGTCTTCTGAAAATGCATAGAAGGTAAAGATGTAAAGTAATGAAACCCATGGAGTTACACTGAGTTGGCCTTGAGTAACTGAATTAATGTGGTATGTGTATCAGCAATAGTGCCTTCAGCTGCTAACAGCTTCATGTGTAATATGTTGTATATATTTTTAAAAATTAAACTATGTTAATTGGAAGTCTTCTTTGCAGCTGAAAAAATGCTGAACATGTTGTGTAGAGATAACCCTCCAACCATCTGGAGAAGATAGTGTTTTCCCTTGATACTTAATGACCCCTGGTTAATGTAAAAGCACTGTTTATGAGCTTAACTGAGATCAGTAATTAGCTTTTTTTAGGTAGGAGGTAGATTGAGTTAACGTAAACTCTGAGTGGTAATGGGAAAAACAGTGGAAATCTTCAGAGTAGAAGTTGTTTGAAGCAATGTTCTCAGAAAAGAAGAAAACCTGTGAGTTACTGGTGGACTTAGAGCATATTTTGAAGAATATTCTTTCACAAGAATAATTGTAGAAGTTTTTTGTAGGGCTACATATTGATTGAAACCTATCACATTTTATTTTCCTGACTGTTTTGCCATTTGTTGTTTTAGCTTAGAGTAAATTGGGCAGTTTATTTTCATAGTAGAACCATTTTTCTTCCAATAGCAGGTGAGTTTGAAAATACAAATGTATGTCAGCTTTACAATCTGATTAAAAAATACTAAAACTAAGTGTTTTCAGCACAAGAAGCTGATAATACCATTCATTTCTTTCCTCCCTCTGTGGTGCTTGTAGCCAGGCAGGCAGAGGTGGCCATCCCCCACGGGAGCTGCAGCTGGAAAGCCTAATCCTTCTTGCCATTGTTTTATTTGTTCTTCATATGAAGTTAAATAAAATCTTTGACTTTAAACTTGTTGTAAGGAATCTAGCAGGAATGTGGATACAGAAAATTGCAAATAAAATCACATAGAATACAAACTTCCAGGGAATCTCTTGATACTAATTAAGTAAATTATACTTAATTTGGTGAAATTTCAGTCAGACCAGCTTTTATTTTTTTTTTGCACAACAGAGTGTTTTTGCCAAAAGAGTAAATACTTTGATATTTTCCTTAAATATTATGTCGTGTGAAGTATCCTCTATCAGATAGTATGTTTAGTTCTTTGGTTTTTACTGTTATTCTGAGTATCTTCCTCTCTTGCAGAGTATTACAAGGCTGTTCTTCCACTTTGAAGTGTGTTTTCTCTCCCATATCAGAGTACTGTGAAAATAAATAAATTCAATACACTATTTATATAAGAATGTGAAAGATGAAATTTGTGTCTCATTATGTGAATGCCAAAGCACTAGTTGTCTTCTCCAAGGCAAGGTTTCCTATCATATGTATTTGAAAGCCAATGTTATCTCCAAAGGGGCTATTCTAAAATTCACTGTTACTGCTCAATATTTAGCAATATTTTAGTGTTGGGTCAGCAATGAGGTTCCATAAAATATTTAAAAAGAAATACTGAGTTAAAAATTCCACTCCATTCCTCCAGCGTTTCCCTGGAGTTTAGGTGTGCATTTGCTGCACAGATGGTGCAGCAGCGATGTCACACAGTGCTGTCAGATCCCTGATATACGTAGTGCAACACCATGAGTGCAAGATAAATGAAAGCCTGAGCTTCACATTTCCCAGTGTTTTAGGGATTAATTCTACTCTTTATTGATCCACTGATGCCTCCTGGAAAACGTCAAAAAAAAATCTCTCGATGAGAATATAATTCTACATCTGCATTATATGAGATGCTGTCTTAGTTTACTTTTATCATTTTTCATTACTATTGACATTTCTTTGAATTTATATGGTATTTTTTATCCTGAGGAGTTTATCAGTCATTGGCTCTGATTCCATCAGATATCATAGTTGTGGTTTGTGAGGTCAAAGGCTTCCACAATTTATCTCTGCTATAATAGAGCCATGGCTCAAGTGCTTGTTTTTATAAGGCCTTATAAAATCTTCAAATTAAGTTTTGGGGAATGTTTTTTTTTTAATAGCCCATATTTTTTTTAGAAGGTTCATATATGTACTTACTGTGTCTGCATATAAGTTGTAGGTAAATGTTAATTTTTTTGGTATACACTATAATGCACTAAGGCTAATACAGACACAGCAAATGACTATGATTAATGGGTTAAGCTTTGCACTTTTCCAAAGAAGTAATGCATAAGAGCTATCTGAGCTTCTCCTGCAGGATAAAATGACTTGTGGGCCTCCTCGTGCATCTACCCAGCCTTTATCAGAATTATTTTAGTACTGTCTGGTCAGTGTTGCTACTTCATTTGTGTTATAGTTGTTTCTAAAAGTACCTCTACATATTCATAGTGAGGGACCCTTTACCTTACAGAGAATTCAAAGTTAAATGGGCCAAGAAAAGGAAGTCACTTTCTCTGCTGTACAAGTGAGGAACTTAGTTGCAAAAAACCAGGTAATTTGTCCAAGTTATACAGTGAACTTACAGCTGGTCTAACAAGTGACTCCTTACCTGCAAAGTACAGTGCCTTAAGTCAGTTCTCTGCCACTATTGATGAGTATTTATGTGTATACAAATACTCATTTTGTGCTGTCACCCTGCTGACATGAACGACTGCTACCAAATGATTAGGAAGGAATCAAAGATGAGGTTAGCAACAGGACATCTCCAAGTCAGGTCCTCACAGCACTTCCTGTACATTTTACAAGCCGTGTAGCATATTCTGCTTCTATTACAAAATGAAGCATCTGATTACAGCAGGTTATCTGAGGTGATGTCAAATCACATGACACAAATTAAAAAGTTTTGCTAGTGCCAGATGCCAGAAATAATAAAATATTTATCATTCTTATGGGCTGGTGCTCAGCCAGCAGTTACAAAAACCTAAATTATGCTTAGTGTGCTTAGTGTGCGCTATGGATTCTGTAGCGTGAATTTCCCTACACTTTCTGTAGGGAAAGTGAGATTTTGCAAGGTTTCAGGGAAGAGGTGATATGGCAGTATTTCCTACCTACTCTAGTATAATCCCACATACATTTGGAATGTGCCCCGTTCCCCAGTTGATTACTGGAGGGTAGTGTTCAACATGCCATAGCAGCATGATAACAGATACAGTGGCAATGTTAAAAATAAAGCATAAGGTGGGGGATGAAATATATTGACTTTGTAGTCAGTGAGAGAGCAGTTCCACTGGATCAATGCTGGACGTGGTCAGAGTTGTGGCACAGGGCTTTTCTCAAGCAACCCCTCTGCTAATTTAAGATCATTGGTCTGGAGACGCTACAAGAAGCTGAATAGGTATGAAATACTTTGCTGCGTATCGCCTGCTCTCTTCTTTATCCTACATTGAAGAATTTGAAATGTGCCTAGTCTCCTATGAAATAGGACTATGCTCAAAGACATTAAACAACTTTAGACTGAAAAACCAAAATCTTAGTGCAGTGATTCTCAGTCAGTGAGGAACGAAATACTCTTTAGCTTAACTAATTCAGTTCTGGTTTTATCCCTTTAAAATCAGTCAGGATTATACATTGTATAAATATTATACAACCGGTTTTGTAGCAGTTTTAATTTGGATTACATTTGATCAAATGTCACTTTTATGTCATACAATAGAGTGATTTTTATGTCAGAAAAAAGAAAGGCCCAAACTTGTGCCCGTTATGTTTGCTAGAAGTTTCCTGTCACTGACAGATGACAGGGTTGCCGTATTTCTGGGACAGTGGTCTCACCACTCCTGTCTCCCTAGTGCAGGGGAGTCTTAGCTGTTCCTGTAGCACCTACAGGGTTTCTTTAGATGCTCAACTGTTCCAAAATCAAAACTCTTGATATGTGGTATGCTTAAATAGCTACAAAGCAACCACCTGAGGTACCTCAAAGAGGGACCAGGTAAGCAATTGGTGGTCAGAATTGCTACATCTTTCTCAAGCCAAACCATTCTATCCTTCAGTTAAAGTAAGGAGATAAATTAGCTATTGAAAGATGGACATGCATGTGGAATCCTTAAAATCACACGCCCAGAGTGGTAGTCAGGTATTCTACTCTTCATGTTCTCATAGACCTTTTCCTGCACATCGTATAGCTAACAGTTTGAAAGAAATTCAGTGAAATCATGAAATCCAGTGTGCATATGGTAATGATGCTTCACACAGGCATGAGAGGAAATAAAATGACAATTTGTGCATGAGCTCACAATTATGTACAATGCTTATTTTAATCCAAAAATATCAAAGATGTTTTCATATCTGAACTCTTTTTCCCTTTTACTCAAATTGGCTTTAGCAGAACAAAATGATTATGAAGCCCATTAATCTTAATTTTTCACACTGAGATTCATTTTATGCAACTGGAAGCTACAGAAATGGAACCATCCACATCTTTCTCTGTCACTAGGATATCTAAATGTAATGCAGATTGAAAATTAAATGCAAGAGACAAGATAGCAGTTCTAATAACCTAGTAATTTCTAAATAAATAGACTTAGATTGATGGAAGAGAAAAAAAAATCTGTTTTTCCCAATAACACAAGCTAATAATACTTGTATAAAAAAGTCTCAAGTTGATTAGGATTTTCTAAAGCTTTAAATTTATTCCGATCTATTTAAATGTATTGGAAGTAGAACTGATACTTACTCTACTGCCTTATATCTTCTTTAGCCACTAACAGGAAGTTGTAAACTGTGGCAGATTTGGATGGGAGTATTTTAAATCTACTTTGTGTAGTTTTATCAAAAGGGCAAGATAACCAAGAACTTGGCTCAGTGTATTGAACAAATATTCGTTTTTCTTAACTCAATACGTAACCTCCCTGAAGTCCATACTCCTATCCAGTAATATAACTTTCAACGTTGTGATATTTTAAGAAGACTTTTTGGATTCTGTTTTACTTAGTTCATAGCAATTATTATCCAAGAAAATAAAAAAGAATGTTATTTCTGCTAACGTTTTTACAGGAGAAGAAAAGGAATAATTTTCCACTACTGAAAGATTTGTGTTTTGCAGTGAGTGTACAATAGCAGGATAGGATTCAGAAAATTATTGGTTCAGAGGTAACCTGTGTACCTTCCCGTAGCTGAATGAGTATTTTTGCATCTTTTAACTTCCTTTTGTAATGTAATGTTTCAGTATAACCCACCCACCTCAAAAATATAAGAATACAACTCTCACCCTCTTTGCTTGCTTTCATTTAAATTCAGATCAAGTGAGCTAAACCCATCAGTTTCATCTGACATTGGTGGAAAACTAGTCCAAGGTACATTAAAATGTGGCATTTTCACAGTTGAGTTCAGTGACCTTTTTACAAAAATTTCAGGATAATCAGGTAACTTTTAGAAGTGTTAATTTTTTATAAACTTTAGGGGATGGACCATGAACTTCTCACACACATTTATAATCTGTTAGCAATTACCGGGTATGTTCAATAGGAACTTTGTATCTCTCGTTTTGATTAGGAAAGCATTAACACACTTAACTCATGTGAGTGCTGTGAGACCTTTGGATATGTCAGCAGCTCTCCAAATTGACTCTACTGCTGGATGATAGCAAAGGTGGATTGGAATCATGTTTGAGTGCTTCTGTTCCTTACTTTCAGAGAGATCCCAGAGGAAGGTGCTGGATAATTGCTCATTCACTCTGAGAGCTCTCTCTTCATTATAAAATAAATAAATGAATAAAAGTGAAAGAGGAAATTGCACCGTTTGCTAAGTAGACCAGACATTACTTCATAATTGTTCAGCAGAGAAGAAGGGGAACCAAATCCTATGCTCTAAACCATGCAAGCACAAGAGAAGAAATTAAGGAAGCTTCTGTATCTGTGCTGTAGACAGCTGTCTGTGTTTCATCTACCTATCTGCCTTCTAGGTAAGGATCCTCCCCTCTGTAAGGCTATTTCGTGGATCAACATTAGAGTGGAATAAAGAAAAAAGCCATTTTCTAAATTATGAACTCTGTTATAGTCCTCTTTTTCTAAATTAGTATATACATGAGAGGTTTTTGTATATGTCAGTTGTATTATGACAGAGATTTAAGGAATGCACAGAAGGACGTAAGAGGACATATTACCTAAGTCTAGATGGAATTTTAGTCTACCATTTAGGTTTCTGGATTTACTTATCATACTCCAGTAGAGTATGATAGAACAGCAAGGACTAGTGTCTCTCTGACATGTTCTGTAATAGGGTGCCGTGGCCATTTAAATCTGAAATGGCAACTGTCAGAAGCAAGGCTGCCCATGCAAGGAAAACCCCAGGCAGCTGCAGAGGTGGAGGCTGAGGCAGATCTGAGGTGCTGCTGTGTTTCTCAGAGAGGGGAAACAGGATGCTCTGCTGTTCTTTTTAAGACTCGTCAGGTGCCTTGTTGTGCAGTAGCTGTGGCAGGGTGGCTCAGGAATATCCTTTCAAGCCAATCAGGACAAGTTTTGGAAGAGAGAGAATAGCTTATAATTTGCTGCCTTCCTAATAAGAAGGAGACGTGAAAGAGAAGAGCAATTGTCTGCTGGGCTGTCTGACTGAGGAACAGACATCAGAAGGCTGCAGGTGCACGGGAGTGTAGAAAAAACGTCATGTTCGCAGTGTTGCCTGACAGTAGAAACAAGGGTATTGGACTGAGGATTTTGTAGTGGACAAGGTTGGATAGAAACAGTTTAAAAGCCAGCTAGGTTAGCCCACTCAGGGCTAGAGCATGCTTCCTGATCCAAAGAGACAGTTTGCTTCACTATTCATTTGGATTAGAACAAGAGACTTGAATTAAATTTGAGGTCTGTTTTGTTTCAGGTGCTTTAGTGTTTTCATCTTTTAAAAACTTATGTCCCTGTTTTCTTACTGTAAGATTTACTGCTACCAGATTTCTAATTTGAAGATGTAGGCAAAGAATCAGATGTTTTTTCGCAATGTTAGATTAGACAGCGTGCTGATCAGTCAAAATTCCCTGACACAGGCTGTCTCCTGATGTTGTGCAGACAGTGCTGGGGTTCTGTGCTGATCTAGGAACCTAATGTCACCTGGAGATTAAAGCTGAAACAAAATAACCAAAGTCTGCTGAGAAAGAAGAATGCTGCTTGATTTGCACAGTGTTCCTTGAACAATATGCTGATATCAGAAGAAACAATAACAGACTTTCAGTTAAAATACTCATGCTTTTTATTTTTATTTTTTTTATTTTTTACTCATGCTTTGTATTTTTCCAGCAAGAATCCAGAGAAGACCAATACAACCAATAATATGTGGTAGTGTGAGGACAAAACATTTGGAGTTACAACAAACTGCTTTAGAACAAACTTGATGCAAGAATAAACCTTGCTGTTTGATGCAGGTTCTTTTGCCATGCATAAAGCAGTAACTATTTGGCAGTTTCCTCTCTCAAATTTTCTCTGATGTTTCTGATACCTCTAATTGCAATATGTAAATTAAAATAAAACCAAAAGCAGAGTAGTCATGTGGCATAGAGAGAGGGCAAAATTACAGAGCTGCAAAGGTTTTGGATGTTACTCTCTTGTTCATGGAGATTACCAGGACTGATTGCATGGAAAGTATGGGAATTCCTTTGCTGCTTCAGTTCAGCCAACCATTGCTGCACCCATGCTTAATGCATTGATACTATGTTCTGGCAGTATTGCTGTATAGGTAGAATCTTCTGATGTTTTGAGTAGGACCAGATGAATGTCCCTGCTCATGCAGGAAGTCTTCCCAAATTTCACTTTTAACTTCTTATTTTATGCAGAAGGCCCTCACATTCTAGTCACAGGAAGCAGAACAAAATCTTCACAAGGATGTGCATTAAATACATGTATACAAATATACAGTGTGCTTTACTTTTTCTTACTTCTATGAGAAAGGAGCTGTACCTAAGTATGATAAACATGCGGAACCAAAAGGCTATCAGTTTTAGGGATTTTTTTTGTGGCCATCACAGAAAAGGGAAAATAGGGGAAAATATTCCACAATCTGACATGTGGATGATCTTTTTGGTGAAGTCTAAGAAAACCAAGATGTGGCTATCATCATATACTAGCTTTTTAGCAATACATTAGACAGTATACTTCCTAAAAACCCCAGATTTAAATAGATCAAACTGTTGATAGCTGCATCCATAAAGTTTTATTCTAACTACACAACGTAAGGCCGTGGATACACAATGGGAAGCCAAAGCTATATATCTAGAAACCTGGAACAAGCCACATTGTGGTAGACCAAATGATGTATTTTGAAGTCTTGGAAATTTAAAAGCTGCGCTCTGAAAGACAGGCATCTGAAACTGCGATAAGTGCACCTTGAATTATCAAGATAAAGTTGCTGATCTTAGAAAATTTTAAGGTTCAGTGACCTATGTATTAACCAGTTTATGTCTCTGTGTCTGAAGAAGCCAATCACAAATACTATGTTAGTGTACAGATACTATGAGTATCTTACGTTAATTAAAATAAAATGAAGATTTGTAAATGTGTTAGCAGCAGGCATGTATGTCTCAAAGGGAGTCATATTGTTTCAAGCTTCAATAAACTATTGTGCATTGGAAGAAGACATTCAGCCCAGCATTAAAGCAGCATCTTGAGATAAGAAAAAAAAACCCCAAATCTAAGGTAATCCAAATTCGATGGATTTGGAAATATGAGGCTCACTTAACTCTCATAATTAAGTGTTTTCTGAATAATAACTTCTGGGTTTAGTACTGAAAGGTCTTGATTTGGGTGGAGGAAATATAATCTCTGACAGGGGTATTTTTTGAAGAAATTAGTATTATCTGATTTCCTGTGAGAAACTGAGCAAGTAGAAGTGTTAAACCTAATGAAAAATAATAGTATAAAATCTCCTGAATGTGGCCAATATGAATACTTGATTTAAAAATGTGGCAGTTAAGGAATCATGAAATTTTCTGAAACTTTACACAGAATAATTTTTTTTTTAGCATTACAAGAAACAATAATGAATATTTGTGCTTTGGTTTTGTTAGTAATATTCACTAATGCATATTTGAAAATACAGAATCTTGCATAAAATTATACTATTCTATGGGGATGGTACTCTTGGCAGAAATATGATGTTTTGATTCACCACAACGCACTTAAAAATACAACTATAATAAACTAGTGCACAAATATAAATAATAGCGGTAGTATTTTTATATGTCCATATAGTGAGATTCTTGGAATACATTATGCAATCCTCATTTATTTCATCTTGAAATACCCAAACTATTATTACCTGTATTACATCCAGTTTTGTAACAATCCTAAAACATTATTAGTGCCTAATGATGTGAAGACAAGTGCTTATAAAAACGGGCTCTTAAGCATAGTACAATGAAAACAACATCCTAAGAGTTATTTCTGATGAAGTGTAGGACATTAAAATGCTGCTAGATGATATCCCAGCTTGGGTTTAAAGAATTAATGAAGAACAAATGTTCTAACTGACATGTAAGCATGAAATTCTCTCTGTGGGTTGACCTTCATTCTTCTGCAGTTAGTTAATGAGGATTCTCTTTGTTATCTTTCTTTCCGAAGAACCTCGAGGCCTTGTATCATTATTGAATGAACACAATGTCACCTCAGCTGGCAGAAATGTTTTGTCTTTTGTCAGGAAAAGAAGTTTCCTCATGTCAGCTGGTGAAAGCACAACACGGCAACAAGCAATTGAGACCAGACATTTCAATTCAGCTAACTTAGCCCAGTGGAGATGTTTAACTGGCTGTAGTTGTTTTGATCAGAATATTTAGGCTTCATTATAGTATGACTCTTGCTTCTACTTCTGAAGTTTGTGTCTTATTGTTATAAATTAATGATAAACAAAAGCATTTTATCTGGAGAACTGCTCTCAGTATTCCCCTTTTAACAGTTAATTACCATTTGTTGCGGAACAGTATGTATTTTTTGAAATGAACATTTTAAGAACAGCTGCTTTTTATCTGATTCAAAATGACAAGTGTATTGTTAACTGTCAGTGGATCTTGTAAGGTGGGGATCACATCTGCTTAAAAAACTGGAGCTATAACTTGGAGCTTTTCTGTGGGCTGCATTGTATTATGCAGAGCTCTATAAGGGGCAGAATGGTAATTGCAAGTGTCATACAACATGAGCCTGTTACTTGGGGCACCCCCAGTACTCATTTGGTTTCCTCATTGCTTAGGGCACCCCTGGATATTGTACACAGCAGCAAAGCCAAAAAAGAAAAAAGTGAATTTTCTGACTGTACTTAAAAGTTGCACAGGGTGAATGTGCACATGGGAGGGGAACGAAGGCGTTTTTTGAAATCAGTGGAAGAAAAAGTTATTCATTAATTATTTACCCAGGTGTATTATATACAAGATATGGGACCATATCACAGACATACAGATCTCTGTTGAAGGAAGTACTAGGAGTGCAGATAGAAAGTGGTAACAGAGTTTTACAAATAAAAAAGCAAATGCCTTTTTTTCTGTCCTTTTTGGCTAGTAGGGGAAAAACTTGACACTGAGGAACACTTTCCTCAGTTTCCTGTCCTGTGGGGACACATGAGGATGGAACAGCTTTGGGGGCAGAACAGCTTTGGTTTTTGTTTTGTTTTAAAATATATTGCTTGTGATAAATCACTATTTTTCAACTGAAAAAAAAAAAATATGGTTGAAAATTTCAGATCACTCCAATCAGCTGAAACTTTATGTGAGATAATGGTGATTATTTTATTTAAATAGGGTTGCCTACTTTAAATCTGTGAAGAGCAATACTCTGTTATAGTCCATGTCATAAGGTAATGAGCAAGAGCAAATTAGACCTGAAATGATATGATGTATTCAGAGATTTGGTTGTGTTGTACTTTGCCTTATAGTCACTTTCCCTTTATTTTGAGGTGAGATAGTAGTAGATATGTAATATTGTGAATCCCATTTGTTATTAATGTATAAAGGAGAGAGAAATGGCATTTGTGAGGTTTGTTATCCCAGCATTCAGCTTGTCTTCAATCCCATAAATGGCATTTTTGAGCTGACAGGCACATATGTTTTGTTAAAGTCATTAAAATAATGCTGGATTAAATACTTCTCTAAAGTAAGTGAAGTACAACTGTGTTACCTTCTGGTTATTAGGATACATATGTCTAATATACATTCATTTTGGAGTCCCTTAGGGGACAGCCTTGTTATTAATACAGCAGAGAACAGCTGAGTGAGCATATGGTTTATTAAGATGTGCTTATATTAATGATATGTGGTATTATTCAAAAGGGTCACTGGTCTATAACTGAGAGCGCCTTTGTGATCGCTGCTTTGAACCACAGAGTTCCACAGGATTACTCTTGATCCGATCTATTTGTCTTTTGCTGGAAAAATCATTGTATTTGCGTCTAAGTTGGAAATTAATTATACACTTCAGAACCTAATACCATGAAAACTCAAGCAATTAATGAATACACAAAACTAAATGAAATCTTACAGACGTAATGAAATAGCACATGGGAAGGCCTAGAGCTCTTGTATTTCTGTAATACAGCAATCTGATCCATAATGGGACCTTCCACAATGTACATAATAAAGCAGAATAATCAAATAGTTCAAAATCAAAAATCAGTCACAATCCTGTCTGCATGACTTCTGCCCCCATACTGCTCAACTGATTTCCTTTTTGAATATTGCAGCTCCTGCTCGGTTGCTTAACACCAGATAAAATTTATGACCATCTTTTATTTTTAAGGCTGTTTTTCATTCCGTACGCACTGTGTTCTGCAGTGCACTACTGCATCTTTTACTGGAATGCCAGCCAGAAGATTGTATGAGCCTGAAAGTAAAAGCACGTGGAATTATGATTGGATAAGAAGATCCAGTGTGGAACAAGATGAGGACTTTTCAGTTTTATATTTCTTCCTCTCACTTTAAAGCTTCTCTGATCCCAGAAAAGGTGCAATCGGTGCCTAACACCTAGAATCACACGTGCTGTATCTGCTTTTCTTGATTTATGACGAGTTTGATACTTCCTCTGATACTGCTGAAACAGAAAAGGCTGTACTTGGCCTTTTCCATCCCTTAGCTCCTTAGCTTGTGCCTAGTTTGTTGCAGAGTACACAACTGCAGGGAAAAAAAATTACATTTAGAGCAAAGATTGTTTAATTAATGTTTCTAATCGTTCTGCGGATACCAAAAGAACGGCCTGTTGGATACTCTCCGTTGTTAGCAGAATCTGAAAACTTAAACATAATGACTCAGGCCCAGAACAGTGAAAGTAAAACAATACAGTAAGAACAATCTTTTAGCAATATTTTCTATACAATACATCTTAATTAATTTTTTTGAAAACTCAGGTTTACTTTTCAGTATTACTTCAAAAGCATTAGGGCAGGATCTATTAATAAGTTACATTTGTAGTCCTACGCCTGTCTTGCAACCAGTCACTGAATGTTGAGGCATGAACTCAGCTGTGAGACGTGGAACAGCAAAAGTTGGTCCAATTGTATAATAGTAAAAAAAAAAAAAAGTCAACACTTCTGTACTTCTGGCTCTATCGCTAGCTATCCCAAAACGTGCCAGGGACGTTTGGCAGCCTGCGTGGCAGGGGGTAAGGAAGGCAGTGTGTCCCCAGGGTTCCCCGCTTGGGGATGGGGGGGCTCTTCCTGGCCAGGGGTGGTGTTCTCTGAGCCCCGGTTTCCTCAACTGTGAACAGAGACATGGATGGCATTAGAGACCTAATAGAAGAACTATGGCGTTTGGATGGAGCATTTCACAATTATCTGAAAAAGCAGAGGGACTTTAAACTTCTAGGATCATTTCTTTGAAATATCCTCTAGAAATCTAAACCCTAAAGTAGCCCAACAATGAAATGTAGTTCTAATTTATAAATGTGTACATGTCATTTGCAGAAGTGGTGAAGTTCAACTATAAAAATAACTACAGAGTAAAAGCTTGCAGCAACATTTTGGGGTCCTGCTTCAGAGAGCAGGAGGGAAACCCAAACCAACTCTCCCTTGGACTAGAGAACAGGGAAACCACAGGAGTGTGAGGGGAGGTACAAGCAGGGTGTTTTGTGAGTGTGGAGCAGCAGGTGTTCAGAGTTAAGCTGAGCATTTATTTACATAACCAGCTTGGTGGAGAGCCAAAAAATGGGTTTTTGTCTTCAGGTGGGAAGGGTTATCTCTGGCTCACTTTGCCAGCTCCCCTCAAAAGGTGAGGGTAGTAGCTGAAGGAGGGGTATGGCTGCAGTATTAGCTCTGGCCTGGCCCGTGTTCCCCTCTCTGAGAGGCCCTGGTAGCTGTGGGTGCTGAGCCGCTCCATGGGCCCCCAGCTTGGGTCCATCAAAATGTTTTCCCACTACTGTGCGGCAGCGCGTTTGGTGAGGAAATAGCCTGAAATAGTGCACCAGCAAACGGTGGTGCTGACTCAGGGAAGACGACTTCCGTAGCTCCCCATGGCTCAGGTAAAAAAAGACAAAGATGGTGCCTGAGTGTTCTTGATTTGTTGCTTTGTGTTTGGCTTGTTTTAAAAGGCACTCTTAGGAAGTGAGCTGACACCTTCCTCTGCTCTTTTACTTTTTAATAAACTGATTCTGGGTGTGAGAGGGAGGGGCCTGCAGTTAGTGTGGCCATTTGAGGTGTGTGTTGGGGGGGTGTTCTGCTCTTGCAGGCCGGGTGTGTGGCTGAGGCCCTGTGAGACTGTGAGGATCAGTGGGTATAAATAGTCTTATGGCAGTAGGTGTGACATACCTGGTGAATTTTAATAATATTGTTGGTAGCGCTTAGTTTCTTTGAGGAATTAATTAATAAGAATCAGCAAAATAGAAATTCTGAGGTTCTGAAGTACTGAAGGTGCAAAGCACAAAGGAAAATGTGAGGTGGCTGTGAGGTGAGGCTACTTTTCCTGACTGAGTGTGGAAATCTTGGCAAAGCTGTGGGAAATGCTGTGGTCACCCCAGGGTTCTCATCTATGTTCCTGTCAGCTTTGGTGCACTGCTGGCTTCAGCTTCAACCTGGTCTTTACTCTTCTCCTACTGAAAAATGGCTGCTGGGAGTGCACCATACTGACCCCATGGCCTGGATACTTGTAACAGACTCAGAGGTGGTGGATTTAACTCTGTTTTTGTCTCACTCTTTAAATGGCGTGTCCACATCTAGCTCTTTTCTTTTTTTTTTTTTTATTAACATTTAAAACAGGGGAAGCATTTTACAGTGGTTTTGTGAGGGCAGGCTTTGATAGGTAGGCCTTGAGGATAGACTCTCCTTGGCAAAGAAGAGGATACAGTAGTTCTAAAGAGGCCTTAACTGTAGTTTCTTATTTTGGAGTTTAGTTTTTAAAACTAAGCAGAAACCTTGTAGTTGACCTAAAAATGGTTTTGTGGCCATTGTTTTTAGTTGCACAATGTATGTCAAAGAAAATTAATAGATGTAAGTATAAAACCAGTAGGGCATAAAGGACTTTTCTGGTCTCCCAAAATATTCCCCTAGTCTTACCAATTTCCTTTTAGTGAAATAACTGAAAGCATTCTTATCTTTATAAGAAAAGTGTGATGCAATCATCAATGTGCAAGCTTCCTTCCATGTATCCAATAATCTTTTATCAGCTACCTATAAGCAACAAATAGAAGCAAGAATAGTGACAGAAAAAATAACTCTAATATTCAGAGAGAACAGTTTGCTGCTGCTATTATTGGAATCTTCACACACGCATCCATACCTTCCCTGCAATACAACTGATTAAGCAGCTGCTTTCATGGAGATGGCCGCAGTTGGAATGTGGTTAGTCCTTCTTGAAATGGAGCTGTAAGTGGCATGGTTTCCTTGCCTACCTCTGGCTACTACAGGTTGACATAATGTTTGCAAGTATGAAAATGCAGCTCTTGCTTTGGATGGTATGGGGCAGAAAAATTCATGGTGGTAATTCACTAAAATCTCTCTAAAGAGGTGTCAATTCTTGCATAGCCAGTGGCAGTCTGGAAGGAAAAGAAGCAGTCAGCAAAAGCTTCATCTCTATTTCTTGCTAAAATAGGATTTTTTAGTAGGGCATTTTTTTTCAAAGGAAAAAAACATTTTTTTTTCTTATTTCTTTTAAGCTAACTCTGATCAATGTTGGTTGTAATAGCTATGAAGGTAAAATGAGGGAGTTGTTCAGAGAGGCAGTAGTCAGTAAGACAGAGTTGATTTTAAGCTATTAGATGCAGTGTAGTTTTCAAGAGCAAACACAAACACCTGTTTTATTCAGTGCGTGGAGGCATTGGTTAGTATCAGTAGAAGATGCAAACGATATATTTGAAGAATATTTGGCCATTAAAATGGAATATGTATCTCTTCTTAAGTTTCAGATTTAAAACTCTTGTTTCTGTTGTGAGGTTTCTTCCTTAACTTAATTAGTAACCACTGCTGGTGTTTGACATATACTAAGTGTACCGGAAGTTGGAAGACAAAGCTCCTAAATAATGCTGTGGTTGGCAAAGGACTGAAATATTCTGACACTTCTAATCTGAAAATACTTGAAATGTAACAAGCTGAGTATTCAGAAATTCACACAGTTCCATGAAGTTTTAAGACCAGAAGAGCGAGGTGTTGTACTTCAATCACACTAGAAGAAGCAGTTGATGCATAGTGCAACAGCAATAATTCCAAGATAGAAGTCTACAAATAATCTAGCTACAATTTATATTGTCAAGAGAATTCAAATACTTTGTAATATATTCTAATACATATTAATTTGAGAGCCCTATAGGGGACAGTTTTGTTATTAATACACAGAGGAACAGATGTGATAGCATATGGTTTACCAACTTGTATTTATGTTAATTCTATGTAAATAGGATTTTAATAAGGTAACATTAGTCTATAGCTTCATTTTCCTAATATATCTTTCTTCTTTGAAGATGATAATAGGATCATCTAAATTGGGGTCTAGGATCATAGAAAAGGTTAGTGGAAACAGTCTGTTTTAGAAGAATCTGTTTTAGGTAGTATGTAAAAGTAGGTAAAGTATACCTTTTTGAGAATTTGTGATCACTTGAAACTTCAATCATTAAATTATATTTGAATTATTTTATTCACCAATCCTACCACTTCCAAAAACACTGCCTGATACCTATTTTACCGGCTTTAAATTCTTATCTATTCTATGTTGATTGTTTGCAGTTTGAACTTCCATTCAGCTGGCTTGGCGAAGCTTGCAAGACTTCATAAAATCCCAGAAAATTTCCAGCATCAACTTAAATCTGATGTCTATTGAACTTGCTATGCAACCCACCTATTGCTGTCAGTTGGAAAGGCTGTGAATGCAGTTCTGAGTTAGCACAGGCTTCTTGGCAGCTTTCTCTGGGGCACAAGTTTTTTTAATTATGCTCCCAGGCACTGCTAGGAGCCATTTCAGTTTGTGATGAGCACAGAGTAAGCAATCTGTGTTCCTGCAAGCAGGAGGGGAAATAAAAAGTACCAATCAGCACTAGTGCTTCAGAGGACTTTGGAAAACTTTCTGCCTGCTATTAGGGACTGGTGTTTTAAAGGATTGAATCAATAACCTTGTTTCAGATGGGATAGAGTTAACTTTCTTTCTAGTAGCTGCTGTGTTTTGGATTTAGTATAAGAATGTTGATAACAGATTGTTTTAGTTGTTGCCGCGTAATGCTTATATTAAGTCAAAGACTTTTTTCAGCTTCCCATAGAAGCTGAGAGGGAACATGGACAGGACAAGCTAGCTGAAGGAATTTTCCATGCCATAGATGTTATGCTCAGTGTATAAATTGGGTTTGGCCGGGGTCAGGGATCTATGATCACTACTTGCGGTGGGCTGGGCAACTGATCATTGGGTGGTGGGAGTGACTTGTGGTGTATCACTTTATTTTGGGTATTCTTTTACTGGTACTATATTTTCCTTTACTGTTCTGTTATACTGCCTTTATCTCAACCCAGGAGTGGGTTGGCTTTTGTTTTTTTGCTTTCCCTCCTGTTCTCCTTCTTCCTACCCTTCCTCATAGGGGTGGAAGGACTGAGCAAGAGAGCAGCTGTGTGACAATCAACCATGACAACCAACTTTCCAAAGTATACCAGTGCAGCTCAACAGGATTTTGCCTTTGAGGTAGCACAAAAGTTTAAGTTCTGTGGCCTAGAAAGCCTTAAGCTGCATTACCTGTAACTTCCAGTTCATTACTGAAAAAGTGTAGATAGAGGTGCTATGTAGATCTCTCCCCAGTAGTTAGAGACATGGTTGCTTTTTTCTTTCAAGGAGGGATAAAAAACAAAATGTCTGAAACTTGACTTTCTAATCTACAGAGAGCTCTGGGTTTGGGATTTTTGGGGGGATGGGGAGCATAAATAAACTTTGTGTAGGTCTGTCAGAAATACTTTGTGGCTCTCTGGTTTTGTTTTTCCTTCAAGCTAGGGATGCTGCTTAGAATATCCTGCATGTCAGAGTTGTATGGTTATGTTTTGAATAAATAAACCAACAGCAGGATTTTTAATTGTAATTATTTGGAAAATGCTGATGGAAGTAAAACTTACAGTACTTCCTGCTTTTCTGTTCTGTTCCTTGAGTCTTGGGTGTAATCTAGGGCCCAGAAGGTCTGTGTTGGGCTGTTAGAGACGTTTCTGCACTGTAGAAGTGCCACACTTCTGGCTGTCTCTCGTGACTTTTTATACAGAAAGATCATATGAAAAATTAAGTGAATGGAGGTGGATGCTGCTTGGATCTGGCTGGTTAGTTGAGTAGCTGCATCAGATGATGTCTGCATTCCTGACTTCATGCTGGTTGTTTCCTAGCTCAGTAAATTCTTGCCTGGAAAATTTCAGCCTGTCATCCTGCAGGACTTTCATCTTGCACCAAAATTACCACTGACTGTTTGGGGGCTTTGAAATAGTCTTAACAGCATTTGCGGTACCTTCCATCTGTATATACTGGCAGTATGTACTGCCATCAGTCAGAGGTGGCAGACCTGCTATGTCTTAACTGTTTCTCTGGTTTTGTTGCTTAATTGACTATTTAACTTTATAAAGTAATTTGCTATATTGTGATTGTAAAAGCCATTACGCAGAGACAAATTGTGCTCCATTCAATAATCTATTCCATCATCTATGTGCTATGTAATAATGCACATGTTGAAACAGTTCATTCTTTCTTGCAGAACTCTGCTCCTAGGGTCTTGTCAAGAGTAGCAATAATGCATAGTAATATCTTTAAGAATGTTTAGAAATAGTAAATATGCATTTGTGCAGCATTATAGGAACAGCACTCAGGGGAGATAGGAAACAATGAAAATACTTTTATGTTTTGATTCCTTAGACAGATAAGCAAATACCCTAAACCAATGTGGAAACTAGACCTAAGAATTTAAAAAAAAAATGAATAATTGGGAGTCTTGTATTCCTTTGTCTGTATCTATAATAAACCATGCTTAAAGTGGTCAGCAAGCAATATTTCCCCTCTCACCATGAGCTACATCTTTGCTCTTAGTGAGGAACACTAGAGATTCATAATACATCCAAAGTGAAAGGACAGTTTGTGTCATCAGCACCAGAGGGATATCAGATCATATGTCTTTACCTGACAAGAGGTGACAATTTAATCTGACAAGTTTCCTGCCAATGAGGACAGCTTCAGGAGTTCAACTGCCTTGGTAAGGATTTGATGTGTCATTGAGAGATGTTGTGCAGGAGCTTGACAATAAACTGGAACTTGCTAATACATTTTAGGATTGCTGTAAAAATTTATTAGAAACCAGAGACTGTAAAATTACTATACTCCTCCAGAAATGTTTTCCTTTCCCTGCTGAATATATGTGATATTTAATGCATAGCACATGGTTAAAAACTTGTTTCCTGATGGTGTAAAACAAATCTATTACAATGCACATGAAATGGCAAGAAATTCAATTAAATGCATGTGAGAATAAACAGAATGGGAGAGCTGGCTTCTTGAGGCAGAGAAGTCTGTGTGAACTTCAGATTCGATTGCTGAATTGGTATGCTGTGCTTTAACACTGTATTTATGTGCCTGGAGAGGGACCTAAGTGTTTTGTGGATTTTAGAAGCACATGAAACGCAGGTGAGGTATGAGGAACCCATGCAGTTGGGCACTAGGCTTATGTGGGTGCTGGAGCAGAGCTTGCAGACAGCTTTTAGCAAGTTTTGTTTTCTAAATGTCCTTCTAACTCTGGCTACTATCTGAACATGGAGCAAAAATAGTTTTGCATTTGTTTCATTAAATAAATCATTCATGTCAATATAGTGTAAAATTATTTAGCATGCAGCTGGTGTTTTAAGTTTGATTTAGGGATTTTTGAAGTGTTTTGGATAGGGAGTTCATAATCCCAAATGGTGAAATAGCTCTGATAGCAGTTCAACACTCTGGGATGTGTTGACAAATGCCACCTGGAAGAATATTAGTTATGATCTCAGAAAATTTGTGAATAAACTTCAGAATGAGTGAAGTGTATATTAAAAAAAAAAAGACTGAAAGAACTGAAGGATCTGCCAGAGTGTATTTTCAAGAAGTGTTCTAGGATGCGATGAGGTATAGCCTTTTATGAATCATTTCCCTGTTAGCTCTTGATAATCCTTGGAGAAAGACAGACATGTTTAATACACCTATCTTTCCTTACGTGGATGTCTTTTTAATTTCTAACTAGGCAGTCATCTTGAGACTTCATGTTAACAGAAAACAGTATCGTTGCTTGAGAGTTTCATTGATTGCTGATGAAAGATGAAACCTCTTACTATTTTGCTACATGCTTTGTGAATTCAGCTGAGGTAGATGCCTAGGAAAAACTGCCTATAATAGTGGGTGGGTGGATTTTTATAGTTGTCAATAATAAGGTGGGTCATAATACCAAAATTCTGACTTGTTTTTCTAATGACTACTTCTAGTTACAATGAAAGTAAATTAAATTACACAATCTTTTCCAATATAGAGTAAAGCTCAGTACATATGAAGTCTGGGAAAATCCAAGAAGGGTGCAAAGCTGGTTTACTTTGTCCTAATTTGTTGCTTTTATTCTGTTAGTACAGAAATAATGTATTGACCTCACAAGCTAATGAAAAGCTAAAAAAAAAATATATACAAAAAATCTCTAGAGAGTGTTTTTAATGACTTTCAAACACGTTACAACTAATTAGGAAACCAAGGTCAATATGGGTGTCACTGGCGGCCAAAGCAAGTCTGGCAGAGAGTAAGTGAGCTGTACTCAGGCTGGACTGACGCTTTGGCCTAGCTTTGCTCTTTCTGAAGACACTGTAGCTGCAGTTACTCACTGATGACACACTTTGGTTCTCCTTTTGGCATATTTCTGACATGTGGTGACATTGCTGTTCTAATCATATTTCAATTAAGTGTACTTCAGAGCCATTGACAGCATGTCTTGGCAGCTGGGATTTGGTGAGGAAAGAGGCCTGAAAGCGAGTCCGGTTGTGTAGGTTAGTGTTTGTGAGGGGGAACTGTTTTAATAAAAATCACTGGACACTAACTAGTATTTTGAAAGTGATAATAAAAGATCAGAGATCAGTTTGGGAACCTGGGAGGTACTTAATTTTATGACATCAGGCCTGATGACATGTTTTTTTTTCTTCTGCTAACTTTCAATATAACTACTATAATACTGTAACAACTTAGCAATTGAATGGCAGAGAGTGAGCCCTTGTTCAAAGCTGAGCTGTGCTAGATGGGATTAATATTTTGGTAATGAATGAGAATATCCTGCTTTGAGTGTAATGTAACTGCTAGAGCATATTCACAATAGATCAGAAATTAAACTGGTAATGCTTGTTTAAATGAATAATGCAATAATACATGTATGACAAAAAGTAGTGTCATGGACTTCAGGATTTGTTTTGATAAGTCAGAATTGTATTTCTTCAGTAAATAGCTTTGTGGGAGGCAGGTAGAGTACTGTTTGTTTGTTCTAACAGAAAGTAATGGCCTTCTCTGACAAATCTTGCTGCCTTGTGCATTGTTTGTGTATGTCTATTCTGTTTGTCTGCTAGAACTCTACTGTGGCCCTGGTGCAAAGCCTGCAGCAGCCCCCCAACCTTCAGTAGTTTCTCTGCTAGAGGGGGCCGGTGAGCTGCAGCACGCAAGGGTGGGTTATCCAGAGAGCGCTCTGGGAAATGCATTGCTCAAGCTGTCTTATCCACCTTTTTGCTCTTTATTTGTTTCTCTCCCCTGCTGCTTCAGGGGGATCAGCTGCATGTTGCCAATTAGGCTCATCAGCATTGTCAATAACAGATGTGGAGCTCCTGGTAATCCCCCACCCTTGTTAGTGGACTGCAAGGGCTTCTGGCTGTTTGTGATGAGATTTAACCCTTATCCCCCTACAGGGAGCCAAGTCACTCTGTCAAAGACCAGGAGTCATCTTTTTTTTCTCTTCTGTATTTTAAGGGTTCCTTTACCACCATCTTAGACCCAGTTGGTTTGATTAGACTCTGGTTTTAGCTATGGGTTCCAGCTTGCAGGAAAACATAATTAATTTCATCACAAATCAATATGAAAGGGATATTTTAAGAACTCTGCTTCAAGCTAGAGGTAATAGCACAAAGTTTCATTACCTGTCAAGCAGATTACTTGGGCATGTCTTGAAATGCAAGCTGCAAGCAAAACTTCTCAGTGTTACCAGCCAGCATGCCATTATAGGATAAACCTGTAAACATGTTCATTAGGCAGGATGCTCAGAGACTTTCAGGTTTTGCACTCTTACTGTCATCTTTGCTAAGGGCAACTCCTCAATGAATGTTCTTTATTTATTCCAAGATGAGTCAACTTCAATGCTTGTGCTACTTTCCTCCTCCCAAGGGAGTGATTCACTTAAGGAGGAATGTAACACTTACTGAACACAAGTTGAAGTCAAAGTAATCTAGACAATAACTTCATTTCTGTGAAAATCTGTCTTGCAGGGTATACTTTTTTTTGAGAGACAATGTTATAAATAATCTTAACACTTTTTGTTGTCTAACTAATTGGGAAGTTTGGGGGGGGGGGGGGGGGGGGG
>JAOXNO010000052.1:35922794-35955360 GCA_028565335.1 Limnodromus scolopaceus | reverse complement strand
GGGGGGGATGTTGGGTTGGTCTGAAAATGCTACAGAGCCTGTAGCAGAATAAGGAATCTGCATATTTGTTCTGTGGCCATTAGAGTAGGGGGAGATCTCAGCATGGTGGCTGCATTTCTCTTCTAGCTCAGGAATAAAACTGGAGGCTTGCCGTGATATTGAGTGTGAGTTATTGTATAATTACTAATAGATGTTAAGATGAATATTTAGCACCGGAAGTTACTCTCTAAGTAACACCTCTATAGTGTGAGACATGAAAGTATTTATGTACACAATGCTACAGACCCTTGAAACTATAAAACAAACAAACATGTAAACAAAATCTGAGTGTTTTGTGAGCCATTTGCTGGTCTGAACAGCAGCCAGTAGCAGGATGGTGCAAGTGAACCTTCACATTTAGGCGCCAGTAGCAATAAGCCACTGAAAAGCACAGCACAAAATTGAAATTTAAAGAATTTCATCAGGTACTTTCAGGTTTGGTGGTTTGTTTTGTTTGTTTGTTTTTAATTTGGAAGAGAGTATAGGAGAACCTCAGACAGAATTTCTATGAGGAACGTGAGCTGTGTAGTGGTAGGGAAATACATACTGATCTGAAACAGAGAGAGTATTTGATTAATCTAAACTGCAGCATTGAATAATGGCCCTTGGGTTCACCAGTAGCATTCTTGATACATTTAACTACTGAGATGGTATATGTGTTTTGGGATACCTTCAAATCTGAAGTCAAAGGAAACCAAAGCACTTTGCTGGTAGATTTTCTTTTTTAAATTGATCAGGGCAGTAATTCCTTCAATGATGAACAGAACATCCCAAGTTCTTGTTCCACTCAAAATTTTAGTAGAAATTTAAATAGCTACAATAGATATGCTTCACAACACCATGGCTGATGGATTATTGATTTATAACAAAGTTTTAATCCTGTGGATATTGAGTAAATTATGAAGCTATTAAATTGATATCACCACGTCTCATGTCTCATCTCATTTGTCATTAGCGCGTTACAAATTATTTGGCTTTGGTGCTTTGTCAGCAAAACTTTGTTGAAATTAAATTTGCAGAAATTTACATGTACAATAACATTTTGAAGTGAGCTACAAATCATTTAAAGTGAGTTATCAATTGCTGAGTGCTTAGTAGTTCATATTTGAATTCTGAGAGGAAGCTCTGTGTTTTTTAGAAGGTAACATGTAAGTTTTACACCTTAAAAAAGAGTTTAACATAATAATCTGTTCAAGGATGAGTTCATTCTCAATGATAAGTTATTTTCATGTCTGTTTTGCTGAAGCCATTGAGACCTGTATGGGGAAATCATTTCACAGAAAAATGTACAGTGGGGTGAATGTGTACATCTATTTATGTCACTCTGTAGATGGGCAGAACAGAGGAGTTTCTGAAGGATATTAAATAAAAACAAAAGTGTCAACTGCTTATGGATTGTTCAGATGCAGCTACCATACCCAAAAATCACATAGCCTTGCCTAAATTAGGATTCAGTCTCAAATGTTGCATAGCCCTATATGTTTATTTGTACTTTCTTTGTGTCTTTGAAAAGTGAGGTTTCATTTACCCCTGCTACCAGTTCCTGAGTTTATATCTTCGTGTTTCCCATGGCAACAGATTTCTCTGTGACTGAGCAAGTATCGTTTTCTTGCTTTGGGTGTTAGCAGTGTTAGCTAAGGCATGAATACAGAGCCTCGCACAAAGGGCTGGTAAAACACAATTTTTAAGGAATTCTTTCTCTGAAACTTTATTTTTTTTTTTTAAAAGGATGAAATTGGTGTATGACTATTTATCCGTATAGTGCATGTAAATACTGCAAGCTTTGATAACAAGATTTCTTAAAAGCAAAATGCCTTTAATGTTTGACATCAGAACTCTTGTGGAAAGTTGAGTGAATAGCTCAACTTGGCTGTTTGCCTATTGCTTTTATGCTTGGCTGGTGCTCACTTTAACACTTGAGAGAGATTGCGTGATGCAAATTGCACAAAATACAACACCATTCTTATCTCTTCACAGAAATATCTATTTTTATTCTGATACTTGTAAGCAGTTTCTATGGAAAGGCCACTCCTTCTCTAATAAATTCCATTACTGTAAGTTTAGCGATGTCCACTAATGCTGTCCTGATACACATGCTCACATTTTGTCAATGTAACTCCTGGGGGGAAAAAATGCTTGTATCTTAAAAAGCAGAAAGATTTCTTCCAAGAGAGGTGATGTTGACAAAAATACATTATAGTGAGGAATTAATCTTTACTTTTCCTGATTTGTTTTATTATGTATAATATCTCACCCAGGCAACACAAGTTAGAAGTTACGCTGCTGCAACTTGAAGCATCCAAACCAATGGAATGTAAGGCTGAAACAAATGTGTTTCCTGACTGCTTGCTAATTATAAGACAGACAAAGCACAAATGCAACACTTCACTTGCATGATTTTCTGCCTTGATGAAAACACAGTTTTCATATGAATTCCTTATTACTGTGACTGAGTTCTGAAATTTTAGATTATTCTGTATAATAATTTGATTGTGGTGTAGACAGCTACAAATTCTAGTTCACTTGCTGTAAGTGGCATGATCTGCCAAGCTCGTCTTCAAAAAGCCATAGGTGCAAAATCTTTTCAATTGATATGCATTCAATGAAAGGTAGATAAAATAGTTTAAAAAAAAAACAAACAAACAAAATCCAAAAGAAAACCACCCTGATTTGAAGTTTATTTTTTTTTCTTATTAGAAAAATAATAGTAGCTCTAATGAAGAGCCAGAACCAGATAGTGATGAAATCACTAGTAAGTACTCTATATGACACATATTATGGATTGTGGTTTGACCAATTTTGTGCCTTTTTGCAGCTCTAAGTGTTGCAAGAGCTTTATGACTTGACCATCCAGTTACTTGATTTCTGTCTCTTAATGTCTGCTACTGCAATTGTTAACTCAGCATATGTATGTTGATAGGAACACAATCTTGTCGCAGAGCTTTATTCCAAAAATGTGAGCTTGTTCTTATTTTTGTGTTCTATTATGACACTTGTAACGTAGAGATTGGAAATAAATGAGTTTGACTGTACTTGTTTAAGTGCCAGGATATTTTCCCACTTTTCAAGTGAATGTGCTGTAGCTCTGTGATAAGTAACATCAAAGCACATTTTAGTAATTTATTATTTTCCACAGTGTTTAATGTTTGCTGCTCTGCAGCTGTGTTTCTTAAGCCTGTGTTACGTCTAACTTTTGATACATGATAAATAGGAACATATAATTTCAGTAAACTGGTTAGTTGTTAAGCAAGATGAATATTGTTTGAATAGCTTTGCCAATACTGTTTTATCATTATAAATGAAGGAACTGTAGAAAACCTGGTAGAAGAGTAGTAATAAACTGTAAGTGCAAAATGTGAAACCTGTGTTTAAAACTATTAATAAAAAGCTGTACCTGCTGGTTCAGATGGAGAGTACTTCCTATGTTTTGGTTTCTCCATGTACAGTGTGGATGATCATGCAACATGGATAAGATTAATCTTTGAAGTGGTCTGAAATACTGTCCTTTTGACTGAGTTGATTTATTGTTTTTTCTTCTGTTTTAAATGGTGATTCAGAAAAAGATACACAAAGTCCCCAAACAAACCCACCAGAAAGCATAACAATTGTCAGGCAGTAATCACTGCCAGTGTTTGAAGGATGACATTTTTGTGAACGGAAACTGTAAATGGTTTAGTTAGCACTGAGCAGCTCTTATAGTTGCAAGGCATTTATTCTTAATCAGGGTGCAAAAATGGGAGGGCACCTCTTCATATGGTAATTTTTATAGTAGATATTAATAGCTGTTCATGAAGAATAAAACTTGGATATAGCACAACAGCCATCATCAACTTTATTTTTAGTTAATATTGTATGTGTTTGATAAGGCATGATATTGATAATTCATCACAATAAGAAAAAGATTAAAATCCTTGTTTAATAGGATTGTTTTTCATCATATATTGAATTTTCAGAATTCAATATCGTAAATCTTTGTTAGAGAGGGGGGATATTTCCTTTGCAGGTCTGCTGATCAGATTTCTGCAAAATTGCAGACATGTTGGAGAAATGGCTAAAAGAATAGAAGAATGAAATAGTTGCCTTCATAATTCTCCTGTTCTTTACCTCCTGATGCAACCTTAAATTTGTGTTTTTATGAAAACCTGAACCTGAGACAGAAAACAAGAACAGAGGATTTAACCAGTGTGTCCAATGGCAACTGCTTTGGATTAATTTGGCATAAAAAGTTCATAGAATAGTTCTCAGACTTGCCTGATTGTGGTAAAGGTGTCAAAAAACCCCCCAATGTTTCATTGATCTTTTGATTCTTTCTCTGTTACCATTTTTAGGTAATAAGGTGACAATGTTTCCTGGTTTTTGTGATTCAGTTCTGTTCCGAAGAATGGGAAGAAAATTCTTCCCCTTTCAACAGCAGTAGGGCAGGTTGCTATTGTGGAATTGAACCCAGCTTGCTTAAGTTTCCAGTGAACACCTGCAGAACTAGACTTCCCTGTGTAGAGTCTGGTTTTAAAGATGTGTAGTTGCAAGAAGAGGAATTTTTCAAAAGCACTGATGTAAGATTGTCTATTCCCAAGGACTCTAATTAGCCATTCTGTAGGTAGTGGTCAAAATATTTTAAAGAGTATTTAAGGAACACTTACAATTTGAATATTAAGGGATGTTGGGCGTGCTTTTGTAAAAGGTTTTGGACAAACTGGAATGCTCTGCTTCTAGGTTTGAAGATAGAACCCTGTATTACAGCCTTCTAACTGTACAATAGATACAGCCAATATCTTGTACTTGTATTTCTCTTATGTGTTGCAAGCATAAGAACAAAGGTAGCAAAGGCTTTTGAGGGATTTTTTTTGTTCGTGTCTTTGTTAGTCTGTAACAGATTTAAGAAATGCACATCTAAGAATGTCCAACTACTTACAGAAAGGGGAAGTTACCATTTCCATTATTTTTATACACATACCTTTTACCACTTAAATATGGAGCACCTCGTTACCAGCAGTGGCGAGCTTTATAGTGTTTTCCACCAAGCATTTTAGTGTTACCATAAAAACTGCTTTCCCCTTGCACCTATAAAAGTCATAATTTGCTGCAAGCTCAGTGGAGCAATTTGTAATATTATTTTAGGTTTCTCTTTATCATGAGCCCAATGGGCAGATTTACTCTAGGAAATGAGACTACAGGTTGAATGGGAATAGACTTTTTGGTATGACTCAGTTTTTGAGAGTTTGCTACAGGGGAAAAAGTTTTTGCTGTTGCATGTATTTCTACTTGATACTGTGTTTCCGAAGCAATCATGTTGGTTTTTTTAAAAAAAGTAATTAAGTTTATTAGTCAATCAACAAAG
Source organism: Limnodromus scolopaceus (assembly GCA_028565335.1). Classification (NCBI taxonomy): domain Eukaryota; kingdom Metazoa; phylum Chordata; class Aves; order Charadriiformes; family Scolopacidae; genus Limnodromus; species Limnodromus scolopaceus. The sequence continues at coordinate 35,949,983 of JAOXNO010000052.1, read as the reverse complement.
TAACATTTTTAAGAAGAAAAGGAATTACAATAATTAACAAGCAACTTAATCCTGTGTGACGTTGTTTATATAAAGCGCTATGATTTATAAAAGAAATATTCGTGATGAATGCTCTTTGAGGTGACTGGGAAATGCAGATCTACAAAATGCTCAGGCCTGGATAACTTACGTTGGTGTTCATTTCAGAGTAAACAACTTTGATAAGAAAAATTCTGTTATACCTGGCAAGCTAAAATTAATGTAGTGCATTAGTTTATTATAGCTTAAGCTTCACATTTAAATTACAAAAATGTAGTCATTGTATTTACAGATTAACTTTGTGTTTATCTACTTTGTGATATGTGGACATCTGTCTTTGCTAATCTTAGGAGAATGTAATCGGAGAAGGTTTTATTTCTTTTATTTACAGTATTTGCAGCCTTTTCCCTATGGTAACAAAAGCCTTATGAAGCTTTAATGTCTCTGGATCTCAAAACTATATAGATAAAGACGTACCTTTGAACCGTAGCTATATGATGTTGTTCACTGGCAAAAAGTTCTCTATTGTAGATGAGTAAACCAACTGAGTTTTTGTATTGATGTTTCTGAAACAGGAGGAGGGGGGGAATAACAACTTGATTCTATTCAAAAATCGCAGTTCCGCTTAAGTATGGATTTTGTGTAGATTTGGGAGCTTAAAGCTCAACTCCAAGCACTGAAAGCCGAGTCCCTAGTGCATGTTGATTGTAATAATGCAGTTCTGGAATTGTGGGGTGGGGTGGAATGGGATGGGGCAGAGGCAGTGCTCATCCAGGGTTCTTTCACTGCTGCATCTGCCTCACCAGGATGAGTGCAATAGTGCCTTCACTTCAATGTGTTCTTCAGTGGTCGTATTTGTAAAAGGTATGCAGGTATCTTTGGCTTCTTGTGAGTAGGGTAACTGAGGCCTAGCTGGGTCATGTCATTACTGAAACTAACTTTGCACTAATTCCTGTCTCATTTCTTAAATTGGTTGTGTGCTCTGACAGTCAGCTCGTTGGATCCCCTTAACTTGCCCATAATGACTTTTTCTTGTAATCTGGAGAGGCCCTTTATTCATGTCTGTTCCTGTAATGTCCCATTACGAAATGAACTGCTGTCTTCTGGGACCTCAACTGAATTCCTGAAAATGTTTGGGCTGAAAACTTTTCTCCTGGATTTGAATGAATTCTAGGAAATAATTCAAGTAGCCATTAAGCTTCTTAGGTAACTGTAGCTGACTTCATATTCTTCTGCTTTCTCTCACTTGTAATACCATCATTTTTTACCATATCTCCTCAGTACTACTTGCTAGAAAACATCTAGATGAAGCAAAAGTGATGTATTGCCTGAGGTGTTTGCACTATTTAGGGCATCTAGTTTTGACAACTAAGTAAGGATCCTCAACTTCCCGATTAGTATAAGGAGACTGAGGAAAGCTACTCCTTCTGTTTAATGGTATGATGAAAGCAGTCCCCTTCGGAAGCCTGTTCTCTTGAGCCATCTTAAAGAGTTCTAGGGCAGGGTCTACAGTTATCTGCCCTTTCTGGCTACATCCCTTGTTTAACATTTTTCTGGACCCCATCTTTTACTTGGCTTTCTATTTGAGGCTGTTCAAATGCTACTTTGCAGCTTTACTGCTTACACATCACCCTTACCTTTGCTGCTTTGTTCCTGGATTTCATATTTGTCATCAGTAGGATTTTTTTTTTTTTCTCAGCTGTAAACTAGTTAAACTTGAGGCTCCATGAAATCAATAACTGATCAACTGACTGTGGAAAATGGGATAGGGAACTGACTTTGTTGCGTTTTTCTGGCATCACATAAGAAAATACTTCCCTTTGTTACTGTAGGACACAGGACCAGTGTGCCCAGCACTGAAGGGTTCAAGTGCCACCGGGCTGAGCTGGGCTTGTGTCTCACTAGCTGGGGCATCAGCTGTCTCTGTACCAGGATGCCAGCCCAGCTGTCCTCCAGTCATGTGGCTGTTGTGCCTGTAGGCTGAAACAGTAGCTGTTTGCAAGGGCAGGTGTCCGGCTCTGCGAGCAGACGTTCCTGCATCTGGGTGCTGTTTGTCACTATAATGAGTTGGCTTCTTACCATCTCATCTCCGAGTGCCCTTAATGTGCTTCTAACCACCAGGTCTCATATTGCAGCCACAGACTGATTTATGGGTTCCTGTCTTGCTGACCACCCTGCTGAAGCTTCTTGTGTGCTGCTGAAGCATTTGCAGTGTTTGATGTGGTTTTAAAGTGCCTGAGCAGTCTCAACTTTATGGTGACCCAATTAGGATTTTTGCCCCAATGAAGAAGACGCTCTGTCCCCAAAATAACCTTATCTATTCCTATATTAGGTCACTTAGCCAAAAAAAAGCTCTTTTATGACTGTCAGTATGAAATAAATCCTGAAAGTTATTGGAAAGAGACTGATAGCTGCACATGAAGTTCACTTCATTTGGTGGCAAATAGGTGTTAATAAGCAAGAAGAGAAGAGTTTAGGTAACAGTCTACTTCCCCAGGTCTGCAGCATATTTGAGTGCATTTCCCTTGACCTTCGTTCTTAGGACCATCATCTTAGAGGAGATTTCTGTCTGCCTGAGGACACAGACTAGAGTTTTTCCTTAGGGGAACTGAGGAAGCCCTTCTGATGGCCTGGAGAGAAGCTGGGAAGGAGAAGCATGCAACACATGATGAGAGTGGTGTGTATGTGTCTTCCCTCTTTGGTCAAAAACTTGCACTCAATTTGAGACTTCTTAGATTTGTTCCAGCTCAACCATTCATCCCTCAATGGTGATGGTTATTTTTATTAGTTACGCATATGTAACAAAACTTGGACTCAGACATTTGTAAAAGTTTATTTTATGAATTAGTCATTGAATCATGCTTTTCACTCCATCTGGTGTAAATATAAGCTGCTTCTAAATGCAGCTTATACTCTTTTGAAGCCAAAAAAAAGCAACATACAAATATGAAGATTTGTTACAGATTTTAAATCTTTAACAAGGCTTTTGCTAGTCAGTTTCCCAGTTGTTTCCTTACCTGGATTTTCCCTACTGACATTCCTGGGGGGAGGTTGCTACATGAAGGGGACTGTTTTGCTTAAAGATTGAATACTAAGGATGGCTCTTGTATACTGAGTTCCTCCAAACAGTGTTAGCAAAACTGCTGCAGGCAAAATGTCAGAAAGGGATGGTATTGTAAGGGCAGGTGAGGACAAAGCTGCCCAGACTGGACCGCAGTGCTGTGCAGGCAGGGAGCAGGCGATGGTAGCTTGGGCAGATGCTGTGCATGTGTGGCTGTACCTGCAGTCTCCTTGCTCAGTGCGTGCACTGCGGGGATGTGGCGCTGTCAGTGGGTGTACACAAGGGGATATGCTCACGTTGCAGGGCTAAAACAGGGCACTTCAAGTTCTGCTATGGCAAGTGTAAAAACTATGAAGGTAGATTGTGCAAAGAAGTCTTCCTTTAGGTTTGTTGGTGTTTGGGCTGCCTTATGGCACAAATGAGTGATACCAAAAAACTATAAAGCTGGTCTCTCAGTGTTGTGTTGCTGTGTACTGTCCCAGATGTAGTGTTCCTCTATAATACGCCAGAAATGCTCAATCTAGAAACAGTGTCACAAAAACAGTCCAAAAAAAGTGCCTGGAAGAAAGTCAGAGAAAAAGTGACTGGGACTACTCTGTTTGACAAACTCTTTTCCCCCATCAGTTTTTTTTTTTTTAGGAAAACTTTGCTTCCCACAGAGTTCATGGATATCGAAAAACAGAATTTTCCCAAATGGTGATATTTCCATCGTGACCAAAAGTACATGAACTATTGCAGCACAGGACTTCAAATAGCTCAAATGAGAAGTGGGATGTGCTTTGGCATAGCTTGTCAATATCTGCTTTTTCAGTATTTATTTCTTGTTTTTGGAATTTCAGCAAAACTGAAGTTCAGTTTTCAACCAAAAAAATCTGTTGTCAGTTGTTTACTAGGAAAAATATTCTTGAAGGAGAAATGCCAGGTTTATGTATGGGAAATGCATTGTTGTGGAAAACCTCAGCTGTTCCTTCATTAGGAGGTGTACTTCACCTTGTACCAACACAGGAATGAAGTTGTGTTTCTCCATTGCCCTATTATTTAAATGCCAAAAGAAGGATAATGGGCTTTTTACCAATGCCCCTTTGCAGACAACAATATGCTGCATTCCTTTCACAATTTTGTCTCCTAGACAAAGTAAACATGCTGGGGCCTCAATGATGAACTGTAAAATACTGCATTATACTCAGCAGTTTTGTATGAATGGCATAGAATAATTCAGTAAGGCCTGAAATAGATGTGAGTGCAATTAAGCCAGTGCTACAGTTCTCCAGATAATGGTTTAGACTTTGAGAAAGATGAACTAAAGCAACTTGAATTGACTTTCCTCCACCCAGCACAGCTAGACAGGATAAAATTGAGGGAATGATAGGTGCTACTGTTTTGCAGTAATACATAGTGCTTTTTTTGGTGAATTGTATGGTTGAGGGTGCGTGCACTTACATGTGCAGGTGTGTGCTTGCTGGAAATAACTCTGTAGGGCAATGCACTTAAATTGAAAAGGTTGCTACCAAGGACTTTGTGCACAAAAGGTAGTTTGTAGGTACCATACTTAATTAAACATGAGGGAAACAAATGTCTAAAAAAAGTATGTCTAATGTAACTCTTTATTAAATGAACAAGTTTGGGGTTATGTACTTTAGATATGTTTCTGTCTATAGTGTGTGAATTCCTTGCCAGGCTCCCAACTCATCAGATAGATGGTGGGCAATAAAAATTGTGTAGTAAGGCCTAAGTAATTGAAATGCTGCTTTGGTTAGTAATGGGTAAGAGTAGAAATAATTCAGCCAGTGTGAGTTATGAACCAAAGGTACATTAATGTCAGTAGGAGAAAATTCCCATTGATGAAACTTAACGCTGGTAAAGCTTTCTCAAGTGTGTACTTCAGATTTTTTTTTTTTCCAATGTACTCTAGTAAGATGACAATGAGTGACACCAAGGCCTCTTTTAAATGTGAATTAGGATTTCCTGAATATCAGTGGCTGCTATGTCACTTAAAAGGGAATTTTGTAGCTTCCAGAAAATATATGGACATCTCTACAATTTGCCAGGTCAGTGAGGTGTTTTGACTGAAACTTTTTTTACTTCCATACCTTTCAGCAACAAGGAGGGAAGAAAAGTAGGAAGAGTGCTGAAAGTAGTGTGCCAATACTTTAAGGTTGAGCTTGATGCTTATTTGTATATCTAAGCATGTAAACAGTGGCTAATTAGTGGAAATGCTACCTAGTGAGTCTCCAGCCTGCTCGGATTTCTTCTCCCAAGGCTTCATTGGGTGGGCAGGGTGGACTTGAATATTTCTTCCAGGCCCATTATAAATCCAGAGACTTGAAACTTCTTTAGAACTGTTCAAAATACCATACGGCTTAGGTCATCCTGGTTTCTCTAGGACAGGCCTTCCTGTTCACATTGGGGGGGGTTTACCAAAAAGTGAAGTCAAACAAAAACCTCCTTTGGAACTTACCAGTTTGTGGTTTTTTTGCTGGACTTAAATTGGCTGCTGGTAAATACCTCTGAGGAAGTAAAACAACGTACTGATACCAGTCCTGGTAAGAGTTGCTTATTAACTATAAACAGTATGAACTTGATTCCATTTTCCTTTTTTTTTTTTTTCCCCCCCAAAAAGACACTTTCAAGTATTTTTCCTCTTCATAAATACCAGTTTTCTTGAATAAATGGCACAGTTGAGGTAAGAGGGGTCTTATCTTTCTTTCAAAGGTTCCCTCCTAGTGGCAAAGTACTATCAAAAAGAGGCAGGGACATCTTCCTTAAGAGCACACTTGGGAGAAGATGGATAAATGCTGCTAGCTGCAAGCTTTCACTAATGAACCATGCATAAAGAGTTCACAAGAGTTAAATAAATGAGCAAAATCATGTTTGTCAGGACAGAAGACTTTAAATGGTGCTGCTTTCTCTGTGCTTTTCGCAACTAGTCTATACTCTTTTTCTCTATAATAATATTAAAGTAGATTAGTGCTAATCTGGTAAAACAAATGTAATGATACTTGTTCCTAGAGAAATTAAATTCTATCACTTAAACAAAAATCAAAACCTCTTCAGCTCCTTCATTCAGGAAAAGATAAAAAAAATTATGATATAACAAGAAAAATATCTGAATAATCTGATACCAAATACTGGCTCTAATTAGACAAAATAGACTACTAAGTCTATTTCTGATATTAACAATGCATACATTATGTATGCGGTGACCAAAAAGAGTGGGTCTTAGATGGGACTTTGAATAGGATTGAAGTATTCTGCAGATGTGTAGCACAAAAATAAAAAAATAAAAAAAATCCCACAGATTGTGTGGGGTTTTATTGTTTGTTCCCTCTCACCCAGCCCCACCCCCCCCCGAAAAATGTTATATGAACTGCATATCATACACTTGAGTGAATAACATTCTCATATGCTTTCCTCTCTAAACATGTTTCTTCACTGTATGTGAGAGTTGTCCAGGCAAGATACATGCTCTTTGACTAAGAATGTGTAATGTACGTCCACAGGACAATGTGGATTGCTTAATTAGATTTTGCAGTGTGATGGTAGCAAAAGCATATTAGGATGAGGTTTTTAGCAGGGAGGAGAGATGTTAATTGCATAAGACTACAGTAGATGAGTGTGAGACCAGCATCATGACTTGAGCTGTTGCTTTACTTTCTGAAATTTGCAATGGGTTCAGGTAGCTCTCGGTACACTGCAATATCAGTGAAGTTACAGTATTGTCCAACAGATACTCAAATAGCATATATGGCTGTGCTTCGTGTAATTCAGCAAAACTTCATACTTCAATTTCTTGTTTTATTCATAGTTAAATCATATCTCTATGAGAATGCTTCTAAAGATACTATTTTGAAGCCAATAATAAGAAAAAGCCATTGTAACACTGCTTGTCTCATTTAAGTAATTTCTGTTTTCTGCTTGTTTTGGGATTGTGCTACTTCTAAATTCTGGATTAGTGAAAGCTAGAGGAGAATTGGAAGGGGTTTCCTTAACTTGAGGTTGAGGAAAATAAACCTTGATGCTGGAGTTGAATCTGAATCCTAACTTAATTTGTCCCTCCCTCTCTAATAGTTGCTGTACTGATATATCGACTACCTATACTTTAAGTATCATGCAAGCAGGACCAATCTCATTTCTTACTGAAATGATTTCGAGTTGAGGGTTTTTTTTCTATGGGAAAACTGTTAGAGCTGACATAGCAGTCTTAAAAGACCAAAATGGAATAGTGCAGTCATAGATCAGTGAACTAAGTGAAGAAGATCATGAGGAAACTAATTTATGAAATGTAGGAAGTGTAATATTGTGATTGTGCTCAATGTGTGTCATCCTTGATTACCTTGAAATTGCCAGCATGGGGGCATGTGTGATGCACTAGGTGTGGAAGTGCACATTTTTCAATACCGTGTAGTAATATGATACTGCTTGATTTGTTTCATGAAGATCTCTTGTGGGGAAGAAAATCCTCCAAACTTCTTTGAAGGACAAGTCTCTCCAGTGACAAATAATGACATAATTACCTTCTTATAGTACTAATAGATATGAGTAATAGCATTCATTATTAACAAAAGGCATGGTAGCTTAGACTTGCTACAAATTAGTTGCATCATTTGTGCAAATTCAGTTGCGGGACACCTGGAGAATGTAGGCACCTTGAAGAGAAACTGTCCTCAGTGAAAGGGTAGGTATTTACAGAACAAGTAAGCTTTGCTGTGAAGAGCTGTAAAACTGCCACAGGGCATAAACAATGTTTGAAATGAATTCAAACGCACTAGTCATGAATTATAAATGTCTTTGTGACTCTTCCTCAGCAAGTTGGCCACTGAGGTTAACTGTCATCTAGTCAGGGTTTATGACCCAATGGAAATGTGCATGTTGGTTTACTGTGTGGTCCTGCAGCCCCAGAGGAGCTACCAAAAGCAGAAGAAAATAATTACAGTCAGATTTGAAGAGAAGCAAGAGGAAAGAGATCAGCATTCTAGCTTTTGGCTTTCAGTGCATTAGCCCGTTAAGGGGGGAAAAAAAAAAAATACTCCTTTAAATAATTTAAAAAACACTTTAACCTGTGAAGGAAGAAATTGTTATCTTTGCTTTTTTGTTCCTATTATAGCTTTGGATCACATAGTGTTAATTTCTTTAATGATTTGTAAACTAAGTATGGCAGAGAGAACTTCAAATGTTGTGCCCTTTTCTCAAAAAAAAAAAAGAAAAGTAAATGTACTTAAAATACAGATAATCTTATTTCTCTAAGACAATGCTACTGCTTAATTTTAGGCACATCTGGAGGCCTCTTAAGCAGACCAGAAGTTGATGTGGAAGCTATGGTATATGCAACAAAATGTAGGTTCCTAGAAAAGAAGAAAAGATGTGTATATATCTCTGTGATTATACATGATAACTTGTCCTTCCCATAAGGATTGGGGAGGGTATAATACAGTGAACTGCACACGAGTTGCTTTCTGTGTGTAGTCCCTAAAGCAATGATGTTTTCTATACTGAATAACTGAAGCTTTCTAAAAGTTACCAGTTCTGCTAATAGTTGCAGAATATAAAGCCCGAATTCAGTAAGCCCTGTGTAGATAAATTGAAAGTAGAAACATTTCTGATAGTGAATGGGAAGTGAAAAGTGCCTAGTAAAGCCATCGGTGGCTGGTGTTGCTATGAATATAACAAACCTTTGGTGGTGTTTGCCATAAAGATCTGAAAATGAGGTGAAGTTATCTTTATCCTAGGCAGAAAGCTGGAGTATTCTACAGATTATCCCTGGTAACTAGAAGGCAATTTTCTTCTGATCTGCAATGTTCATTCTCAAACCAGCCTAATGGTCTTAGACAAATTATGCTACTGTTTTGGAGACTGTGCCAGGAAGCTAAAGAACTTGTAAAGGAATCCCAGTACTCTGGTTTATAGACTTGCTCTGCCTTTGAGAGAGATGTCGTTTTTAGGGAGTTACCTTGAAGTGTCCCTTTACACAAGCCAGATTAAGGTAAAATGCAAATAAAGGATTTATTGTCATAATACCCAGAATACACAGCACAGTTGCAAGTGTTTATATAGAAGATATAGATGAAGCAATAAAGGGGGCAGGGGAGAAATAAATCTGAAAGTTCTGTCTTCTGTATCTGTTTGATTTGCTGCAGCTGCTTTCCCAAGCAAACCATACCAGGGATCCTTTTTCTGTGTACCCCCTGTCTCAGGGAGCATTTATCAGGAATTGACTTCTGAATGCTCTGGGTTACTTGTCACGGTTTTGCATTCTGTACAATAATACTTCAGGATGCATATGTGGCAAATGATAAAGGTGACTTTGAAGTAGATGGTTAGTAATAAATTACTATTCATCCTAATGGTTGTGCCAAATTGAATGCAAAACCACTTAGTTTTACCTGGTATATCTGTAGTAATCAAGCAAGTTAATCTCTGTGGAAAAACTGCTTTTAAAATATTAAATTGCAGATGTTTCAGAGGAGAAGAATCATGAAATTAGTTTAGTAGTTTACTGTTCCTAGATATCTAGATCCCCCAAATACAGGAGAATTTCATAGTTATTCAGTAAAACTGTTTAGCTGGAAGTTGAAGACTTCTATGGGTTTTTGTTTGATTCTAATTAAGTATGAAAAAATCCTTGTTTTACTTCTGGGACAAAGTGAACATTAGTCATACTGAGGACCACAGCTCCTGTCATGTGAGCTGACTCTTGATGCTAGAGCATCAGCGGTAAATCATTTGACAGCTATCATCTCTCTTACTAGAGCATTTTCCACTCATTGCCCTCTGAGGCATGTTTTGCTTCATCCAGGAAGTGTACCAGTTAAACTTGAGGAAGAAAATAAGAAGGTTGGTGTTGGATGAGCTAAGCAGTGTCCTCTATTGCAACAATGTTCTCAGCAGGACTGAATGAAGAGTGTTTGGAGTGCAGCACTGATGGCAGATGTGAGATAGACGAGTTATTGTTGTCAGATGATTTTTCAGTTAATGATTGTGCAGTGCTTTGAAGAGGTAAAGTGCTATATCACTGTTAAGCATTATTATTATTATTATTCAGTTCCCAAAAGATTACAGAGCAGTTAAGGGGTTTATGGTATTTTTCCTTCAAATTTTTTTCTAGTGTGGTTGAAGGCACAATGTGAACAGGGCTCTTTGGCTGTGACAATTTAAATGTGTGTGATTTAAAAAAAGATTAGATGTGATGTTTTTAACTATCTCATTCAAACTCATTCCAAAACACTTCATCTTCTGAGTGAAACAGTTCTACTGCCTGAAAATTAATCCAAAACAAGATACTGTGCTATCTATGAAGAGGTGGATTGAGCTAATTCATTTGTTGAGTCCAATCCATACATACAAATGCATGTAGCACAAATCCCACTTCCATGCCATTGCCTTCTTAAGACTATGCAAACCCTGTACTTTTTTATAATCTTTAATAAGTTTTGAGCCATGGCTATGAAATCTGCACCAATTTCTGAAGCCAGAAGAAATACAGGGAGGACAATAAAATGTGAAACGAGATTATTTATGAATCTCAACACCTGCATGTTGTTTTTCACAAAGACAATATTAACAATAAAATTGTACTGTTCTGTAATTCTGCATGTAGCAGACTTCACATTATATTGCATCTCTCATCAATAACTTAACTTAAGCCTTGTATTATAGCCTTCGGTCCAAGTCCCACAGCTTTTAGCGTGGGAGCCAAACACTGATAGATTTGGGTTCTTTGTTTCCTTTCTGGAATGATTTAGCGATAGCAATGCCTGCTTGTATACCTTACCTCTTATGTCTGATGCAGTGTAGTTAAAACAGATTTTTAGTGAGAATTGTTGCAGAATTTAGCCAAGAGAAACAGTTGTTTTGATTCCAAGGGCAACTTTGATGCATTATTTTGAGTCAGTGTGCACAGTACAGCAAAGATCTTGCATTTGCTTGATAATGGTATTTGGACAGTGGGTACAAGCTAAGTTAATTTTAAATGTGTTGTCATCTTTTGCTACAGAGTGGGAGGTGGGTGATGCCCAGCTTGTTCCTATGTAGTTTGCTGCTGTTTTGGAGGGTGGTTAAAAAAAATCCTGTTTTTCAACATATGTGGTTAGTTTTCAAAGTTCTGATAAAGCTTCAGTACTTAACAAAATCCTGTCAATTTTACAGAAATTTTATTTTGGAGAGAGGGAGATATTTCAATGAGGAGAAACTGTAAACCAATATTTGTGTGTGTGTTTTGTGGTTTTTTTTTTTTTAGTTGGAGAGAGAAAGATTCACTTAAACCAGTGTCATGGTATGGAGGGAAAAAAGAAGAGCTGGGAGAAAAAATTCCCTTGACTTTCTCCTTCATAGAAAATAACAAAATCTTCACAACTTAGGTTTATTTTCTGCACAGCTGCTCTTTTAAAATGAAGACTTGTTACTATCCTACCCTCCAAAAAATGAGATATTTTGTTTTGAAAAAACAATTATACCCTCAATGGCAGTTATGACTTCTGCCTCCAACTTGATTACAGTTTTATATGTGGGGAGGACAGAGCTGGACTCTTCTCAGTGGTATCTAGTTACAGAGCAAGAGGCAATGGGCACAAATTTAATTTCAAGAAATTCCACTTAAGTATAGGAAAGACCTCTTGTACTGTAAGGGTGATCGACTGCTGGCAGAGGTGGTCTGGTGAGGTTGTGGCATCTCCATGCTCGGGGATGTTCAAAATCAACAGGACCCCACCCTGAGCAACCTGTTGCAGCTGCACTTACTCTGAGATTGGGGTGGGACTCCAGGTGCCCTGTCCAATGTTAACTATTTTATGGTTCTATATGTTTGAGTGTGTAGCCAATTCTTCTGAGCATTTGTTTTGTTTCTAAAATGTATATGGCATTTGAGGATGGGAGGAGTTGAAAGAAGGAGACTGTTGGCACTGAATTTTTTTTTTGTCTTGGCTTGTGGATCTTGGTCCATGTCTCATTTTCACCCTGTTAAATGTGTATCATGGTTAATTGTGCTGTCCATCTTAATTGAAAGCAAGTCTTATAAGATTATTTTTTATTGCTTAGAGTAAAGGATCTGGGTGAATGAAAAGATTATTACAGATTTAGATCTGGAATAGACATAGATGCATTAGACAATGCAATGGTCAGGTTTGAAGTGGTGGGAGATGAGCATACTTCATGAGACAAAAACCTCCTGGAGGGTGTTGAAGTATTTCTGTTCAAAATCATAGTAGCAGTAACTAATGTGCAATTTAAATAAGATGAAATACAGACAAAGCAGCAAGGTTCTAAACAGCTCAAATTCACAAGTGTGTTTCAATGTATTTTATTAAAAAAATTAATATGCCTTGTGAATCTCAAACTACTAAGCAGCCTAACATGCTAATACTGTGTAGCAATTTTTCATTTTTTTTTCTAGTCCTACCAGTTCCACCAGTCAGTACATTTGTCATTTAACTTCTGGCATGTGAAGAGAAAAAGTGAATTTGTTATTGAAGACTGAAATTTGGCTCTAAATTCTAACAGTAATATAAATGTAGTTAGGTTGAACTGGATATTGTACAATGCATCCTCTGCTGATTAATTTGTCTATTCTAATTCTGTCTGATCTGGTATCTGACTGACTTAGCACTGCAGGCCTGAGTTAATAGTGTCTTCAGGGAATTGGACACTGCTGTTGTTAAGCCATCTTATTTGGAGGAGTAAAAGGGGCTGAGGTATCTCTTTATGCTTTGGGACCTTAGTAATAAGTTGCAGTAGTCCACGTTTCCACTGTTAGCCTTAATAAAGTTAGTTTTGGTATTATCAAAAGAGCAATTAACACCTGCAGATATGATCACAGATGGCATCAGAGAAGAAGAGGAACTCAATTTTATACTGAAGCTCAGCTTAGACTTTTAGATCTGAAACATCGCTACTAAATTGGTTACACAGCATAGTCATGACCTGCTATTTATATTTCTAGATGTGACTTAAGTCATGATAAAAACAATGCAATTACTATGAATAATGTTTATATTACAACTCAGTCAGAGTAAACATGGACTGAATGTAAGGAGAGGATTCTCCTCCCTGGGACAAGGTGAGCCAAGCGTACTTGCTCTCAAAAACATAGCAAGGTTTAGCAGAAATGATACTGCAGAAAACAGCTGTAAACGTGGAAAAACAAGACCAGTAATCAGTGATGGCTGTGAAAACTTGTAGGAAATAATGTATCAGGTCTGAATATGAGTTTTGTGCAGGATTGAGACACCACAAAATCTTTGAAAAGAGAATGGCAATAGAAAAAAAAGAGGTATAGGAATCAATAGGCGCACTGCGATGTCCATGCTGTAGCCAGTGTCTTACTGTGGCAAGTATCTTGTGGCAGGGTTTCGGAGCAATAGCACCTGTTTTAGAGTCCTTCTGGAGACCAGCAGGAGTATGGCAGCATTATAGCACCAACATATACACATGCTAGCTATGAGTCAGGCCAGCTACTAGTAGCACTCTTGGCAGAAAAGAGCTCAACAGGAGCTGCAAAACATGTCAAAGATGATGAATTACATAGTGCTGAGTTATCTGCCACCATAGATCGACTGCCACTGGTTCCCAAGGCAGTCTGGATGTGGCTAGTGGAGATATGAATGTTTGGCATGAGTATTGCTCTCCTGCTCACACTGAGACTTTGTCATCACCTTTGACAATGACAATCACAAGTGAACTTCTGCAGTTATGGTGGAGAAGTTTGTGTCTCTTCACTGGTGTTAAAATTTCTGTTCTCAGGAATATCCCATAGAACTAGTTAAAATAAATCCTGAAGCCAACAACAAAAACACTGAAAGTCAGATCTAGTTTGAAGTTGTCATAAGCCAAGAGTTAAAAGCTCCTGTCATCTTTTCCCATTGAGTAGAGCTATTGCAAGACAATGCTTCCTTGTTTTAATTGTGTGAGAGATTGTAAGGTGTAATTAGTATTTCTAGTGATCTTTTGGATCAAATACATAGAGAGAAAATGTTTTAAAATTAACTTCAAAGGTGCTTCAAGAAAGAGTGTTAGGTATTTACAATAGTTATAAATGAAAAGTGACTTGTTGACCTAGAATAAACTCAGCTATATTTGTAAGGTCATCTTTGGTTAAATCTGAATCTACGGTGTTGAAAGCAGTTTGCACAAGGATGTGGATTTATAAGGCGATTAGGTGATTGCCCAGTCTAACTGACCCAAATAGTTTGAGAAATACATTCATGGCAGCCCTTTTCCTGTGCTGCCTGTAAATGAGTGAAAGGAACAAGATCAGAAGAGTGACTTGAACTTAAGATGCTAAGGCATGATAAGGAGAAGTTACATACCCTTTTTAAACTAATGCTTGTAAATGTACAGATATTAATGATAGATAGTCTTCCAGTAATTTTCATTTGGATTTCACTTTTCCCAAGGCTCAGATTGCCTACTCCAGTACAAGATGTCAATCCTGTTGTTCCAGTATTGTCTGACAGACACTTTGCATTATATTCTCTTTAGTCAAAAATAGATATCCCTACTATGAGATGTTTCAAAATACTGAATAAGTAAAACTGTAAATAGGAAGTCACTAACCAGCTTCAGTCATGTGATACAACTTCTTGACTTGCCAAGAAATCTACTTAATCTACCTCCAAAAGTATTTTTCTTTGATCTTCTGCCATTCACCTATGAACACTTTATATGTTCATGTCCCTGCTGCCTTCCAGTTATCCTCCATAAATGCCTGCCTGTGGGAACAGTGGGTGTACTTTTTCCTGAGGAAGAGAATAGTAGGGTTTTCCTTCTTTCTCCCTACTCCCTTGACCCTCTATTCCCTGTAGGCTTTTGTTCTGTATCTCACAGTCAAGAAGAGAGGCCAAGGGTTGGTGATGAGGTGTAGTACAGGACACAAAGGAGATACGTTAAATGTTAACTAACGTGAACATTCCTTGTGTGTCTGTTCTGAATTTGTTCTGATTCCAGAAATAAAACATTACATGTAACATAATGATGGGTAAGGGGAAGATCCAGCTGTAGTGATCAGTTGGATACAGACAGTGACTTTTACATGCAAATTCTTGATGTTGGTGGTATTTGTTGGCAACTAATAATATTGCTTTTAGACAATTGAGAAACTGATAAAGTGTGTATCATTCATCACCACCACATAGACAGAAATGTGCTGGAAAGGTGAGAGCAGTATTTGAAACTGTTGATACTCGCCTTTGACTTCTAGCACTCTTTCTGTGTGGAGTTTCATATTACACTAGGGATCCCTTACATGCTGTTCCTTATCAGGTTTGTACTTTGATGCATGAGCTGTGGTTGGGGTCATCAGCTGTAATCAGCCACTGTCTGCACAGGATCTGTCACCTTCCAGGTATCCTTGGGAGTTCTGCAGTGCCCTTCTGTTTGGAGGTGAAATGCTGAACTCATGTGAAGTAGTCAAAACAAACAAAATGATGGGGGTTTGAGGGAAAAATGGCGTGGGTCAAGTTGAAGGGAAAATATTTTTATTTTGTTTTTCAAAGGAACAGAAGACTCCATGGTTTCAGGTCAGCTTCTCCTGTAGTAGGTAGTCTGGTAGTAATGTAATGTTAAGTCAGTTCTTGCTGTGTATTTTACAGTGTCATGGACAAAACAGATTGATCACTGCCCATGGGCTGAGAATCTTGGATGCAGCCACAGTAGTGGATTTCTGAAGATGTGGTTTTTTACAGTCTTGGAATAACTTGAATACAATTTGCACCTCAAAGCCCCTGTCTTGTATCTTTGCTCTAAGAGGAGCCTTTGAATACTCTGACACTTGTGCACTGCTTTTCTTTTTTATGCTAGCCCAAGCAAAGCAATAAGATGGCTAGTTGGATGGTCCCCTCTTCTAGTAACTGAAAATTGCATCTAAAGTAGTTTGTGGAAGTGTCATGTGCGTATACCAGCAGTGTGGCAAAATCAATTTGGATGGAGAAGTAAAAATGCAGACTTCTTGTAGTGAGTAATGTGTTCCACATTTTAGGTTGCCTCCCAAGAATGCTCTGTCTCCTCTCAAAGCAAACTGCACCCTTACTGTAGATGATAGCTGTACTATGCTGACAGACTAAACTGCCGATCATAGCTCTGCAACAGCATTCTTGGGTGCCTCATAAGTACTCGAGCATGGAGATGCATGAACTATGTTGAGATACTTAGTGATACCTTACATTGGAGTTAGAAATACCTTGTCAAGAATAGTGACCTCGGATAGGTTTACTGATGTTTGTAAAAGGACACAGCAAATCAGGTGCAGTAAATGATTAGCAATGTCTTGAAATACTTTTATTTAAAACCAACTTGAACTTAAAAGTAATGTTTAAGTCCATCAAAGGTTCTTTAGATTGAGTAAAAAGTATAATTCCATAGGAACTATTGAAAAGTGTTCCTGTCTTCTTAATCTGTAATGAATTAAGAAGTAAACAATTATTACTTGCATTGCAGTAAAGCTGAACATCTTGAAGGTTCCTGAACTATGAATTTAATGAGTTACATTGTAACTAGCTTCTAGCAGCAGAGCATTTAGTTTATTCTAGAGTTTTTGTACCTCCTGTTAATTAACAATAAATATTCACAGAAAAAAAAGGCAATTAAAATAGATGTTGTTTGTTACTTCAGAGTTCCAGATTGACAGACTAGTGCCTTTTTCTTCTGGGGTTTGTAAGGTCTTATGTCATTAAGATAATTTATCTAGTAGGTGGTAATAAGGAGACTTTTTTGAAATATCACTTACTTGCACTATTTTTTTCGGTGGGTGGGAGTCAAATCCTATTCTGTTGAGCGTGGTTATGAGGCATAACAAAAGGTAATAGCAGCTAAGATTTTCTTCCCTTGCTCGCTTTCTCTAGTCCTGTTACGTCCATGTTACTGATGCTTTGTAACCAAGGAATGAGATGTTAATGCAAATAACTGGTATTTCACCCTTGGTCTAGTCTTCTCGAGTGGTCAAGGTAGCTGCTGAGGTCCTAGATCTGTAAAAGTGTGCCCTATCGTTTCATGATAGTCTCCTAGACTACATGGAGCAACTGCTTTTTCTTTTCAAACTGGAAGCTATCTTATTGTTACTGTTTGAAATATTACTTTTTGTTTCTGTAAAAAGCAGTTAAGTTTACTTATAATAACATTTCAAAATGGTTTGAAGAGAAGTAGCACCAATGCTTCTTGAAAAAATTACATCCTTTCATTTGTATTGTTTCAGTTGAGACAGAAAACTGTCTGAAAGCAAGGAGGAAGCATCTAAGATGGAAAACTGTTTTCTCTTCCAGTGTGACAAATAATTACAGTATGCTGATTGTCCAGTCAAACTCCAGAAACTCTAGTTTCTGTGCCCTTGCTGATGTAAAGCTACAGACTCTGGCATAATCACCATGGTACAATACCAGTGTGGAGGCGTAAAGAGTAAGCTGCTCAGGGCAGGCACCAGCTTCTGTTCTGTGCTGGTGTAGTCTCTAGTCTTTCTGGGCTGTGACGGGATCCCCTATGGGCTTTGGAATACCAATACTATAGCATTGCAGAACTTCAAGTGTGTGAGGTTTGGTTTTTTTTGGTCTTGGGTTTTTCTTTAAATAAAACCAAAACATACACCACCACCCCCATAGCCAAAATACCAAGAACACCCCAAATTCTTTCCACTGTAGAATTAGTACTGATTAATTCCTTTTGGATTTTGCCTATTTCTATTCCATTTCACTTCCCGCTTCAGTTTAGATTTTCTGTTCACTTGAAATATCTTCTCAGATTGCCATTCCACTTCTCGTGATCAAAGGAGCGTTGTCTGAACTTGGTACTGCATATTCTTGAAGAAGTCTGAATAGGCATTTAAGGGAGACATTTATGTGTGCTTCAGGGAAAAAAAAAACCACTAGGTGAAATCAAAGATTTAAAACTGGTGTGTGTGTGGTGTGTGTTGTTTTTTTTTGGTTTTTTTTAAAGCTGCTGGAGATAAAAATAAATTACAAATAATAAAACACTGGCACAATGGCATTTCTTAATATATTCATTTGCTGCTTAGGTAATATCACTGTGCAGATGTAGTTCTGTAGAGGACAAAAAAAAAAAGCCCCAAAACACCTCCTCAGCGAATAGAAGAGCTCACAAGAAAAAAATAAATATTGCTGCCTTTGACCACTAGGTGATAGTCTTGCTCAATTTATTAATTTTATCAATGTCATTTATATAAAGATTAAAAATGTTGCATACTGAAGGTCTTAAAGAATAGGATTCATGGAAATAAATCTTTATTTCCTGAGCATCAAACAAAACTTTACTGGTTTTTCTGGTTTATAAATATTTATGAACCATAAGACAACCTTTTCCATTACTGTATTTGATTTATTTTGCTATGATTAGTCCCCAACATACAACAGTATACAGTAAATGCACATATACTTAACTTATTAGTCTGGCTCAATGACACCAATGCAATTAGAATTGTTAGATTTTGGTATATACTGAAGTGTTGACATTTTAAGTTTGATTTTTATCATTATGGGTCTTCATCGCCAAAGTGAGGCTAAGATATTTTTCACAATGTTAATAGCTTTGTATTTTGTGACGGACTAATTTTTATAAGAAAAGGCATCTTTTTATTTATCAAAACACTGACACACAAATGTTTTGATTTTGTGAAATGGCTGTCTCAAATCAGGATGATAAACTCAAAATATAACATATTTAACACTTCAAGCATCGAGTCTTCACAATATTGAAATCCTTTCTGGGAATTTACTGCGACTTGTCAACACTTGACCAGCAATAGCATATGTGGCTTTATTAAGCTAAGAAATACCAGAAGGGAAACTAATAACTCTGAAGTATATTGCTTAGATCCAGTTATATACTTTAATTTTTGTATTACTATTTTATTAGAATTACTGTATCTCTTTACTGTAATTAATTTTTAAGATTCTTGATTTATTTTTTTTTCAAAGCAAGAAAGGGGTGAATACTTGTGAGTACTTTGAGTTGCTTTCAGTACAGCTTTATTCTCGATGTCTTTGCTTTCATCTGCTGACAGTCTTGGTATTGAAGAGTATCTCTCTACATGTCTACATTTATTTGCTTGCCAGAAATCTCTCATGAAGGCAAGTTTGGGAATAAACTTATTCTATGGAAATATGTGTACCATTGTAGTGTTAGGAATGGAAGCAGGACTCCAGAGAACACGCCATAATCCATATTCTGTGAAAATGTATCCTTTGAAAATAGACATTTTTCAGGTTTCATTTATTTGTAAGTCATCTGATGAATGTCTCACACGAGTATCTTCTTAGCTTTGCCAGAACTCAACTGCCAGTTTGTAAAATCACTTTCAAGTTCATTTCTGTGAAGCTCAGGGCATGTAAGGCCCAGAAGTTGGGCGGAATTTTCCAAAGGAGTTGTCATGATCTGGAATCAATGATCCATTAATGACACCTGCATTCCTGTTCCAGTGCTGGCAGTGGTTATGCTTCCTTCTCCTACCAGTCTGCAGAGTGTGCAGGTGCTTTCTAAAAGGCGACTATTAGGGTAGTTTTTATTATTGGCTTTTACTTAGAATGCTCATTCCTGGTCCGTTGTTAGTTGATGTTCAAATCCGAGAAAGTTGTCTTCCATGGTGTTGATTCAAGTACAAAATGTGTTATCTTGCTTGTTGCGAGCAAGTGACTTTGCTGAGACTGTGATTCAAAAGATCTCTAATCCTGTCTGCCAGTGGTCAGTAGTAAGCATTCTTTAGTCCTGATCTCATTTGGCACTAGGAAGATAAAAAGTTCTCATAGTTTAAAAAAAATAAATTCCCCCCCCAACCCAACAAACAAAAACAACCAAGAAAATCCCCAATACCAAACCCAAGGACCTCTAAACTGTACTCTATGGATGAGTGTGTGATGAATTATAACATGCGTTTTATAGCTTCATGAGGTCACCTTCTTTAGTCATGTCCCAGCCTTCTGTCAATAGACCATTCCCTGGTTTGAGAGCCTTTTTCCCGGTGTGACCATGTAAAGTAGAGCTGTATTAAATGATACCTATCCCATCTGATCCTACCCTGACATTTTCTCCATTGCCTCATTGTCCATTCTAGTTGTGCTCACTTCTAAAAGAGATTATTGCAGATTCATAGGATGCAGAGCTTCTGAGAGGAAGCAGCTAGAACTGGCTGTACTTAGACAGGAAACCAAATATGGAACAAAAGCTAGTGAGAATTTTGAATTAACTGAAAGAGAGGGTCAGAGAATATAGCTTTAGACAAAGCAACACTTTCATTTTTTTCAGCTTTGAGGAATCTGTCTAATGCCAGAGCCATCTAACCCATCAATGTATGCAAGCTTCAGCTGACAGAGGATAGGATGGCAAAAAGCAGCATAAAGGAAGCAGGGAAAATATTGCTGTGACACTTTGTGAGGAGTCAGGAAAAATGAACATGTGCAGCCCAGAATGGTTAGGCACTCTGTGATGAGCAGCTGGGAAGAAAGCTAAGTGGCATCTGCAGTTCGTGATACATTCACATGTACCACCTTCCATTCAGAATAGGACTTAGAGCTCATTCAGATACGACCTGATGATTGATCTCAAACTTGCTCTTTTTTTTTCTTATTTTTTTTTTTAGTTCCTAATGCAGCTTTGTGTGGCATGTGTCTGACCCCTGCAATGTGAGATCTAAACATCTTCTCACATAGTCACCTCAAACCCAGCAGGCACTGGAAAAAAACAGCTGCTGCTGTGTCAGTAAAACTGCTGGACCCTGGGCCAGTACTGTGATTTCTTGCACTGGTAGTTGCAGAGAAAAGTTGAACTCAGATTGGGAGATATGAGGAGGTTTGCAATCATTCTCCATAATTCCATTTTGTATTGCAGTCCTCTGAGTGTCTTCAGTGATATCTAATGAGCTTTTACTGCTGCCTGTAGAGGTCATATTTCTGCGTGATTTTTCATGGGCCCATGCTTCTGTCACCTGTTCATATTCTATTAGGCACTGGGAAGATAAGACTAGTAAGTGACATATTGGTAAAGAAATAGGCTCAAATCCAAGCCTGATTTACAGTTCGTCTTGACTGTGGTCAGAAGTGTTCTGCAGCAATGGAACAGATAATTGTATAACTGAAAAAATATTAGAAATGAGTGACCTCATGAAGCTACTCAGTGGCAGCACTAAGTAGAGAAAGACACCAGGTAGCAAGGATGGCATGGTGACACTGCTGAACTTGGTATTATCAACAATATCTAAATATAATTGTTAGAGGGCTGGAGCATAATATATAGGCAGAAACTGGAAGGGCTGAGTCTCTTCTAAGAGATTAAGTGGAAGATCTCGTTGCCATCTTCTATTACTTAAAAGGAGTTTATAGAGAAGATGATGACTCCTGGAAGTGTACAGTGAAAGGGCAGAGGAGACTAGGCATAAGCTGCAACTAGAGAAATTACAGTTAAATGTAAGGGGAGTGGGGGGAGGATTTCAAAGTGATGGTAGTTAACCACTGGAGCAGGTTGTCAAGAAGAGGTTGGGCTGTTGGGCCATCTCTGTCCATGGAGATGTTCAGAACTCTGGTTATACAACAACCTGATCTGGATTTGGGTCTAACCTTGAGGTTGTCTTTGACCAGGTGATCTCTAGAGATCCTTTCAAATCTAAATGAGTCTGATTCTACTGTCTGTCTTGCATGGCCTTCTGGAGTGTGTAGTTATTTTGGCCTTTGTCGTGCTGCCTGGAACTGACAGTGTGAGAGTCCATAGGAATCTACAGTGACTTAAAATATGATAGAGTAAAATTGCTTCCTGATGTCAACATGGTCTGAAGGGCTCAGCAGAAAAGCTTCTGCAGGTAGTATGATACTGCCTGGAAAAGACCTCTTTGCCTCTTTAGTATATGCAGGGGGAGGATTGCATTGCTTTTGTGAAATAAAATCCCCCAAGCATGCATGCAGGGGACAGCACTTTCCACTCCATGCAAGTAAACAGCAGGATGGGCTCTGTTCAAACTGAGATCCAGACAACCAGGTACACACCAACACAAAACCACTCTGAAAGTGCTTGGCAATTTGTAGCACCCGATTGAAGGGAACATGAGTTAGTGCATTGGGCCTGAGGCAGCTGAGGCAGTACTGCAGTAGAGCACAGCTACAGATGAGTGATTCCTGCTTGGATGGAGTACAGTGGCTGGGCAGCTGGCTCCAGCCAGGCATGTGTGCATTTCTGCTGCTTTATGCTTGCGTCTACCGAGTGAAAAGGATCTTAGAGTAGCATCCATGTTTCTCTGGCATGTCTCCAAGGAAAAATTGAATGTTTTCTTCTTTCTGTTGTGTTTGTCTGGGAATTAGTCAGTTTTGTATAGATTCAGAGAATAGCGTGTTTGTATTTTGAAATGAGTTACACAGGCAGGCTGGCTGGTTAGATGCTCAGAAGAGACACTGTGGCTTTTAGCACTAATGTGTCAGAAAACCTATTCATCTGTAAAGCACATTTTATTACAATTCTAATTTTTGGTGCATGTGTATATCCATGTGTATATCACTTTTAGTTTGGGTTCTAATTACAGCATATATGCAGCTATTAGAAATCTGAAGCTACTGAGTATTTCAGAGTTTTAATTCTTTTAGTGCATTCCACCCCACTGAAGCTGCACAAAAGCTGGCTTTCCTGACACTTTTAACTCTAACACAAACAATAGTAATTTCTCTGCTTCAACAGATTAAAAAAATAATTATACTGTACTTGAATAAAATAATCTAGTAACAAAAAGACTCTATCAAGCAACATGTCAAAAGAAATACTGATCTTTTGTATTTTCCACACCTACCTGAATGTGTGAGGTGTCCTAAAGAGCTTGAAAGAACAAAAAGCATATTTTTAGAGACTGTATTTTTTTTACTTAGAGTATTCTTTTAGGGAAAAAAATACCACACTTATCCTAATGTTGTTGAACTCATTAATGACGGAAATTTAGGAATGCTAATGATTGAAGCACATATGTATTAGTTTCTGGCTGATTTGATATCTTCTCCTTGAATAATTCAAATAAACTATTTGCCTTTATAGTTGAACCGTGAAAAACACTTCTGGATTTATTTGTAACTAGAGTATAGACTTTCTCACATAATCTTTTCTGGAGAGGTTTTATCTGAAAACAGATGTGAATGATATATCAGGTAACAGCTACTTAGCAATTATTGTACACTCTGTTTACTGAGACTGTATTTTCAATATGGATTTAATTGGGGCTTTATATTTCTTAATTGGTAAAGTGAAGATTTTTTTCAGGCTACAAAAGCTTGCTCTGAAAAATGTTTGCAAAGAAATATGACATAGTAAAGCTTTTGTGGTTTTGCTCTTTTTCCAGAACCAGGTATATAGCAAAAAAGTTCAGGTACTGGATGGTAAAACGTAAACTGTTCCTGAATACTAAATCTCTCCTGTAAGGCTGGAAGTTCTTCAGTGTTTCAGTTTGTATTTAGGTGTATGAATTGAGTGTGTGTCATTGGTATGAACTTAAAGTATCTTCTTTGAAATTTCATTTATGGGCTCAGAAAGATTGTTTCAATGTCAGTAGCCTTTTTCACTTTAAATTTCACTTAATGGTTTGTGTTATAAGTACTACAGTGTCTTGTTTTCTGCAGTGATAACAAAAGGTAACTGCCATCCAATAAACTTAAAGCATACTCTGTTTTCTTCAAAGCGAACACCTTGCCTATTATATTGTCATCCTATTTAACGTATAGTGCAGCTTGTTGCTTATTACTGTCATATATGAAAATAAAATGATTGTGAAGTGGTAAATCTGTCACTGTTTCTGTTCAGTGCAATGTAATGTAGCACTGGAACATGGAAGGACTCCACAAGAGTAGCAATGTCAACAATTATAATAAACCTCATGTATCTTGATCTTAAATTTCTTCATCTTTATGTATACAGGAGAAAGACATTAATGAGAGACCAGTTACTGTATTTCTTTTCTGTTTATTCAGTAATGATGACTTCAGTCAGGAAAGAGAATTAGTAGAAATACAAAGTGAAAAGCTTAACAGGTGTTTGGGGAGAGAGCCTGTTAGTCCTGAATGTGTCCAAGGGCCTTGCACAAAGGTGTGAAGAAGGCATTAGGGAATGGAGATAAAGATTAGTCATAGAAGATGGACTTCAGGAATCCCCAGTTACTGAGTGAAAAATGTAACCAACATCTGTTATTCCTTCCTAAAAAAAATAAATACAAATTCTTCTGCTTTTAGTGTGTGGAAGAAAGTATTTTCTATTAAGCAGAGGCTTTCATGTGTGGCTTGTCACAGAACTGTCTGTCAGGAGACAGGTGTCCTGATCGAGTTAGTGCAGTCATTCAAATAAGAAAAGGCTTTGGCATGAGAAGAATTGGCTGCAACTGCAGAAGGGAAATAGGGACATGGAGGGCTCATCTCTGACTTACCTTATGGAGCAACAGAATAGCCTTGATGTTACTGAGGGCAGCATTTGAACCCTAATATAATGCTCCATTAATATGTGTGACTGCTTCATTAAACATGTTGTCATGACAGAATAAATGTGCCATCCCATAATGAAAGCTGCTACCTAGTGATGGACACAATGACAAAAGGTCGATTTCTGATGACTATGGAACAGTCTCTTGCCTGAATCTCCTTTTTCAGCAACTATTGGGCAAAATATATGAAAATACTGGTAGATTAATCTATGAGAGTGTGCTCGAACCACCAATGTGTCTTGCCAATCACTCATTCCATAAGATTTTCAAATTGCAGGTTGACAGAAAAAGTCAAGTGAGGCTTTTTTATTGTATATGCACACAGCATCCTATAACCAGGAACACATAAACTCTTACCTGTACTAATGCTGAATTATTAGTGTTTTAAACTAGTAATTTGGATTTAGAATAGGAATATAAATTGTCGGATTAATTCAGGCATAGAGGGGTGGGGAGTGGAAATCACTTACTTCTTAGCACCTTAACTCTCTAATGTACAGAGCTTGTATGTTGTTTCTAACAAATATTTTATAGCTTCTTATGTCTGTGAGGTGTTAGCACAAAGTACAGCATGCCCACAGCTGGAATTCTGGACTCTCCGTAGTAGAAATAGTAAATAAGCAGGCATAATAGCAGCTCTGCACTTGTGAAAATGTCTGTCTTAACACGAACTTGGTGAAAAAATACTGTTCCAGAATAAGGCTGTTATAAAAAAGAATTTTGTATTATATTGTTATAACTAAGAATACTTATTCCTGAATGAATCCATACTAATGCTATATAAACAATCTAAATAATTTCTGTTTTGACAGGAAATTTTTGAGCTGCCTTTTCCTGACACATTTTTCATTTTATGTTCTTTCAGGAGAAAACTTAGCTGATTCTCATCAGAGTACATCAAATACAGCACTCTTTCTGGTAAGAATATCTGATTATTTAACTTGTATTATAAAATGTAGTTCTCTGGAATCTGACACATTCAGCTGTTTTTTATTTTCAGTAACTGCATTAACAGTTCCATCTTCTTTTCAGCAGCACTTTAATTCTTTTTATTCCTTTGTTCTTGTCTCCTCTGCTTTCTGAATTTATTCTGCAACTTCATGAACAATGCTGTAAATCTTTCTGCAGTCAGTGTTTCAGACAATCACAAGCAGCATGTGGTATGTGAAATCCAGGAGTTTCAAGATCTACCTTTTTTATCCTTTTGTGCTTCTATACATTCTGTGAAGTTTTTGGCATCATTAGTGGTGTCAAAATTGAGCATGTTGCCCTAGCAAGCCAAATTTAATAATGAATTTGCAGTGGAAAAGGGAAATGTTCAGGAGACTCCTTACTAAATTCACTGTGTTTTTCCATTTAAAGACATAACACTTCTACAGTGATTTTTCAGCATTGTCCTGGCCTTTCTCTTCTGAGGAGCATGTTATGTTTCTAGCTCATTGGCTGTTGCGTGCAACTTAATTTTTTTAATAAAGATTGTTATTTATATTTAGGATGGGTTTGAAAGCACTGTCTATCTAATTATGTTTTATTATGCCTTATGTCTTTTGGATAATAAACTCAATGTCCTGGTGTAGAATACTCTTACTGCATTTAGTCCTGATTAAGTAACAAAGACTACTTCAGGATTATGTGGAAATAGATCCTTATGTACCAGCACTACCATTTTACTGCTCTTCTTGCTGTCTGACTGACAAACAAATTCTGTGTGTAACTTTGAGGAAAAATTAGTAATCAATTATTATGCAACCGACTGAGCTCTTTTCTGATTTAAGGGTTGTTCCTGTTGTCATTCTGATACTTTCTCTTTTTTTCCTTACTCATTTTTTCAATTGTAAAATGGCACTTGTGGGGGGAAAAAAGTGAATTTATTGTTTAATACAAATATTAGCGATCCAACTTTTTGAGTTAATTGATGTAAGAGAATAATGTATTTGAGTGGGAGAAACAACTGGTATACACACAAGACATCCACAAAACTGCCTTTGAGTGTGTAGCTTTCATTCCTATTTGAATTCTTCTTCTGTAAGGCAAATAAATGATACCTTCTTACATAGCAAAGAACTACCTAGCAGATTTGCTTTGGTGGTGTGACCAATTCTGATAATTTCTAGTGCTCTACTCTCTATATAATTGAGTTTGTGCAAAAATTGTTGCGTCTTCTGACTCTTATAATTATCTTAGATGCTTCTCTGTTAATTTTTTTTCCTACTGGAGAACTGTTAAAATTGAGGAAGGAAGGAAGCTACTGCTTCAAGTTCTTAAAACCACCATAGAAGAATATATTCTAGATCAGATTCTGAAATAGTATGCATCTTTTCCTTTTTACCATTCTTTCTTTGTAAGTGGAGTGCTGAACTCTACTATAAGGTGGCCATTGGGATCACAGAAGCTCGGACATAATAGCTATGAACCATATGTGCACCTCTCCAGGAATGGAGCAGTGACATAGACAGAGGGATTGAGAGCAACATCAGCAAGTTTGCAGATGACACCAAGCTGTGTGGTGTTGTCGATACAGCTGAGGGACGGGATGTCATCCAGAGGGACCTGGACAGGCTGGAGAGGTGGGCTCAAGCAAACTTCATGAAGTTCAACGGGAGCAAGTGCAAGGTTCTGCACCTGGGCCGGAACAATCCTCGCCATCAGTACAGACTGGGCGACGAGGTATTAGAAAGCAGCCCTGAGG
>JAOXNO010000052.1:35863295-35922694 GCA_028565335.1 Limnodromus scolopaceus | reverse complement strand
GGAGCACTGGAACAGGTTGCCCAGGGAGGTGGTTGAGGCCCCTTCCCTGGAGACGTTCAAGGTGAGGCTCGACGAGGCCCTGGGCAACCTGGTCTAGTTGGGGGTGTCCCTGTGACTGTGGTGGGGTCAGACTAGATGACCTTTGAAGGTCCCTTCCGGCCCAGATGATTCTATGATTCCATGAATTCTTAAATGCATAACTTAAGAGGGAGTTATGCTTGCAGAGGTGAATTATCCCCTCCCAAATATTTCCCACTCCTATTTCCCCACTCCCCTCCCACTCATATTTCAGTGTGAAACATTTAAGTGCATAGAGCGTACACTCATTTCAGGTTTTTTTTAAAAAAAAAGAAACAAAAAACCCCACAACAAAGCAAAAAAACCCAATCAACAAAACCAAAACAAAGCAACCCCCTGAAAATCATGTATCAGCACTACAATATGTTAGCAAATTGACTCTGAATTATATAAAAGTTCAGAAAATGGCTGTTTGTCTCACAATGCAAATATTTGTAAAAGAATAGCATGTTACTACTTGAAATTGAAAGTGTTCCAATTTAAATATGTGGAGAGGACTAACAGACATAATGCTTGATGTCAAAATGCATTTTTGGTTTTTCTGGATCCATAGAAACTTTGTTCATGTGTTCATGTGAAAAATTGAATGCTGACTCAAAGTGAGACCCAGTCATTTTCACTGCGTAAGTTGGAGGGTCCAGCTTTTTCATTTTTTTGTTTGCTGGTGATAACAAAAGTTCTATTTCTTTTTAATTTGACAGCCTAGGAGAAAGAAAAAAATTTTCTTTTCAGTGCACGTGTTGCTGAACTCTATGCCCACTTCCTATTACCATCAGACAACTTATTCAAAAACCACAAACCAATTCTAGTGTTGTCACTGGTACTGCAGTGTGTGGGAAGAGCTGTTTTCTGTTGTGTATGGGGGTGACCACCTAGAGCCCTTCATTGTGAGTTCTTCCATGGTTCTGTGATTCATATGAAAGTACAATTCTGTGGGTCTAGTTGTTAATCAGCAGTTTGTCATCTATCGTACTAGTCTGAGCTATGCTTTGTGCAGTCCATAAGGGATTCAGCTCAACTCGATTAGTGGATGCATTGCAAAAGAAAACCATTGCATTTCACCTCCCCACCCTGGAAGTTTAGTGTCTTTGGCAATAAAATATCCTGTTTGAACTTAGACTCTGTGGCTCACCTGAAGTTTTGGGCATTTATATTTATGTATTTGGAGAAACACAAATACTGAAGATCTTTTTCTCTGTTTTCTGAAGAATAGTACAGAACTGAGTTGGGTTTATAGTGAAGTATTAAAGATAACTGCCTGCAGTCAGTCTATTTACAGATCTGTCTGTAAGGTCTAATATACATAAATCCCAGGGATGAGCAAACAGAAGATTCAGATGGGTGTGTAGGTACTCAGTAGCCCATCTTTCTTGCTATCACTTCTGTTTAGTTTTGCCTATTTTTAGGAAGTGTAGTGTGTCCAAAATATCACCAATTTTCCTCATAGCAGAAGAAGTGAGGAGAGTGTTTATAGCTTCTTATTTGAAATAGCTTGTAGAGGAACTCTTTGCTCATCTAGAATTAGTGAATTTAAGTGAAGGTTCAGATTGATTGCACTTAACCTAAACCACTGTTTCTTCTCTTCCAAGTGAGCTTTCTTTGCAGTTTAGTTCAACAAAACAAAGTCGTTATCTTATACAAAACATGTAGTCGAGAAAAGCATGTGTCTAGAAGTCTTGAGTACATTTGTGACAGAGTTAGAATTCACTTTCATTTCCGTGAGTGTATGAATCTAATCCAACAGTAGATATTCATCCCTGCTGTTCATACTCCTACACCATCGTCCATCCAATGATCTCCTATTACAAGCAATTAATTGACTAACCTTCAAGACATAACACTTCGATGAAATATGTAAGAAATATACAGAGGTCACTTCACACAGCACTGATGTGCAGTCACCTTTGGAATAAGAAATGGCAACTGTTCAGCTGTGTGCCCTCAGATGATCATTGTATCCAGCTGAAGCTTCATTCAGAATTTAGGGAGCTGAGAATGTAATTAATATAACTGGCATTTGGCCAGTATGCTTATATCAAATAGCACTCTCCTAACAAAATGAACTAGGGAAATTTTTATCAGACCCAAGAGTTGGGATCCTCTTTTCTGCCTTAAAATAAACAAAACAGCAGCCCAAAACCAAATCAACCTCTGTGAAGCTTCTAGTTTCAGACACAAAGTCTAGACCCTGAAGTATCAGCTGCTAAATGACTGATACACCTCTGCATTACTAAAGTATTGATTGGAAGTCTCTCAAACATTGACTGAAGTTAGCTCACAATGTTTGACAGAATTTTAGCTCAAGTCACAGGATGACCTCAAATGCCTAGAATATTTCAGATATATAAGTTGATATCAGCAGGTGATGCTTTATACCACTGTGATTTAAATCCCTCACAAATCGTTTGGCATCAACAGGAAAGAAAAGTGGAATTATTAATAGGATATTGAATGAGGAAGCACCTGTTAGTCCAGATGTTTGCTTAGATAGATATGTTTACCCTTCTAATACATAAAACAATTAGTGATTTTATGTTTACAGTTTTAAACTGGGTATTTTTCAAACTTGAAATAAATAAGCTTTAAATTACAAAGACTCAAAGGGCAGGATTAAAAAAAAGAAAAAGTAATTTTAGCACTAGCTAATCTTTGTATTTTAAAAAAAGCCAAACAGTATCTTAAAACATCAGGATTGATGCAACTCCATTCAACTGAAATCAGTTCATGCAATACCATTTCCAGGGAAGTCAGTTTTCTAAAAAGCCATTCTTTTAGGGACAAGCTATTAGTTTTACTGTTAACTTTAAGGGATATTAAACTGGACCAGAGTTAAGATCTTAAAAAATTCCATATTGAAACATACAATCACTGTGATTTTGTTGTCATTGGGCTAGCACAGAAGTATGTTGGCAGGGGGAATTGCATTCTAGAAGTGGGATATGTGACTTTTCTGCCCTGTTTGCATTTACTGGAGGATGTCCTGAAGCAGAATGTCTAATAGGAGATGTCCTTGGTTTCAGCCCCTGTAATGTAATTCTCTACTGCAAATACATGTGGGATCAGCAGGAGAATCTGGGAAATTTTCTGGTTAGAAGCCTGGTGCATATTCCTCCCCTGGTGAATGTTTCCTTATTTATATAGAAAGAGCTGTTTCCAGCAGGATACTTCAAAGCAGACCTACTTCGTGTAGCCGAGTGTCTAACATGCTTGTGTAGGTTGCAGGAAGGTTCAAGCAAGGGCCTGCACCAGGTCTCCTGTGTCCATGCCCTCATCAGTGTTGCTCACTGGTCTGATTCTGAAGTGCTTCCCTCTCATTATTTGTGAGCAATTTGTTGTTTTAATAACAGAAAAAGAAAAGAACCCATTATGAAGGGATTTTCATGTGTTTACAAGCGAGGGAATTAGAAGTATGATGGATGCAGAGGTGTGGGTGAGTCCTCCTCAAACAACAACATGTGAAGCACAAGTGCTGTTTAGTACTTTGTCAGTTCCTTCAATCACACAGAAAAAAGGAAGATTCTTTCCTTTTAGAAAAGCTGGTGGCAGCCACATTTCACTTCAATAAGGCAGAAATAAAAAATAGCTGCAATGCTTGTCTGCTACTCTTTGTATTAGCCAAAAATTTCCCAGGTAACTTCAGGTTTGGGTCTTATCCTTTTGCCAGGGAGAACAAAAGTTGCAGGTCACAGTTAAGAAAATGATTCTGAGTTTAGACTATACAGTCAGGACAAGGTTTGCACTTTCCACCTTTTTAAGATGAAGAATCTTCATGTGCCAAGTTGATGGGCAGTCTTATACATCAAGTGAATGCATTACAGTAGGAGTTGTATTTCTGGAATTAAATCTTTTGAAAATCCATGACATAATTTCACGATTGTTTATGTAAAATGTAAGACTTCTGTTATTTGCAATGACTAACCTCCATAAAAATGCTTCCTAATAAAAGAAAATACTCATAATTTTAAAGAAATAATTAAAGCTGTGGGAAGAAGGGATATTGAGCGAGGGGCATTTGCTTTAATCCTTGAGAAATAGTAAGGAAAATGAAGAGCTGACACCATTTATGATCACAGTTCTGTCAGAGCTAAACAAAAGGGAGCCGCAAAAGATGTGATAATGGCTCAGAATGGCTCACATCCTCCCTGGTGAACATGAACAATTATCAGTTAGGTGGTGTTTGCTATCATTTCGATTAGCTGCAGTGTTATTGAGCTATAAGAACTATAGCACAGACGGTTCCTAAGCCTGCAGCATGAGGTGGCAGCAGGGCTGTGAAATGTTGTGAGACAGCAATGATGCTAGCGTTCGCCATAAGAGATAGGCTGTTTCTGTAGCTGGTTCCCATATACATATTGGGATACTTTTGTGATAATTCCTCTTTTTTTTCCCCCACTTGGCTTTGACTTAATGAAACTCAACAGCATTTTGTTAGCAGAAAGCTTGCTCTATAGGAGTGGGAGTGGGTTTTGGGTTGTGGTGGGTTTCTTTTACTTTTTCCTGCTTCAGCCTCCCCCACACCCCACCCCCCAACTCTTCTTACAGTCATGATTTTTATCTCCTGGAAAAAACAAGAATCCTCTCTTTGCAACATCACAGAATAATAACATCATGCATTTAGAGAGAACAACCTCATCTAACTGAGCTTTTTATTTCTCTGAAAATAGTAATGCTTATGGCCCCTTCTTAAGGGAGGGCAATGTGAATTGAAATGAAGTAGTCCAGTTTCTGTGTGGTACGGACTTTTACAAATAACTTTGAAAAAAAAAAATTAACCAGTTTGTATTAAAGCAGTCATACTTCAGCCTTTGCCCAAAGTCATAGGAGGCAAGGCTGCTATTCTCAGACTCAAGTATTGTGACATTTAAAAATTCCTTCATTTGGCTTTATGCTTTTAGATGTCCAACACCTTAAATGCAATTTAGAGACTTTGGATCCTTTTCACGCTAGGAATTTCTTGGTACATACTTCAAGTTAAAGATACTTGAATCGTTGAAGAATTTTGATCTTAATCCTAGCTTGATAGTGGAACACTGTGAAGGTTTCCCATCATTAGGGACTGCTCCATTATGAGGTTACTTTTTGAAATCCTAAAACTTTTTTCAGCTTCTGCATCAATTACATTACATATCCACATAGGCATTGAATTGCCTTTCTGCATAAAGAAGTAGTTGAGAAAAGAAAAAAATATTCCTGTAAAATGAAATGCAAAAAACAGGAATGATGATTAGTTAAAAAGAATACCATTACAGATGTAGCTTCACTATTAAACTCAGATTTATTTGGTATTTTTCTATTGAACATAAGAAAAAAAGGCATAAAAGAAAGTGATATTTCATGTGGGAGATAAACCTTAATTGGTTTATTAGTTTGACAGCAAAAGAAATTAAAATTTTAACTTCTGAAAATGCAGAAGAAACGTTTAGAATTTCTCCTTTCCCTTCAAATTAAAGGTGAGGTATGGCAGTGGAGAGGAAGTTGTTTTGGGATTATTTTTTCTAGCGCATTTCAGTGCAGGTGAAAAAGATCAGACAGTTTGGCGACTGAACATTACAGGTAGCAATCGTAATAATGTTCTTGTTGTCCTTCTGATCCATATACTTAAATTACAATAAAAGCAACTGATACTTGGAAAAAGCAGTATTTTCTGATAAAATTTGAAATTAAAGTCTTGGACAACCTTTTTCAGCCAAGGTAAGAAACAAGTGCTTTTAAAGTTCTGGAAATAAATAATATAATCAGAAGTGATTTTTTTTTTTTTATTTTAGTTTGGCATTTAGATACAAACAGTTCTTTTCAATGAATTTAAAGTTAAAATGTCACTTGGTTTTGGTTTGGTGGTTTAAAAAAAACCAAAATGACATTTCAAAATGAAATAAAAATGTAATTTTGAATCAATGTTAATATTAAAGGTCACTTTCTTTTCATAGCCAAAAAATCCCTCTGGAACAGAATATTTCATAGTTAAATCCCTCTGGAACAGAATATTTCATAGTTAAGCAGGAATTAATCTTTTTATCAAAATGTCTTGTAAGAAAACACAAATTATTTTATATGTATAAGCATCAGCTTTAATTGAGACTATTTGCATGTGAAATACGTTGTCTGGCTGTATCAAAAACATGCCTTGTTTAAATTCTGTATCTCTGCTCTCTTGGAAATACTTCTCAGCTCTTTGCAGTTTGAGATTTGTTAGAAGTGTGGATGTAGAGCTTCTGCCTGTGACACTGGGCGGACTGCTTCACCTTCCCATGCCTGTTAGGTCATCCCACTCCTGTGAATGCCCTTCCATCTCTCCTGGCTTCAAGTTCCCCCTGGAGATGCCAGAACTCAATGGAGTTGTGCAACAGCTGGTGTTACCAGGTCCTTCTCCATCATATAATGGTTGAATATGGTACAGAGAGAGATTGGGGTCCCTCCTAGTCTCAATCATCCTAAATTTGCATCTGTTGGACTTTGTGTGGTGCTTCATCCTTCAGCTAGGGAATCTACAAATAAATATAAGGTTATACTCAGCCGTGGAAGAGTTCAAAAAATGTTGGGTTGCTCACTATTTATTTTTTTCTTGTTTCCTTTCCAAAAGGAGATAGTCTTGTACCTTGCTTTGCAGTGTACTCTTGCTTGTACTACAGAAATGTTTACCATTTTTCTCAGCTTTTACAAGCAATTACTGAAGATGCAATTTTGTGCTTAATGAGCAACTGAGCACTGAACCTTTAAAAAGGGGGGAAAAAAAAAGCTTTCACTCTCCAAATATTAATTAATCTTTCAAGCTAAAATATTTTAACCAAAGCATCCCATTTTAAACACCCTGACTTGAAATAATTTCCATTTTCAGATGGTCAGATTATGCATTTTCTTTGAAGAGTCACATGCAGCATAGCATAAAGAAGCAAATAAACCCAAGCAGACTTGTGAGGTTTTGTTATTTGTTTGGTTTCGTTTGCTCCTCTTGCTATCTACAGTGTCCAGTATGTCCAGTAGCTTTTCATATTAAAGTGTTATTAGTGTAGCAGTAGCTGGAGGCTAAGCAGCTTTTCCTCTTCCACTGGGCCATACAAAGCTATTTCACAGGTGCTCTTTTCCTGTGAGCTCAACATCATGTTGGGACTTGGACTGGGCCCCGTCACAGCAGGAACCTCCTTGTTGAGTCCCTCCTGCTGTTATTAGGACTGACCTTGACGTTAGAGTGGGTTGCTCAGGGCCTTGGTCCCTCGAGTCTTGACCGTCTCTAAGTCCAGGGATATCTTCTGCACCTCCTTGTCTGGGGTCATGCAAATATTAACAGGCAATAGAGCAGGGAGCAAGTTACAACCTCTAGTGTCTATTTATAATTAATTAAAAGGGATCTTTGGTGGAAACTCTTTCCATTTAGGTTTTTGTTAAACCAGTCAATAAAAGAAGATAACTGTTTTTATCCACAGTTTCCACTTGAAAATAGAGAAAAGGAATACTCCAACTAAGTTAATAAGTTTTCTATTCAAGGCCTTTTGGTATCTCTTGGAGCTTTTGAATAATCTTTAGCATTTCTTGGTTGTCATTGAACTCAAGCAGCAGGTGTATGAAACCAGTACTTTAAGCATCAGAAGAAAAAAATGCCTGTAAATCAAATTGGATGATATGCTGCATTTTTTATATGGTGAATTTTGCAGTGAAAATGGACACCGAGCCATGCGGGTGCTTACAGGTTGGCAGCTTTGCCAGTAAAGGATGTAAATGCCAGATATAGGAAAATGAACTTGACATGCTTGGTCTATCTTTAGCTAGCTTCATAAACCTAATCTCAAACAGGGAAGCAAAAACTGTCAATAGGGAGCACGTGTTTCAACAGAAAAACAAACAAAAGGAATCTTCCAGTGTGCCCAGCCACCCTGTTCAGATGAATAGCAGCTTGTGCTCCTGCTTGCTGCTAACTGCAGTGGGTATATCCACCAGAGCGGGGAAAAGTGCTTTTCCGAAAGGCGTACTTAGTGTGGAGAGGCAGGAGCTTACCTAGTGGCTTTGCTACAAGGAGAGCCTACAGTTCAGTAAGAAGTATGCAAGTTTTCACGGGTACAGAAAATATAGCTGGTTTGGATACTATGGTTTTTGGCAAGTGAACCCTTTAACAAATACTAAGTTTTCTTATCATCCAGTTTGCATTCGTGTTTCCGAGAATGAAAAATCTTTTTTTAATTTTAGTAAATTGAAGGCAAGGCTATTAGCAATGTCAGCAACTGGAGAAGTAGGGAGAAAGACGTGATTATGGCATGGAGTCATTCTTCAGTGACATTGATGTACCTGTTTTACAAAGCTATAAATATACAGTGGGCCATCATATTTGCACAGTGTATTGTTTTCTACTTGTTTTTTCAGCCTTAGGTGTAACAGTCAGTGTTTTGCGTGGTGGGTTTTTTGTTGTTTTGGTTTTGTTTTTATTCCTAACTTTACTGGAAACACTGAGAGTGAGTAATATGGGGTCCCATGCCCTTATGTAGGGACACCTCAGTTTGCTTTAAAAAAGCTGATTCTAGTAGTCAGTCACTTATTATTAAGATAACTTAAAAGCATAATAGTATTTCACAGGTAATGACAACAATATGCTGAACGTGGTATGCCTAGGTTTCCAAATACGTAGAATGAAATAAATGTGATACTCTTTCCCTATAATTTCCCTATTAAGAATGAAAATACACTGTAAGATTATAGTAGACAAGTAGAGATATTACTAAGATCTTTGAGTGGTTCTACTTAACTGCTGTGCACTTTAAGCCATAAATAAATAAATAAAACCAAAAAAAAGAGTATTCAGCTTGTCAGCCTCTGGGCACAACTGCCTTCTGTTGTTACAGCCCTGTAGGTAGTAACACTAAAAAGTGTTAGTAGAAATACAAAAGTGAAAATACTTTAGAATTTGTTTTGCTTTTCTTTCCACTTTTATTCACACCTAAATTTTGCGTTCATTTCATAGATCTGTTTGAACAAGCCAGAGGGCTAAGATATTGATGAAAAGTTAATATGTGGGGGTGTGTGTGTGTGTATATAAATGCAAGGACATGCAACATATATGTATATATTTGCTTTTGCTAGGGAACCTAGCACCTAAATTGTGCTCAAATAGGGAAAACACTTCCTGTTTTCTTTTTTGTTTCTTGATACCTTCTTGAATCAGGGTATATGTATAAATAGGCATTTTGAACATTATAAATTTATAAACAAGACACTGTAATTTTTTTTTTATTTTATTGGCTATTACATTATACTGTAATAGATTCTCTCAGTGCTATCTAATCTTAGAACTGTACCATGCAGAGATACCTCTATGAATTATTAATTCCTAAAAGGGTCATACGAGAGAACATTTTCAATGGGATGGTAAGAAAATGAAAGTGCAGCATTGGGCAGAAAAGTGACTGCTTAAATGGGAGAAAAACTCTTAGCTAGCATAAAAACTGTATGGTATTGTGTTATATTTGCCTTTTTCAGGAGTTGTATGTGTGCATGTTCTGCCCTTAAAGGCTTGGGGTTTTACTGCTTTTTTTCTTTCCTTTTTTTTGTTCTTTTAACTTCTCTGTGTTGCAGGATCTGAGTGTGCTTTCGGTGCTTTTGTACTTCAGTCTATGTTGTCAGCTGAATTGTAATAAAAAAGTAATAGCAAAGTCAAAACTAGGAAGATGGTGACATTTTGTAGTACTTGGGGCTAATATTATCCCAAATACCAATATTTTATTAAGAGGAAAATGATAAATATTGTTATGAAACCCTCTATAATTGCATACAGTTTCTATTCTCTCCAGTGGAATTCAGCCTTCAGTTACGAGAAGCAGGCAGACTGCTACCTTCTAGAAAAGCTCAACAGCATTTTTTTCAAATTAGTAGTAAGAAAGAGATGTGCCATCGAACGTGCTTTAATACTAATGTGTGCTACGGAGTACAGTGTTTGCATTAGCAGCCTGGGGCTGGATGTATTCTCAGGCCAGGGAATGATATTTAAATAGTAGGGTAAGATGCAACTGGGGGGTAAGATAAGTAACTGCACTGAAATGAATGGGAAGTACTCACAAGGCAGTGCTGCAGCTCTCGGAGAAGAAGCTATAGTGACAGTCAGCAGGAGATACTAATTTGCATCTTTAACTGGCAAGGCTGTTTCTGAAGTGAACATCCCATCGTAGCTTCAGATTTCTGAGGTCATATTCTGAGTTGTATTTAAAGCACTGACTGCAGTCAGGTGAAAAATTGAGCTGTGGCTTCCCGGTTGCTAATATCCTATCTATATAGTCTGAGGGGACTCTCCTGAAGGGGATATACATTGGATGTGCTATGTCTTTATTAGCTACAATTGTTTCAAGAGTTTTAATTTATTATTAAGCTGAGATTATATCAGGAAAGTATATTTCATTTGATCTCTTAGTGTAATCCATAAACCTAGGCCCATGGGGCAGAGACTGTAAAGCAAGCTCAAATATGTTCATGTTTCAGTGGCTTTCCTTGAGTCATGCTACACAGTAAAAAGGTCTTTTGCGTGATGCATGACTGTGCCTTTGTAATATATGGCCATACGTTTGTAATGGATGTCATGCATGTCTTGCAGCGCAAATAAAATAGTGCTATGGCTTACAGTTACATTTGTTAAGCATGTTTTTCTTATTGCTTATTACTCTTTGAGCATCTAATAGGTTTTGCATATTTCTCATACTGATTACTGCTTCATAGCAAGCCAGAAGCTGTAAACTCAGCTGCTTCTTTTATGAGGGGAAGAGCATTTTCTCTTATTTCACCTGATATTCTAGTCCTAGAGGGTCTGGTAAAAGGTTTTCCTGGAGGTAAATACGCCAAATAACAAACTAATTGTTTTTTGTAGCTACATTATCAGTATTTTTTGTTTTTCTGTTTATTTTCACTGTTTCTAGAGCTATTGAGTTTTCTTGCAGTTAAAAATTGTGTTGGAGTCAATGAGAGCTTTGAGATGAGCAGTAAAGAAAAGACCCCACAGCTCATAGCCTGGCAGGGGTGTGCTGCAGAGCATCTAGACTGCTTCAAGCTTGGCTGGGCTTCTGCCTCAAGAGAGCAGACAGAAGAATGTTCACAGAATCCTGGGATTCCCTCAACTTCCCCCAGAGAACACCACAGCAATTTGGTTCGCATTTTGCATTTCAGAAGTACTTAGACATGAGACTACTCTTCAGTTGTTGGTTTCAGCCAAAGTTAGGCACTTAAACATCATTTTAGGGTTTGCGCATTAATTAATTTTCATTTAATTTATTTCTGTTGCTGAATTTTCCCTTCCGAGTGTATGAGAACCTGTTTCCCAAGAAGGTATAAAACTAACAGATAAGAGAGACTATTGAACAGTTCTTACATGTAGTAAAGAGACTACTATTAAATCAGTGTTAGTTATGTGCTAACACACCTGGATTACTGGCTTCCTGTAAGTCTTTGTTAATGAATATCTGTTACTGGTAGGGAAAAATTGTTTGCATGAACTCTGTTCCTCCCCCTTATTTTTAAGACTTTTCAGTACACTGACATCCAGTCTCAAAGTTACATCTTTCGAAGGAAAACCTCTGAATGTGAGATAACAGATAGTGGCTGCAAAGCTGCTTGAAGTGTTTGTCCTACATGCAGATCGGTCAGACTCCGTGTAGATTAGTAGGATATTTTAGTCACATAAACAGATGGAACATGAGTGACACTTTTGGTCACCTCTACAGACTGATGTTTGACACTGACAAACAGAAGTAGGTTAGAGCTTTGTTGATGTAAATGCATAAGTAGATCTGCAGCTTCTCACATTGACCTGCAATGATAACAAGCAGATGTTTTATGCTTAATGTTTGCTTGTGAAGATTATTACCACAGGTTTAGGCAATATATTTATGCTGGCAAAAATAATAAACATGATTAAAGGACCTCCTTCAGAGAGTCTTCTCCCTGCCCAATGAATTCATGTCGAAGCTTTATTGACATCTTGACCTTGAAAATAAAAGGAAATGGTCCCTTTCTGACACTTCATTTACCTTTTAACTTTATTAGCTGAGGAAATTTGGCACAGAAACATTAACTGTACATAATTAATTTGCATTGATGACATCAGTCAACCTCTATTTAACTAATATAATCAAGTGCTGTAATTTGTTTCCAAAAATGATAAAAGATGTCATATGCCATATCCAATGACAAAAGGAAGAAAAAAACCAGTGGATGTTGTAACAGAAGCTTCCCCTATGTTACATGGAGGTCCAAAATAAAGCGACTGGACAGAGTAGCCACTATTTTTTTTATTTGTATTTGCTACCTTGTACCTAAAATGGCAGGTAGAACACAGTATGTTTATAAACAGTGATCTGCTTCCATGTGTGAAGAATTGGGGAAGGTGATAGATTTTCATTGGATGGACAGTAAGTGCTGGATGAAATTTACCTAATTTGAAATAAGCTCTTTTAGGGCAGGAAAGGCATATTCTAGCTAGTTAATGATTGCAAAAACGGTATTCTCATGACATGGCCACTCTATCCACTACTATAAATTCTCTATTGCTACAATGTGGAGAATATGCAATATATAACCACTCTGCAAATAAAAAGCATAGTTGTGCCACCAATTCCATGTTAGTGGATAAAAAGATCTAAGGAGCAGGGAGAGGGTAAACAAATATGACTTCAAGCAATACAAAATTTAAACAGTACAGGCTAAGTAGAGGTCTGCTTTAATCTTGTGGTTAACATACATGAAGCTAACAGCTCTGTGTGGGTGAAAACTTTTTTCTTGTTGCACAGTCAGAAGTGAGGGTCAATCAAATCTGCAATGAATCTTTATCTTGTTGCAGTAGTTGTGTTAGTTGCTCCTTAAAGGGCCAAAATACTGTAAGATATACACTTGTAATTGTATATCTGAATGTCTTACATAGTGATGTGTGGTGGGTTGACCCTGCCTGGATGCCAGGTGCCCACCAAAGCTGCTCTATCACTCCCATCAAAAGGCTTATGGGTTGAGATAAGGACAGGGAGAGATCATTCACTAATTATCATGGGCAAGACAGGCTCAACTTGGGGAAATTAGTTTAATTTATTGCCAATCAAATCAGAGCAGGGTAATGAGAAATAAAATCAAATCTTATAAATTATAAACACTACTGAGATTAAGAAGTATTTTCTTAAAAACTGCTCCATGCAGTTCACGGTAAAAGTAAGCTTTTTCATGAAAAATACTTGGCTGTAACCCCAAGTAAATATAGAAACTCATTAATTCCTTCTGGTTCAGAGATCTCAATGAGAAAAAGCAAGTCAGCACAAGATAACAAACAAACAGAGGCAGGAAAAGCCAGAACACAAGTTCTTTGTCAACAAATGCCAAACATAGAAACAACACAGTTTCACGTTTTCTTTATGATATTTGTATTGGAGATACTCCGTTGTGTGGAAGAAAAACATCTTGGTAACACAGATAATAAGCACACGTTTTGATAGAAGCAAAAGAAAGGATTTCTTAGGTACAGTAGTTTAGATTCAGTTGTTTGTGTTGTTTTGTATGATGCTGAACCTCATTTTAAAATTTCTTTTGGGAACAAATTGTCAAATTCCAGAATCTTTTTTTCCTGTCTAGAACGAAACAATATAATAATAATGGATCTTAAAGTAATTGAAGGGAATTGATCATAGTGCCTGGAACCTGCTGTCACTAGTATGTATTTCATAACTCCCCATGGGTTGAGAAGTGAGGCTGCTATCAAATTTCTCTTACTTCTTCAGTAGAATTGCGTTATCACTGATCCTATTTAGTTCTCTGGCTTCCTTTGCTTTGGCCTCCCCTTTCTCATTCTCTTCCTCTTATCAAACTCTTTTTATTTATATTCCATGTTTTTATCAATGTAAATATTTGTAGTATTTTGCAATAATGCCTTGTCCTTGTTCAGATTCTTGTATTTTTGTATACTTACCACTGTTGTTTAATTTAGATAGCATACTGCTTATATAAATGGGTGAACTGCATATTTCTTTATCGAGAGCATTGTATTTAACACAGTTGGTTTGAGGGCTGGTGTTATTGAAGCTAATAGAACTCTGGATCTAACAACCTGTTTTTCTAATAATTGATTTGAGTTAGAAGAGAGATAATTTTATTTATATAATTGATCTCCCTCTTTTTTTCTACACATGCTTAGTTTATTTTCCCAGCTTCAGCACCAGCAAACTTTCACTCATATGCTTGATATCTGAGCAGTATGTGCTTGGAGCATGTGATGATTCTGTCACCATTTGGGGAAAGAGATAAAACAAGGAGTTAATGTATTACTGCGGCTAACTAAGCTGTGGAGTTCTTCTGCAGAGCAGGTTGAAGTCTTTGTGTTCTAATATTTATAACCCTCTGCTTGGTAAGCATTTTGAAGTTATACCATCACTTATCCATTACAGTAGCAAGGAAACTGTTTACTAATTTGCAGCAGAGAAACAAAAGAAGGACGCATAACCTCTAGCTGATATGATAAATGAATCATTTATACAAGGCTGTATAAACACTTAGCTCTTTCCATTCCTGTTTCTTTTACTGAATTATTTTCCCTCATTTTCCGTCTATTTCTGAATGCTGTTTGTATTAAAGGGAGAAAGGTCTTTATCTCCCAACTTTATTTCTTCATTGTTATTCATTGGTCTAAAGAAGCTGAGATGGGCATCTCAGTTTATTTAATCAGCAGCTCTCTGCAAGGGAGGTTAGGAATCATCTCTGTGTATCAGAACTGATATGTAGCAATGCCCGTCAGAAGAGATTAGTAGGTCCATGTCGAGGTGGAAGCAGCAGGGTAGAATGAAACCTGAAGCTGGGTTAAGTAATTGGGTTCTTGTTCAATAAAAGTGCTTGTTTGTGTGTTGTAATGAAAGATCTGTGGTGCAATGGATGTCTGAATCCAAATATCCTCTGGATTTTCCGATGGATAAAGTGATAAAGGTGAAAGAGATTTAATTTAGGGGTATTGAAAAACTTTAAAGAGATTAGAGAAATTCGTAAATGTACTCTCTCTCTTATCATGGTGGCTTTTGTGGCTTACCTGAACCAGCCTGGGTGAGGAGAGAGACCCAAGCAGTTCAGCGTTTTGATTTGGCGTGGGGATGCTCTGGGGATACTGCTGCTCTTAACTTCCCATTTGAGGTGCAAGTGTAGAAAAGCTAATGAAGACATTTTTGGCTTTCTTTGTGTTCTCTTATATGGTCTTAGGAAGACAAATACAAGGTCTGTGGTGCTAGCAATTTTTATTTGAACATTTATTTCTTCTTTGCTTCATATTAAGATTTTTTTCAAGGCTACACCATTAGATCTACAATATTTCCACTGACCATGTCTCTTAAAGCTAATATCCAGGTTTTTTGTGATATTCTAGTTAGGTGTCATAGCTTCTTCTGACTGCAAAATTATGTTCCTGTGAAACTTCAAATTCTTCAGCTTCATTAGCTTCGTTAGATGTGTTTATGTAGGAAAAAATAACACACATGTAAGAAAGCAATGCTGAGGAAATGGATAATGAAATCTTGCCTGCCTTTGAGAATGCTCTTGTACTGTTATCTCTCTAAATCTGTCCCCTGTGTCTGAACAGAGAGCTACAATATCTAGCTTGGAGCTAGGTTTTGTCTCAAACACAACTATCTAGAAGGGTTTATTGTCTTTTCCCATTACTAAGTTAGCTGCAGTAAAGATACAAAACTCCTTGAAAATAGAGCGATGATTTTTTTTTTTTTTTTTCACAGTTGGTTTAATGTATTTATCTATCCACTGATTCAGAAGACCTAAAGGTGTAGACTAAGACCAAGAGTTTCTAGAACCAAAATGTTTGTGTTCTTGAAGCATCAGTCCTTGGAAAACTATCTCTGACTTCATACGCACACATGCATGCACGCATATGAGGAAAAAAGCCATGACATGCGTATTTCAGGGAATCTCAAAAGTGTGAAGCATTTCCCTTGACTTGTTTATAGGAGTGCTTGTTTTATATTGTTAACCTCAGGCATTCTGAAGTTGCTTGCACCTCTTGTCTATGGTATCCTCTTCTTACTCCCTTTGTTCCTTGAGATTACAGGATGAATTAGGGACACCTTGTCATGGCTTTTGCTACAGCTACAAAGGGTAGAATCCCAGAAATAAATAGAAATCTTGCATGGTTATTTGTTCTAAGTATTCCTATAGCAAAGTTTTCCAGAATTCTAGTATAAAAAAAAAGACTTGCAACAAATGTGAGAGCTGGTAGTCTGTGGCAGCTTGGAAGATAAATCTGAAATGCTCAGAGAAACCTTTCTTTGTAATGCCGAGTATTTCCAAAAAGGCCTTGGTCTGTAATTATCTTCATTGAGATGAAGATTTTACTTACAGGTAAAAAAATCCACCCCACAAACCAACAAATTATTCTTTCCAATCTGGGACTGGACAATATTCTGTAAAAGACAAAATATCCTGTCCTTGTAGTGATTACCATGCTCTACCTGTGCATTTGTCCACAAGGCCATTGTAATGGGGTAGTCAGGGATTTAAACCAATTTGAATGTAGATAAGTTCTTAAATGTTTGCAATTTCTGCAAATGATAACATTTCCTGATCAGGTCCTAAAATCTCAAATCTTGATTTTTCTGAATCAAATTTTGTCTAGATATGTTTTTATTTCATTTTCCTGGATAGCGTAATAGAGTAG
Organism: Limnodromus scolopaceus; assembly: GCA_028565335.1. NCBI lineage: Eukaryota > Metazoa > Chordata > Aves > Charadriiformes > Scolopacidae > Limnodromus > Limnodromus scolopaceus. The sequence goes on along the minus strand of JAOXNO010000052.1, from coordinate 35,905,968 downwards.
CTAGAAGAAATAGTCTCAAAGTCAGAAATTTTTCTTTGACTTGTGAGGTCAGGGGACAGCTACATAGCTCATTAATTTCCTCTGATATTGAGACTGAGCGCTTCACTTTAAGAAGTGTATAACTGCATTTTTTTGCCTGCATTTATAAAAGGAGATTTTTCGATATTTATTTCCCCACTGCTGACACGAAACTCTCTACTTCTCAGCTGACAAGTTTAAGTCAGATGATCAGATTGTCTGTGCCTATCTCAATCTTACAGCTGCAGGAGACAGTATAATTAATGTCCCTGTTATAAGCTGGGGGAGGAAAACCCCCCTGTCTCATGACAAGGCTGTTTTCTCCCAGCTGGGCAGTTAGGAGTGTCAGTGGGCTTTCCCTGACGATAACTGATACCAGAGGAAAAGCCTTACCCTTACAGCTCTATACAAAAAGGGGTGCTGCCTGACTGAATGGGGTTTGGTTTGTCGCTCGGGGGTGAGGGGACAGAGATGCTGTCACTCCTTGTCAAAAAGGAAGAGAGATCTCATCAGCAATGATCTGGTGAATGGAGCAGCTCCAAAAAGGATTCTTGACCCCAAAGGAGGGGAGAAGAAAAGTGGTTTTACTCACGTCCTTTGATGTGCTCTTTAATTGGCATCTTGTACCTGCTTGCTTAAACCCTCATCGTGTTTTTAGCTTACACCCTCCAAAGTCCATTCACTGGTTTTGTTGGCAGAGAATAGCAGGCGATGACCTGAGCCTTCAATGAGTAGTGTTTATCTTGCAGTAAGCAACCCTGGGGAGTGTCCTCTTACCATGTTTTGGCGGTACTACTAGCAGTAGTACTACTGCTGCCAGCCTATAGAAATAACTTGTGTGCTTGATAAATTTTGGCTCTTATAACAAGATTTGCATTAATATTATACTAGCTTTTTTTAGTGGAATAGACATATCAGATACTGGTGACATAGTTTTTCCAAGCAATGCTACTTATTAGAGAATAACCCTGGTCTCTGTTTTCCCTTATTAATTCCAATGGTTAAAATAATATAATTTCAGAAAAAGCAGAGCTGAGTTTGGGGTCCAAGCTTGTATTTTTCAAAGGGAGTGGTGAATAGCTGGTCAAAATATACTCAGGTACAAAAGTGTACATGTTCCCTCTTTTGTGCATTTTTATACATTTCTAATAGAATTGTTTCAGGAAAAGAATTATTTCTCCTATGATTTCTTACTATTTCTCTTACTGAAGAAACTGTTTATGCATATTTTGCTTGTAAAAAAAAAATATATATATATTACCTGCTTCAATTTTGTGAAAAGTCAGCTCTAAGAAGGAATATTACTTTGTGAAAACGGGATGATTTGCTCTCCATCAATTTCTGTGTTTGTATGTCCATGACACTTTCACAGTGATGAAAGATCTCCTGCGGTCTGAGAACCCACCCAAACCGACTATCAGTATGCCACCTTAATAATACTTTTTGAAGGATTTAATTTATATTTGAGTTTGCTGTCAAAATATGACCCAAGGTAAACTCAATGTAGTTGCATCTTTTGAGCTAAAGATCTTGCAGGTAGCCGGTGCCAGTCTGAAGTCCCCGCTTGGTCCAATGACTGCAAACCCATTCACATGAAGAGAAGCACAGTACTGTTGTTTGTGTCACCGTGTCCTCTTCGCCATCCCACGAGAATGGTACTTAGCAGTACTATACAAGTACTGTCACTCATATTACTGTAGAAAATGAAGGTCAGTGCTTATGACTTGAGATGCAGGCCTGCTCTGTTCTGTGAAATGAAATTTTAGTCTAAGACCTAGACTGGCTATTTCTATTCTGCATTTTTTTTTAATGCAGCAAACTCTGTTATAAAGTTTTCTAATGTTTTGTCTTACTGGGGTATATGGCCTATATTAAAAGTAGGCAAGCTGTTTCTTAGTTGGCTAACCCTATACATTATTGTTATTTCTAATGATGCAATGCCAAAAGGGTGAAGTGAATTTACACATCTATTGAGGGGGATTTTGTATCTTCAAACTGACATTGAACAACTTCACAAGGATGGTGCTCATTTGCACGGGCTCATATTATTAACAATGATATGCAGACTATAGTGGCTAATCACAGACTATATTTGAGTGAGCTGTCTTTGTAATGAAAATGATGCTAAGAAGGAATTCTGACTACCAGGAGAAGAAAGTAACCTTTAAAGTAATTGATGTTAAACTCAGTATTTTCCCTGTGCCAAATTCAGTGCCAACTGTTTGAAAAATACAAATAGGAAAATACCACTGAAAATAGCCCCCTTTTAATATCTGTTCTGTACAACTGTATAAAGCTTTCTTTGCTCTTTTTCAGCATAAATTCCTAAAAAAATATTTTACTCCTTTAAACCACTGTTTTATCAGAGAGATAAGCTATTTTCAGCTTTCTCAGCTTCAATCTCAAATACTATTAATATTATCAGCCAAGCAGTGACTCTAAAATCTGTCCTTTACTGGTGGAAATATGCATGCTTCAGATAGGTATAAATAATGGCCCTTCCTGGGAAGGACATATTCCCCACAAAGTGAAAAAGTAAATGAGAAATCGTTCTTGTTCCCTTCCTTTGCGCTTGCTGAAAAAACCCAAAATCATGTTTTAATAACTAAGTATCATACAGAGGAGGAGAGTCACCTGCAGTAGCTCTCCAGGTGCCATAAATCATTTGCAGAGATGGAGCTGAGAGACATTTTACCATTCATAATTACAAAAGGTCTGAAAACAAAATGGTGAGGGAAAAGAAAACCTGTAGTAGCAATGTACAGCTGAAGTAGGGCTACCATTTTTTTTTTCAGGGGAAATACGCACTGTAAATAATCTTTTTCATGATATATTTATGAACACTGTTGTTGTTTAGGGAGATGTAATTGGCACAACTAGTACTTTTGTGAAGTTAAATTCATTCCTCTACAACATGAATTTCATCATACAGGCTTTATGGAAATAATTGTCATATTTCAGTGTTTTAAGAAGCTCTTGTTGGAGTGAAGAAATAGAGGAGCTAATGACATAACATTATCTTACCTGTCATCCTCCAGTGTTTAGTAATCTATACTAGGGTTATATTTTAAGCGTGTGACTCCACTGGATAGCAGGTTCTTATACTGAATAGGGGAATGTTACATTGTAGACAAGAATATTGGAATAAACTCCTGGAAAAAAAAAAAAAAGCAGGGGGGGATTGTCTGTCATTATGTGCTTGGGTCTTTTTTCCAGAAGCAACCTTTTCAAAGCAATATAAATTCAAGTTTAGAGTAATTTGAGAGACAGAAAATGTAGAAATCCTCTTGTGCGCTAATCGGAGGAACATGTAGTGAGGATTGTGCAAGGAAGGGCTGGGATCTAATAGCGATTCCCATACTTCCATCTCTGCTAGGTGCCGCTGCCAGGACTCTGTCGGGGGTACCCCCGACAATCAGCAGCGCTGCACTGTTTACCATGTTTCATTCCACAGTGCTTCTGCAGATGCACTGACTTTGCTGAAACTCACGGGTGGTGGTGTTCGTGCTTTCATAGGGCCTTTGGTGTGTTGCACTTTGCCCTAGTAGCATCAGACCTGCATTAGTGTGGAAGAAAGGATGTGAGCATGGCTTCTGTGCTGATATATTTAAAGGTGTTTGCGATTTGGGACGCTACAACTTTGGATCATAAAAACCAGTGAACAGAAAATAACCGTATTCAGGAAATGTTGCAAGTTTCTGCTTACGTGCCACCACCACAACAGCTGAATGCATATCAGTTTAAGCCTTTAAATTTCAGCTAATCCAAACCTTGTCTGCTCTTTTCTCTTCCCTTTTTCTTCATTATACTGCTCAATCATCCAACCTATACTCTTTCTTGCTCTGCAAATTTCAAGTAAGATGAAAAGAGAAATAAAACCATAATCAAGACAAGATTGAGGAAAAAAAAAAAGAAAATTCCAGTTAGGGAAGAGAGACCAGGGTATCATACGAGCACTAAAATCAAAGAAATAGTGAATTGAGAGATGTATATCTGAGATCTGAATGCACAACACAGGAATTTTTGTGATGTGTAATTTACAGAAGGGCACAATTTATATAATGTAATAGTCGAGAGCATGCAGTTGTGCTCTATCAGATGAATAATTGGGATTCCACAAATCATGTGTCAGGAGCCCTGGATGACAGCTAGGAAGAAAACAGAAGATACATGAATAGTCTGGTAAAGAGAGAATTTTTATTTATAAGCAGCATATGAAACAATTTTGGCTGTATTTTTCACTAAAAATTGATGTCTGCAAACTTTCTTTTAAGCTTTTTCTTTATAGGACAAAACTGTAGTTGAGGGGAGTTCAAAATACTTCTCATTTAATCTGGGTAAAAGTCAGAACACAGGATAGAAATGTTTTGGTGTTTTTTTTCCCCTTTGTTTTCCTAGCACTTGAACAGATGACATCTGCAAGTTTCTTCAAGATAATGATTAAGTAATGGGTGTCAAGTGTGATTATCAGTGCAACGGAGGAAGTTATTTTATGTTGTCTTTGTTTAGTTGGCTCAGAAAGGTAATTGTCTTGGTTTATATAACTACTCAGCAAAATAAAGCTATGGTAAGCTGAAAAAACGCCTCTCATTTAAGTATTGCTTGAGAGAGCTATATTACTATACAGTACTATAAGCTATACAACACCTCTAATATTGAATAAAAACTGTAGTGAAATGGCTCTGCCACAGCTGAAATCTCAGCAGCCTTCTCAGTAAGGTTGAGGCATGAGTCATAGGCCTCCACCTCCGCAAGTTGTAAAACTATGTGTGGTGACTGTCACTGGTGATTCTGGGTGACATAGAGGGCAGTAAGGGCCCTTTCTGCATCTGTATATTTTTGAACTGTACTGTGGGTAATTTTCCTTCCATTCATTTGACACTAAGGCAAATGTTGATACTGCTGATGATACCAAACTGGGGGGACTGGCTGACAGTCCAGAGGACTGTGCTGCCATCGAGTGTGACGTGGACAGGCTGGAGAGCTGGGCAGAGAAGAACCTAATGAGGTTCAAGAAAGGCAAGTGTAGGGTCCTGCACCTGGGGAGGAAGAATGCTGGATAACAATATAGGTTAGGGGTGGACCTGCTGGAAAGCACATTTGAGGAAAAGGATCTGGGAGTCCTGGTGGATACTAAGCTATCCATGAGCCAGCAATGTGCCCTTGTCACCAAGAGGGCCAATGGGATCCTGGGCTACATAGGGAAGAGTGTGACCAGGAGGTCGAGGGAGGTCATTCTCCCCCTCTACTCTGCACTGGTGAGGCCACAGCTGGAATACTGCATCCAGTTCTGGGCCCCCCAGTTCAAGAGAGATAGGGAACTACGGAAAGAGTCCAGTGTAGGGCAACAAAGATGATTAAAGGAATGGAGCATCTCCCTTATGAAGAAAGGCTGAGAGAGCTGGGGCTCTTTAGTCTGGAGAAAAGAAGGCTGAGGGGAGACTTATTAATGCTTATAAGTATCTAAAGAGTGGTTTGAGGGAGGATGGAGCCAGACTCTTTTCAGTGGTTCCCAGTGACAGGACGAGGGGCAACAGGCACAAGCTGGAACATGGGAAGTTCCACTCAGATATAAGGAAGAACTTCTTTCTGGTGAGGGTGACAGAGCCCTGGAACAGGCTGCCCAGGGAGGTTGTGGAGTCCCCTTCTCTGGAGATCTTCAGGACTCACCTCGATGCAGTCCTGAGTGATGTGCTCTGAGCAACCCTGCTTCAGCAGGGGAGTTGGACTGGATGATCTCTAGAAGGTCCCTTCCAACTCCAGCAATTCCAAGATTCCAGGATTAGCTGAATCTGTGGGTAATTTACTTTATAGGGTGAAAATTCCAGTCTGAACTTTGGCTCTTGGTGTTAGATCTAAGGGGGGGGAGGGGAAAGGGGGAAGTTGTTGTTTGTTTTTCATTATAGGGGTGGGAGGTGTGAGAGGTGTTTTTTAGACACCATCTGTTTACTCCCTCTTCTTCTAGAGCTGTGAAGGTAAAGAGCATAGAGAATGCTACAGCAATGAAACTTTTTTCAACTTATTTGACTCTTAACTTTTCTAGAGTCTTCTTTAACCAGTTATTCTAATAACCTCCATGAATGATTTTGTTCAGCTTCACTAAATTATGTGAAGGAAGCACCAATGGGGAAGCTGTAGAACATAAGATGATTCCTTTTTTTAATAGGTTCCACATTTTATTTGTAATAGTTCTGAAAACATGACACTGATTTCACCTAACCACATTCTGTTCTTATGACACACAGCAAACATTTTCAGTTTGCATTATAACTACTGAATTTGATAGCATGAAAAGGCCAACCTACTCCAGTAGTGACCACAATGACAGATTCAAAGGAAAAACAAAGAGTAATGTAAAATATATTTGCCCTGCAGTCCTACGCAGCAAAATACTAACTGGTCATGGTCAGAGTCCTGTGTGAAGGTTAGTGGAAACCTGCAGTACAGAAGAAGAAAACTGAGTTACGCTTGGTTCTGGTTTGTTAGCTTCTCTCATTTTTAGAGAGAAAAGGGGAGGAGATGAGACTGTAGGAGCAAAATAGGTATGATATAAGATCCAAGAAAGCATAGTGATTTGAAAAGTCTGAGTGACATTGACCCAAATATAATCTTGCTAGTAGTTTGCTGGCTAGGGAAAAAAAAGAAAGGATTGATTTTTTTTTTATTTTTTTTTTGAGCTGCTGCTGTATGATTTCTTAACTCTTGCGGTTTTACTTTTGCTGTATTGATTGCTGCTGATGCCTATCTCTCAGAGACTGCACAAAGTCTATCCCAAACAGTTATCTGTTCAACCCTCAAGTCCACTGCATGCTTCCTCCAGTTGACCTCAGTTAATCCTTCTTACTTTGTCAAACATCAAATGCTAGCGAGAGAAGGCAGCCTGCCCCCTCTGGGATTGTGATTATGACTTCTGTGTACTTGCCTTTGCTGTCTATGGAAACCTTTGCTAAGGAAGGCACTGCTGTAGTCCAGACAGTTGAGACACTCTGGATATAGGATGATATTCTTTTGCAAATATGAAGAATTAACCCCAGACTTAGTCAAGGCCGGTTCTCTTTTAGCTTTCCTTTGCATCTGCAGAAGACAACAGAGGAGTGGATTCTGATCTCATGATATTGTAAGTCTGGAACAGCTCTTCTGAGGATAATACACTAATATCAGTATAAAACCAATATAAATGTGATCAGAATCTATTCCTCAAAGCACTAATTTTACAAGGGGAAATCCATATCTTGTGACAGTTTTAAGATGAAAATATATTGACTGATATATTTAGCAGCTCTTTAAGGTTATATTTTTTTTTAACACTCTTAGTTGGAATGAGGGTTATAGCTGCCAATTAATAATAAAAGCAGAAGGTAATTGGAGCAGACAGTTTATTTTTTTTTAATATTTATGGTATTCCAGGTATTATGCTTAAGGTTAGTTCTCTGAATGTGAAATTTGAGATTGGGGTGCAGGAGAGATCTAAAGTACTGTTTCTTTTAGTATGGTATATCTGAAATAAGTAGTATCTGACTCTACAGATTAATATTGTCTGGCATTCTATAGTAGATTCAGAAAATCAATGCCAGAAGAAGTAGTGCATAAATACATACAAGACATCATAAAAGAACCATCAGAAAGATACTTCACAGGGAGCTCATGCTATAGGGTTTAGAAAAAGGGATGGCTGGACAACAAGGTGCAGTTGCATAATGGTAGAGTCCTTGGTACTTGCCCACTTAATCCCTGTCTGAGGTATAAGCGTTGTCTGTTAGTTAAAATCTCCATTCCTGTGCCAGCATTTCTTGCCTCCACAGGAGGACAGGAGAGACAGGTACCTTTGCCTTAAGTAAAGTGATTCACCTTAAACTCACTGTTTACGCTCTTTGCTTAGACCCTTTGCTGAGATGAATCAGAGTTCTTAGAAAATTAAAAAAAAAAGGTATTTTAAGACTGGATTTTCAAAATACATGTTGAGAGGCATTTTCAAAAATCTAAACTTCATCAGAATTGTTGACTTTACTACAATTTCCTGTTTCCATATTATTTATACAATTGCTCTGAAACACTTCCTGTGCCCTTTTTCAACCCGCAGTCCTCATATGAGCGTTTGTGGCAATTAATGTAGATCCTGGATCCAGATCTTTCTTGTGAGGATACATTTTTGCCTTGATGCTCACAATGTGTGAAACAAGTGCAGGATTTTGAGTAATATTTTGGAACTCTTGAATACGCTTGTTTGTTCTATATGAAAACTCTGTGGATGCTGTTTATCTGTACAGTCACTGCAGAGATCTCTGGGTGAAAACTGAAATAGCTTTACTGAACTGTGTGGAGAAAGAGGCCTTCAGAGTGTATTTTTAGTTCCTGGCCTTTCATGGCATAAGAAGAGAAACACATTAATCAGTGCATCAATCACTGCTATATGCACGCGGGACAATATATTATTCATAACCATGGCTTGAAGATAACAAAACCGATCTCAGTTTCCATAGAGGCAAGCCTTCATAACATCCTCTCATCATATACAAATGACATTTGATTAGCACTTGCAGATAGAATCATTTTCATGTAAAGCTTATGCTACAGTAGGAAACTGCTCCATTGCCCTTTTTTGAGATAAGGCTAAAAATAAATTTCCTTTAAGAAGCTGGACTTCTAATGTGAAAAAGAGTAGGTTTAGATTTTTCAGACTAAGTGCAAATGCTTTTTGATGCTTTTGGACAGACCTCATGGTAACCCTTTCTGCCAGGGATAATGTCACTGAGTGTGCCTCTATGGCATTAAAATGATTTGGAACAAAGTACCTTCTTTTGTAGCAGTCAGCTGACCACTACAAATTTGGACTAGGGTAATTTCGTTGTTTCTAAGGTGGCTTCTGCTTCCAAATACCAGCTATGCTCAAAAAGCAGCTATTTACCAGCAAAACTGCTGTTACACTGAATTATGTGACACGCACAACTTAATTTAATTTTTTTAAGAAGTTATAAACAGTTCCTTGATATGGAAGAGAGATGTGAGGAGACAGAGGATTAAAAAAACTATATATATTGCTTGCACGTAACGCATAAATGTGAACTTCTAGAGAACTGATTTCATTAAGCATTTGTAACGCTTAAGCTGTTGAGTTTGCATGCTTGCCATAGTCACAAACTGGCTGAAGGTTGTATAACACCACTGTAAAAATGCATGATAAATCATTATCACTTCTCTTAGCATTTAGAGAATTAGCTTGAATGATTCCGGATGATACCAGTTTTCAAAAATGTGACTTAATCTGAATGAATGCTTTCTTGCCTGAAACTGTTAATAACTACTGCTTTATTGAAACAGCAATAGTAGAGGAACTTAAGAAAGCATTATTTCAAATATATATTAATATGTATTTTTGTGATAGTGTCAAACTGCATCAAGACTTTTTTTTTAATATTTGCTTTCAAATTTTAATTTAGAAATGACCTTTCAGCAAATAAGCATTTGGCAGTGAAAAATGATGTCACAGAAGTACGTTCCGTTTTTCAGTGTTAGTCGAACCACATATATAGAGTGAGTTCGAGCAAAGTGTAAAATCAATAAAGGAAGTTGATTGTTTTATAATATCCCTCCATTTCCTCAGCAAGTCATAATAACTTGTTCTGCCTTATGCAGTATAGAGAGCATTCCTGCTGTTATAAGTAAGAAAAGGTGTTTACACAATACCTCTTAAGTGTGTAGTTGGAAAAATTGACCACTTAAAGGTCATTAGATTTTGTATTTATTTTGTTTTACAGGTGTTTACAATTCAGAGGAGTGAAAATAAACTTACTAATCTGCTAACAGGGATATTAAAAAAAACCTGTAGGAAAAATTTATCTAAAATATTTGACAATACCTACTCACGTAAATAAAACAAAAGGATCAACTATAAAATACTTGAGTAGGAAGCACTCTCATGATTTACCGTGTTGAATTCAAGTATGTATGGTTATAATCTAGTAAAAAGCTATTTGTAAATTTGCACATATTAGTAGTATTTAACTTAAAGTGGGTATAGATATATTGCACATACACCTGGAGTCTGAACCGGTGCACTGATTTATAACCTTCTATTTAAAACCTGAAGTCTGAATTTTGGTGTCTGAAGGGAGGATCCTCTGTACTGGTGTCTTTAGGGCCAGGCTGCAGGAGGAATTGGAGGATTGGAGATTCGTAATACTGTGTGAACAGTGAACTTAGTTGTCATTTTCTGACTCTCAATGCTTGTTACATAAAGCTATATGTAAGCATGTGAGCAAACAAGCTGGTAAATGTAAGCAGTGTGAGTTTATCAAGAGAAAATCACCTTTAAAATTTCTAACTTTTTTCTTTGATGGAGGGAAATTATTAGCAAGTCAAAGCCGGTATTGAGGGATATTCTTGGTGAGTTCTGTATGATATGTCCTAAGGGTGCTTCTGCTCAGTATTTGCATAAGTGGTCTGCATAATGAAGTAGAAAACATGCATGTTTAATGTATAGATGATATCAAACTGAGAGGAATTATCACTGTATTTAAGGATAGCATAAGATTTCAGGGAGATTTCAATGAACTTGAGAAAAGTTTTATGTTGTTTAAGGAATAAAAAAAAAGATTCATTGTGGTGAGGATGTTGATTATATATTAGTGATGAGGATAAGAACACATGTAATTAGGAAAAATCAACTCTCAAAGCTGTGAGTGCATACGAATGATTCAATACTCAGTGTTCCGCAAAAAAGACAAAAGCACATAAACAAGGTCATAGAAGTACTCATGAATATGAGTATAATGTTAACACATAAACCTTTGGTAAACTGCACTTTATTCAGCTTTGGTCATCATGTTTGGAAAAAAAAAATATGCGATCAATTGGATAAAGTCTAGGAGAGAATTAAGAATAGTCAAAGGTAGGAAACCCAGTATTTCCATAAAGGAGAGGAACTGGCATTTTTGGGGTTAGAGTAGTGGAAACCTAGTGGACTCATGAAAATTTGTGAAATATATGGGCAGCCACTACAAAGAGAAATGAAGATGATCTATTCTGATGATTACTTGGAAAAAGAAAAGAATATACAAAAATGTATCAAAGGATAGTTTGGATTAGACGTTTCAAAATCTTTTCTAACAGTCAGAGTGCTGAAGCATTGGAATATTGCTTTGGGAAACTGAGGAAGCCTCTTTATAGAAAGTCTTTCAGAGCAGGTTATGCAAATGTCTTTGTGAATCATAAGCTACAATGGATGGATTAAATGGTCTAACACCCTTCCCACTTTTTTTTTTCGTATTCTGTTATTATTGTATCTTTATGCATAAGGATATGGTATGGGTAATAAGTCTTTTTGGAGCCAATCTCTATCTCACTGAAATCATCAGAATGAAGCTTTAATCCACAAATGACTGGAATACATTTATGTCAGTCATGATTTTGAGCTTCTTGGACTTCCCTTCAGCAAAGTTAAGTGAATAATTTGTCCTGGTAAAAATGTTAATGGAAAATGATTGCTTGCTCTGCTACTCAAGAAGTAGGCACAATCCTATGGAATGTGTCTGACCCAAAATAACTGGGGAACGCTTGTACAGTTTGGTTAGAGAAGTACAATAGACTTTGAAATTACTCTGTCATTAGCATGCATGGGATTTATTTATTTCTACTTTTGCTATATTTTTACTGCATTGATTCATGCTTTTTTTATTATTCAGCTGAAGTGATGCCAAGTTTTACGTTTTTAAGTTCCTTTGTACTACAGATTGTGGGAATAAATTCCACTTTTCCCCTTGCTCTTCAGTATGCTTTCTCTGCTCAAAATTGCAGTGTGAGCCACTGCAGTTCAGAAGTTGTCCTTAATGGGAGTCAAGTATTTTCACCATTGAACGCAAGAAGAAAACGAGTTTTGCTTATTTGTAGGGATATTCTGCAGCAGACAATCCAAATGCATTTTCATTCAGATGATTGGAATGAAACTTGAGAAATTAAAGGTCTAGTATTTGGTGTAATGTTTTAGGGCTTAGCTATGGCCTGTATCATCCCTGCAATATCTGTTACTTCTGTTCTTGTCTTAAAAAAACCCTTTAAAACCAAAACAACATTTAAGCTTCATGCTGGAAGTGGATTTCACAATGAATAAAAAGCTTAGCAGAAGCTGATGCCTAAAATTCTCCAAAAAGCAACTTTGTGCAGGTTTTTAAAATCACATGAACATCGTAATGCAATACTTCAATACCTAAGATCCTCTAAATAATGAGCAAAGTGTGGTGTGAAAAACTCGATGTTTTGGAAACGCTAAGTGAAAGACAGAGATTTGCAGAGTGAATGAAGTATCCTGCCAGGATGCAAAACTATTTCCGGCCAAGAAAATTGAGTCCAAGCTGTTAGACATACTGTGGGTATCCTGTTTGGGCAAAGGAATGAAATGCTAGATTGGAACATTCTCTAAAGTGTGTGAACCCAGCTGGTATTATATTTGACTTTGTGGTTGCTAACACGGTCACACTGACAGAAGTTTTGAGCTACAGCTGGCAACTTCCAGAATGCTATTCTCTTGAGGGCGGTAAAATTTGCTCCCAAAATCTCAAGTCATGAAGGGTCATGGAGCCAAACATGTCAATACAGTCTGCTTGAAGGCATTAGGTTTGGGAAACACTGATCTGATAATTGCTTTTAACATAGCTATTGGAATGTCTTAGTGAGCTACTAATTACATGTTAGAGAAGCAGTGTGTAGGGGTTTCCCTTCTATAGGCTGGGTTCTGCCTGATCCCGGCTCAGAAAAAGAGCAAAAATTGTGCGTACAGGAGTCAGGGGACCATAATGTGGATGACCAGCTTATCCTGGTCAAACCCAGCAGTGCAAGATATATTGCATGAAAAAATAGTATAGGCTGTATAAAATCTGTGTAGATCTGTGAGCCTCCTCTTTAAATTCCAATATTACTCTGTGTGTAAGAAATACTGCATGTGTAGCGTTTTAAATAATAGGGATCATGTTTTAATTATTGTGTTAGATTGAAGTAATCTCCAGTATCGTACAGCTTTGTGGTCATAAATTCTGACAAAGACATTGTGCTGAGTGGTCTGACTTGTTACTGCATTTTAAAATGCTGCAGGCAGGACAAAAAGTGGAAACCAAAATTTATAGGCTCAAAAAACTTGATTTGTCAGAAACCAGTAAGTTTTTAAGATAGTTTGTTGATGTTTAAAACCTGGGAGACAGTTTGTTACAGATGCAGAAATTTCACTTCAGTACAAGTTGAATAAAATTTGAAGTGAAACTGTGCTAGTGAGAAAAATTACTTAATATAAATTGCTTTTAAAAACAGAAGATGATGTTAGGAATAGTTATCATAATGTTCACTTGTAAAACCATTATATACTTGGTAGACATCAAACTTAAGTATAAATAGCATTTTAGACTTTTCATTTACACTTGTATGGTTGTGTTTCATCAAAGACAAATTTTTAATGCAGAGCAATATCAAATCATTGCTCCTTATCAATTCTGCAGACAACCTAATAACTGCTGAATCGTCAGCTAAAGGCATTTAGCATGTACTGAACCTAAAAATGCAGGCACTTTTCAGATGATATACAGTAACTGCTAAATGATTAGTATGTTGTGTCCAATGCCAAAACCTTAGAGAGAAAACTACTATATTCAGCACACATTTGTGCAACTTAACTTTGTTCTTAGCCATGGACGTATTGATTCAGGCTTTGAACGGACAAAGAACGTGCATGGAGAATGTCTGACTGCCAGAGTCCAAGGGTAACATCTTAGCTCAAACTGCAGCTAAAGCTGCCGAGGTGGTCCCTCTCAAGCACACAGAGGGCAAAGGGAATGGAGCTGACAAATGTGACTTAAACACTGGTTAAAACTTTAAGATGACTTTCCTTTTCCTACCAGCCCTCCCCCCCGGCATCCCCCCTCATCCTCTGCCTGCTGTTGTGGTTATTGGTTGAAACCTGAGAGACCTAACAAAATTTGACAGGGTGTGTGGCAAGACTTAGTTGAAATGCAGAGGAATGGTAGGGCAGCAGGGTCTGTACGCTGGAAATAGCTAACAGATAAAGCACATCCCTTAGTTACAGCTACATCCTATGGGATTCTGCAACTTTATTAATACTGGACAAATCTGATACCTAGCAGCACAAAACATACTGTTTTGTTAAAGAAGCTTTCACCTCTCTGAACTGCGAAAGTCTTGTCCAAACCCAAAGGATTCCTTAACTGAAACTTCTATGGAAGTCCTCATACATGAAGTCTAGAAAGCCTTTATGGACACAGTCTCACGGGTTTCCTCTAAGGTGGGGTATTAATATTGTCCCTCTTTACTTTTCAAAACCTTTGAAATGTAGGAGAAATGGCATTTCTAAAGACTGTTTTTTTCCAAGAGGTTTTTCTCATCCAAAACAATTTGGATACTTCTGATCAGGATCTAGATTTTCAGTATTCACCATGGAATTCTTATATGATGTGGTTGTCATGTGTCTATGACATGCAGACTCAGTGAGCTTTGTTCTTCAGTACGTTTTAAGTATCAGTTAATTCATGTCTAAGCTAATTATAACTGCATTAAAAAATTCCTTTCTATACTGAAACAATTAAAGGATGCATCTGCATGTGCTTTTACATATATCAAATGCATTTATATTTGCACAGAAACTCAGAAACATAGCACAACATTGCAGTAGTATTATGGAAGGCAGAGGCAATAGTGATTACCAAAATATGATATTTAAGTGTTAATATAATGCTCCTAAACTGAAAGACTGGGGCGGGGGGGGAAGTGGGTTTGGGGGCTTTTTCTGTTTTTTTTTTTCTTTCCTGAAAAATCTGGCAGGTTGCATCATCATTTTCCTTGATTTTGCAAAAGTTTATGGGATGTGACAGCTTGAGTCCATATTTGAGCATTAATATGCATAAGTATGTATTGCCATAACCAACTTACTGTGTCGGTCTAAGTTCAGAAAATACTTGCTCAGCTACAGCATAATTTTGAAATTGTTGTTTATTGCTTGTATTAAATTGCAGTCAATCTAAAAATGTTTCTGACCACCTCAACAGTTGGAAGCAGTGCCAGAACTTTTGAAGCACTTGAAATGAACTTAAAATGAATAAACAAGAAAAGGTGTAATTTATGAAGAAATAAATAAAAAAAAACCTAGACAACAAATAGTAGTTGAAACCTTTCAGTACAATACTGTTTTCTCTTAAAAGTGTAGCAAATTTGTGATACCTGCTTTTGAGGGGCTGTAACTATTTTATTTCCTGAAAAAAATAAATTTATGATACTTAGTTATATGACGTTTACCCAAGACAGTGAGAAAAGTCGCAGTAGGATGCGTGGGGTTCTTCTTCCTCATCTTTTAAGGGGGTGGGGGAGTGCGGAGGAAGAATATTTAGGTAATTGCATTTCATTAGGAAAACATTACAGAAAAGTTGTGTTTGAGTTGTGTGACTCTGTGGAAGTCATAATTTACAATAACCTATCCTGGAACTTTATGCTTTTTTTGCTGTACTCTACAATGTCTACATGTAGATTATAGTTTTCCTAAACTGCACCTGTTATTCAGCAACATTTTATTTTGTATGCCTATTTCTTAGGATGTGTTTGTAATTTCATGTGTTAATGGCACATTGATTATGCAAACATTTCATTTGGATAGACAATGTCAAGGCTGTGTTTTTACCTATGATTGGTTAGATGTATTATAGTGTTTCTGATCCCAGAGTGAATGAACACTTAAAATACTTCTGCTGGGAACAAACTTCATTATGAATATAAAATTAATTGCCCACAAGTTTTTTCTCTTAACATCTTCTGATGTTCAATTTCGATGAACATTCATGCCAATTTAAATCTGTCTCTCAAGCAAAGCAAAAGCAGAAGAGGCCAAACATTACTAAAGCAAGTTTCTTGAAAAACTCATCTTTCCAAACCTAGACCAATTCTCGGAACATTAGAGTCTGCTTTACAGCCTATGTTAAAAATATTGGTATTTTAAAGCTTCGTTGTCAGCCACAGAATATTTTGCACATATTAGAAAAGAAATTAATAATTAGATACACTGATGCTGAAAATAAATCAAAGCCTCCCTCTCATTTTAATGGAGTACTGTTTTGCTCTCATTGGAGAGATCTCTGTACTCTCAAATGTTTCTGTTTGCTGAGTAAACGGGCAGTGCTATGAGTGGTTATTCCAACACTGAATGAATGGTTACCAAAGGGATTTAACTTGGTCTGAAATTGTAACAGCAGTTTTCCTGAAAACTGGTGAGTTAAAGCCACTTGATCCAGTTACAGTTTTTCGTACACAAGTGAAATGTGGCGTTGACTGTGTGGCAATTGCTGCAGGGGACTACAGGGGTGGCTTCTTCAACCATGGTGTGAGGGGGCAGCTCAAGGCCGCAGGGCCAGATCCTGCAGCCCATTGCCACATGGAGCCCAGCTGCGGGGAGCAGGATGGGGACATGCATGCAGCACATGATGGTGGGCAGCTTGCGTTGCATTTGAACTGCTTTATTTTAAATAGCAAGAGCACCCAGAGGAAATACAGGAAAAGAGTGAAAATATGTTTGCATTGAAAATGTGGAATCGTGACAAACAAAGCAGGCACTTTGGCAAAGGTAACTTACTTTTTGAGGTGGTCTGTGCTTTTCCTATTAATTCTTAGTCAGGACCCCAAGGTGTTGACAGCGCAGCCCAATGGTGGGATTAAGGCATTGAAAGTTAAAGTTCTGCAATAATTTGCTTTCTCCCTGGCTTGACCCTGCTCGCAAAGCTGATAGCAGAGGTGAACTGCTGGCTCTTCTCACTGAGGCTCCCAGCTGAGGTGGCTTAAACAGTTGACAGGGCAAATGATTGAGGCCACAATGTCAGAAAAATGATCGAGAGTAGGACTTGCACACTGTGTGAGAAGCAACATGGTGTTTCTCTGACAGAGGCAGTCAAGGGGACCTAAGGCTGTCAACAGTGTCACTCAGTTGACCTTGCTAGACCTGCAGTTTCCTTAAGATGGAGTTGTGCTGAATGTGATTACGTTTTTCTCTACTTGTTGTCCTACAGTGTCCATTTTCCATGTAACTGCTGTATCGCATACACAGTCTTTACTCCATATTGTGTAACACACAGTGTCACTGTAACCGTCTGAACCTCAATTATCTTAAATTACTTGTTATCCAAAAAAGAGTCTTGTCCCCTGACACATCTGTTACTTAGAATGAAAATTGTCTTGATTATGAAGATGTATTAAATATCCATTCCTCTCAAAGTTTCCCTCTGCAAACCTGCTGTAGTCCAGGTCACTTTTTACTAAGCTTGGGTACAAAGTTATGCAAGTTAAATATTTTTTTTAACGCCACAGGTTGCTGAACAGGCTTCCTGAATAAATAACCAAGCTTGTCTTACAGGGACTAACTACGATAGTGAATGTGTCACTTCTTAAGTTCTGAATAAACTTTGCTGTGATTGCTGTCTTGCATGATTTACCTATTCATTTTTTTATCCTTTTGTTCCTCCTTATACTTTCAGTTCCTGACTTAGGCAAGAAAGCATGCCAGTGTTTCACAGTGGGTTTTCAACAAATACTTGTTAGAACACAGAAACTACGTTGCACCCTTACGTAATTGTATTCTGTTCCATTTAGCCATTTGACACAGTTTTCATTCAAGCAAATATTCACTAAAATGTTTCAAGCTCTCCTAGACCTGGATTTACTGGATATTTTTTTTTTTTTTTAATGAGGAGAGGCACTGCCTTGTGCAGTAGGAAAAATAAAGGTTCTCCAAACTTCAGAGTCCTTCCACATGTAATAAAACTGAATAGAAGGATCAATTCCATACACCTTTAGGTGTATGTACACCAGACACCTTTAGGACATATACCTTCTAGGACTTGAGATGCACTTTTCTATAAATATCATTTGACTCGCAACGCATGAGAAAATACTAAATGAGTTTTGTGACTAGGTTATGTAACCCCAAAACCAGTGTGAATTTCACATTTCTAATACAGCAGAATGTTTCAATCAATTCATATAGACCGAGTCTCACAGAAAATAATGGAAATCAGGAATAGAAAGTGAGAAATCTGGAGAAAGCATAATCAGTTTAGAGAACTTCTTATGAGCAAAGCATAAGGTAAATTATTCACTCTGATTTATTTGCTCAGCTTGCAAGCCTTCCACGGTGTTACTTTTTCAGCTCTACAAATCTAATAATTTGACTTTTAGGAGCATCAACTTATCTTCCTCTCATTACATCATAGCGCTTTTACAATATGCCCTGCTTGTTATACCAAGTAATTGTTTCTATCAGCATTATCTTCTCCCTTCTTATCCATCATCTCTCTGATAACATCCTATTTCTTTGCCAGCTCTGTTTCACAGAGTCTGCATCATATTAATAATACCACAGATGGAAAAGTTCTGTGAGGTCACTCAGTACAATCCATTTCCTGATGCAATGTTGGGCTTTTATATATTCTCCAATATATGTAGCTGGATGGTAAATGAGTCAAGTGACTGAATTTTCACAGTCTCATTCAAGTCTTAATGCAGTATTTTTTTTTCTTCAATCTTTCTCCCCTTCTGCCTTTTTATATTTCTTCCAGTAGCTAAAAAGTGCTTCTTGACAGATAAGAAATTGCATAGGCTTATGAAATCTCTGGCACAGAGTCAAGCACATCATATTCTTAACAGCATTATTAATATGTTAACAGGTGGAAGCTTATTATTGTTCAGTGCTTTAAGTGTGAAATGTCTCATACTCCTTTTTTTTTTTTCCAGTTATGTAGTTTCCAGTTAACTTGATTAACAGCTCGGGCTGTTAACTTCTTAAATTGTTTTATTTCGTAAAGACAAAATATACTAGTCGGAAATTCTTTTGGTTTTGATTCAGCTACTTCACCCACTTCAGCTTTTAGTCTGCACAAAATCTAAATTGAATTATTTTTATTTTTTTTATCTGCGCTGAATAACTTTTTAATGTTGATTGTCTAATAAAAATGGCAGAAAACAAGGAAAAGAAAAAGGTAGAGAATGTCACGGCAACTGAAGCAGTTTCTTGCTCCAATTGTACAAAGTAGCTTTCCCATATCTTGTCAGCAGGCATTGCATCAAAATAAGAGATTTTACCAATTTACTGACTGATGTAGTCCCTTTTAGGCTTTTTACAAGCCAGCTGTTTAGAGTGGTAAAAATTGCCACAACAGAGATCTGGAATAAAGCCAGAAATAAACTACTCTGTTCTGGGCAGCCTCGGCATGTGCTCTCTTAGTATTGCTTCTGAATTGTCACTTTTCTGTTAAAGAGCGTTACACGTTTTAATACCTCACAGCACCTGATTTACATATAAAACATATGATGATTAAAAAAACTATAATTATAAACTTCTCAAAATTATTAAAAGGAAGAGATTGTAGGAGACTCAGAGATGACCTTCTCAAACATGAAGAATATTCACTTGTCTCCCTCTTGGTGAGGGGAACAGATTTGTCAACTTGATGCAATGACCTGGTAGCCTTGGCTTTATGCCCAATACACTGAGCTGCTCTTAGTCACCGTGTGCTTACTGGGACAGTTGTCTGTACTGGCTCCAGCCTGCTCTGTTCACAAAGGTGATGCTTACTCTGCAAGACTGACCTCTGCAGTGGTCCTGCTCCCACCACAGGCACCAGCTCCTATATGCGCGTGCATGGTATGTGTGCCAGGGTAATGCTGTGTAGCCTGGTTATCTTTTTGCTCATTAAACTATTTGATTTTTGATTTTGAGTATCCTCTGAAACCTCAAATTCTTTTATAAAGACTTAGAGTTGAAATAACATTAGTGTTAGCATACGGTATAAATCAATTATTCAAGTCTAAAATACCAAATCCACGGGCATGTGCTTCTGTTTAGAATCAGTCTAATAATGTCAAAAGGGAAAGTAAGTTGTGGTTTGGCAATTGTCCTTTCAAGTGATCTTGGCCAAGTGATTTTACTTTAAAATATCCTGCCTGTTTCTATTCTCATGCTTTATTTAAATTAGATCTACAGGAGAAAAATTCTCTCCCAAGCGGTGTTTACAGAGTACCTAGTGGAAAAAGGTATCATTCTGTTGTCTTCTGGAATATAAATTTCATTTGCAAATATAAATTAAGGAACCTATAGCTATTGTACACAAAATTTCCTAATAAAATTCCTGGTTAAACTGTGCATTTCAAATACATTACAGAGAGCCAGTATTGATCCCTCACTCCCTACTTCGCGCATGCGCAGCAACCTAAGGCTATTTGTACCCCTGAAAATACAGGCCAAGACTACCCCAGAGGGGGTAGTCTTCATTTATAGTAGAAATTCTCATATTAGAAATTCTGCCAGTTCAAAAATGACTTTAGTCAAGTTTTATTTTAATAATGCTTCTCTATGAGCAAATGAAGGCAGTGCAGTAATGCATCTGCAGTGTACATGCCTTAACATGGTTTTACTGATACCACTTTATTTTATTTGGCAACTAGCAAAACTTCTATCTCTAGAATGAACTGTTTTGCCAACATAGTGTTGTACCTGCAGCAGACACGATGATAGTTATACCAGGTGACATTTTTAGGGCTTATTATAATTTGCAAAAGACACCTATTCATGCTATTTGAAATGTTAAGTATATGTTATAGTTCCACAAGCACTTAAAGGTAATATAATCCTGCCACTGGAGGAAGCTTTTCCTTCCCTTCCATCCATTTGAGCTGACTGTGAAATGAACCGGACAAGACATTGCTACAGCTCAAGCTGGTGTTATTCCTCCCTCTCCAGTTTGGTTTGAAATCCATCCCTGTGTGGGTCATTTCAGAATGGTTTGAAGACTTGCACTTGCACAAGGGAGAGCACGAAGAGAGGAAGTGAGAAATGAGGAGCTAAGCATGAAAAGGGCATCTTTTGCATCAGTACAGTTTCTACCAGATTAAACTACTTGCAAAATTTGTTACCTGTGTTGTGCTCGTACTGTGTTCAGGGTGTGAAGAAGTGGGGGATAGGATTAGTTTTAGGGATCCTCCAGGTATTAAAAATTCTACTACACTTCAAGTTTTGTATTGGTCAAATGTTACCAATGTTTTTTCAGTTATTTACATCTCTTCTTGCATATTTGTGGGACGTTATCCTGTCATGCCCTTATTTATGTCACAAGTCAGGTGTTACTGCTGTTTTGCCAACAAGCTGCTCTAGGAGTTTCTTCTCAGAATTCTAAGATGAACTCTGCATATTTTAGTACGTCCTTGGGCACTACAGTTAATTACTAATTTTTTTCATTTTTTAAGAGACAAGGTTTCTATCAGATGGCATCTGTTTTACTGGCTTAATTTTTCTGTGACGTTGTAGCACTGATTATGTCATCCTAATCACTCAAAAGATCTGGCTTTCCAAGTCTGTGGATTTGCCCTTCATTTAGTTTTTGTAGCTTGCACCAAAGCTAATTTCAATTTTCTTTTTATTCTTGTGATTTCCTTTTAGGGAGAAAAAGACTTGCTAGTCCTTTTGTGTGGAAGCACTAGCAGGACAATAAATCAGTCATTGATACCGAGATGTTACTTTGTACAGCGTACTCTGTGTCTACCAAAAAGATCAGATCCTAAATTAAGATCTGTTCAAATCTTTTATCTTCTGATATCAAAGATAAATTCAAAGGTGGTTAACAGAAGGAACAGGAATATTGTTATGTGCTGCCTGTGGTGGAAAAGGTACTGCAAGCTCCATCCTGTATGCATCAGGCCACAACATGCTTACCTGGGGTCTAATATGTGGCCTGGGTCAGGTTGCTGAGGGCCCAGGTGTGACCAGGAGGGAGTGCTTAAACATCTTGAAACACATCACCCAAGCCACAGTGTCTGTGTGCACCCCCTTACCTTGACAAAATACAAGATATGTCAATTTAGCATAATACTCTGATGTTTCAAACAAATCAAATTCTAACAATTTCATTTGTCACGTACAGCTAGAGGAAAGAGCGAATGCCACCAAACATGTTGAGCCACCACTGCCCCATCAGGTAGCTGAGCCATTAGTCGCTCGGTTGGTGTTTGCTAAAGCATCGTCATAGTTGCTTAAAGGATTTCTGTGGCTCCTTGCGATGTGTTTTTTAAATACTATTGAAATCAAGACTTACTGAAAATTAGTGGATGGATCTGTTTTATCTCCAGCTTAATCTCTTGGAATGCTTCATTGGTGGAGCACCTTATTTCTGGTGCTAGAAATTAGTACTGCTTTTGAATGAAGCTGCAGTGTTAAACATCGCTTGTATTTCACAATATTTCATGCATGAGTGAACATGCTGATGTAGATCTTTTGTTACAGTGAACATGGAATGCTACCTAATGTATATGGTAAGGCTTTATAGGTAAAAATTATTTCAATCTCTCATTTGTGGTGGTAATTACTGTCTTTCAGTGTGATAGCTGCCACTTTGTTCTTTTAACAACAGCTCATCTGCATTGTTCTTTTGCAATATTTCTCAAGGGTAAATATAGCTGTTTTGAGGCTGAAATATTTGGGTCTGAGTGTACTTTAACTTTAGATGTGTGACTGCATCTAAAGGTATCTAATTGCATAATTGCCTTAGGTTGCCCTACGATCAGCAAGGAGGGTTTTCAGTCTCCAATTAGTGGGGAGAAAGAGAGAGGCACTTTCTGAGGAATTCATAAACAAGACAAAGGCCCCCTGACATATGCTGGGAGACAGAGAAGGGAGGATTTGGAGGAAAATCATGGTTGATGAATGCAGTTGGATTTGGTAGCTTGCACAATAGCCGATGCAGGCAGCGTTCTGCTGAGGCAGAACCTCGGAGCAGTGTCAGAGCCTTGGCACGCTGAGTGGGTTGCTATGGCTACTGGCTCTCAACAAGCCAGGTGTTGAAATCGGGGAAGAAAAAATGTAGCTATTGCATTCAAAGTTATGACACTTGCTATTTTTCTGCTCTTTCTTTTAAAGGTTGTTAACTGTCATTTTTCACCCAAGCTATAAATTGGCTCTTTTGCTGAGGTTCCGTGTGGAATTTAGACATTCATATGCCTTCTGTGTGAATTCCTAATTTGATGTCACTGGCATTTTGCTTTGGGTTTGTTTTTTTGTTTTTTTGGGAGGAGGGGGAAGGGCCAGGGGGGGCAGAGAAATTAGAAGGTAGTAGAGGAGGGTGAAAGAAGAGGGGGATTTTACTGCAGGGCTGATCCTTTTCTTATGTGTTTTGTTTCTGAAATAGTTTATGTAGTGTTGGTCCTAATTTAAAGACTAAATATCCCACTTTTTGATCCAAATGTATATGGCACAGGCTTATATTTTGATATCCAACACACCAAATTAATTGTGATTTGGGGCCAAAACTAATAAAGAAGTGCTTTTTGAACAGTGCCTGATAGGCCACTCTGTACCAACACGGGCCGAAATACTGAGTCAGACGCTGATGGATCTATCAGACAGCTACAAGATTCCTGTAATATACTACATAGAATATGCTACTGACCGAAAGCCTTTTAAGTATCCTAGATTATGAAATAAGTAATTTCTTGCAATAACTCAGGAAGCAGCAGTTTTGTTCACAAACAGAATTTTTCTAAAATTTAGTAAAAGATACCTATAAAAACAATTGTCATGATTGTCGCAGTTGATGTTTTATCTACAGCAGCCTTACACTTGAATGCTTAGTGATAATTTGAGTGATATCTCATATTTAAAGAATATAACATTTCTCAAATGCAGTGTATTTAAATTCTTGCATGTAGTGAGAGAAAACAAAGGGAAATTGTCTTCCAGTTCATAACTGAAGTGTCTCCTAAATGCAACAAGTGGAGCCCAAGGATTTATTTTGTGTTGGTTCCATTTTGTTCAAATTAAAAAAATAATTTCTGAGAACTATATTCTTGATGAATATTGTGAAAAATATTTTTTAAAAATGAGAATTGGTTATTTTGGAAAAAAGCGTTCAAATATGAACACATGTATAACAACTATCACATATATATATGTGTGTTCAAACACGTGTATAAACTAAAAGGTTTTATGTCTTTGTCAAACATTTTAGATTCCAAGGAAGTTAAAACAGTACTTCTATTCTACCATTGTGCTTGCTGGCCATTCCTTAAGATAAATCACTTGTAGTAACTTTCTGGAGGTCTGGAAATATTCCTTCAGAGACATATTCTGTTGTCCTTAAGTCATTATTGTCCAGAAAAATTCTATTAAGTTCACATGAATGGCCAGGAATTTTTGCCCATTGCAGGAGTGCAGTAACTCTGCAGTCGAACTCTCACACAGTAAATGAGTAACAGACTTTGATCTTGTATGTATGATAGTAATGATTTCTGACTTGGAATCCCTGTATGATGAATCAGAAAAATAATATTCTGGGTATTTATGATGTTTTGGAATAATTTGTTATCAAATTTGGTAATGGTGATTTCAACAATATTTTTATTAGTTTTATACATAGTTGTTTATTTAAAAAAAATCCTTAATACATTAAAGTAGTAAAAATATAGGTATCTTAAAATACCTATATTTTGTTTGTTAAAAACAATACACCCAAAAAAACCTGTAACAGGTAGGATTTTCAGCTATATTGGGGTTTTTTTGTTTGTTTGTACATGCATAGCTAAAGATGCACTTCTGAGGGTTCAATTGAAATTGCTAACAGGGTCAGATCACCTCTTTATCTTCAGGCAATAGGTGGTTTTAAAGTTCATTTCCTCTATTATTTTCTCTTTGTGATGTCAAGAGAAAATAACCTTGAAAACATCAATTAAGTAACTCTTCTGAGATGATGCTGAAGTCCAGCATCATGATTTACCCGTTGCATTGGAGCAGTGGTTATTGTGCAAGCACCATCTCTTCAGAAAACATGCCAGGAGTCTAAGTAGTTTCGCAGAACTAGTGAAAAATGATAGAAGTATTTTCATGTTCTTTATTAAATGTTTCTTTCTATGCGTTTTGGAACTGAGATGTTCAGCAATATACCTATATCCCAGGAAATACAGAAGGAATAGAACCTTAAATCCTTTGCAAAGCTCAGCATATGGTACAGGTTGTTTTTTCTCTCCAAAGTTCTTGGTGTAAATAAGCAAAATAATTTTGTTCTATTTCACAGTTGTCCTCATAAATACCTTACTGGCTTTTATCAGGCAATGCTGTCATCCACTCTTAACCTTTTATTGATACTTCACAAACTATCCTCTTTCTCTCTTAATGACACGAAACTCTGTAGAAAGTACCCAAAAAAACTATTCTACACAAGGGTTTTCTACTCCTCCGTTGTGATGTTTTGAAGTGCTATTACAGTGTACAGGAATTTTCTCAGATTTATATTCCATTGATATTACAGAAGTGTGGCTGTCTACAGCGAGGTGGGAGAGTGTTGTACAAGGAGAGTGGTATGGATGAGGGAACAGCAGGTGGGAAACAGCATGACTCTACAGTCATCAGGAAGCAGCAGAGGCTCTTTCTTTGCTCTCAGTTTCACCTGCACATACCAAGAGGAGAGGGCGCCTGCTGAAACAGCTTCTGCCAGCTGAGCAGGGAAGAACGGAGAAGGCCGCTCAGCTTGCGGTCTGTATGAGGCGCAGGAGCTGATAAGGCAAAACATTGGGTGTAAGATGGTGGTACACCTCCTTTTACATCTCCCCAGTACAAAGGCCAGTTTATTGTCACAGATGGTTCTGTCTGCTCTCTGTGGGGATAGGGAGATTGTTCTCTCTTTCTGCAGGGCAATTTCTCCTTTTGTTTATAGCTAAAATTAGGTCTTGTGATTAAGCGTGTATTTCCCCACTTTGGACAGTGCCGTCTCCTCTAGTTTATTTTTCAAATCTTCAGAAGGAATCCGCAAGGATAAAAGAAACTCCATTTTTAAATAGGACCTTTGTGCTTTCAGGCTTTTGGAGAACAATAGCTACATCAGAAAAATACCTCGAGTGTAAAGATTTTCAGAACAGAGGAAAGTATTATTGAATCTCATCCCAGTTAGAGGAATGGTAGCAATATAGCAAAGCATTACATGACATACTGAAACTTCAACAATTAGAACTATGCACATATAATCAGCATCTCACTCAGAGCTACTGTATCCACATATATTAGACAGTATTAGAAGGGTGGCAGGTTTGCCTGGATACTCAATCTCAACTGCCTTTTATCCCTCAATCTCAAAACAAAAACATCCCTCTGAACACTGATGCTTTGTTGTATCAGAGTAAATGCCACAGATGCAGCAAATACTTGGTGGAAAGAAAACCATGTTTTACATTACCAACATTGTGAGAACAACATAATTGTAGGATATTATAATTATAGAATAATTTGAATTGGAAGGGACCCTGGAGGATCCTGCTCGAAGTTAGGACCAATTAGAGAAGGTTGCTCAGATTGTTCAGTCAAGCTTTGAATAGCTGCAAGGATATAGGGAGTTTCCACAACTTCTCTGGGCAATCTGTTCCAGTGTTTGATGATTCTCAAAATGATTTCCTGCTCCCCCCCCCAATATAAAATCAGTTTTTCCAGATTGTAACTTGTGTCTGTCACCTTTAAGTGAATTTTGATAAATTTTGCATTTGCTAAATAAATAAAATTAAATCCTTGCAAAATGGATGCCTGGGTAAGCCTGGCTATATGTTTGACTATAATACATTGTTGAAAGACTACTGACTTTCAAGATCTCAAGTCATACTTGAACCAGGTAGGCTGATAGACCATGGATACGTTATCCTATGCAGGTGACTCTATGGCTGATCTCAGAAGATATTTTCAGAAAATTTATAAATGGCCACACTTTCCATCTCCAGTCCTTTCAGTTCTGTGAAGTTCATTAATATGATTACTAGAATTTGCTGCCCTTGATAATGGTGAAGTACAGATACTGACATAAAGTACTTTACTGCGATTTGTTTAAACTCACTATTTGTTTTCTTTTACATAAAAGTCTTCAAATATAAATTTCATAAATGAAAAATCCAGTTTATTTCATATCAACTTACTAAATTTATCTTGAAATTTAGTGACAAATTATAGCATTGGCTAATCAGAATTTACGAAATAATGCAAACTTAATTCATTTTGTGCCTTGCATGTTGTAATATGTTTTCTTGTTCAACTGGCAGCTGATCTTATTCCAGGGACTTCACTGAAATTCTTTTGTTTCTTTCAATCCCCTGTTGAATTCTTCATGTTGGTGCATTGAGTACAATAAAAATAAAGCATGACCACATAACTAAAGAATGGATCCTAATATACCTGGGAATTCTGGGTAATATGAACACCCATAGTCATCTGTGTTGTGTAAAAACAGTCCTAAATATTCAAGCAGACATCAAGGACAAAATTTTAGTGTTAAAGTGTGTAAACTATAAGCATTGCTCCAATTACAGTGACAAGATGTATTTTCTTATGGAATAGAGTGATAAATCTGTAGAACTAAATAGCATGTTGATGTAAAGTATCTCACCAATACATAGAATTTGAGTTACAAATTGCACTTTTAATGTACCTGCGGAAAAAGTCCTTTCTCTGAGTTTGGCAAAAATGCCTGAATATTTGTGAGTTTACCCTCTTTGCTTCTCTGCATCTTTTTAGTCAGCTTGTCACTTCGAGCTCATGCATCTTCTGTAGCCACAGGTTTGACAGTTTGTGTCCTTGTGGTATATTCAGTTTTTTCAAAGTTTTCTTTCTATCTTGTTTATAGCTGCAGTTCATCAGGCCTGTGTGGCAAGCATGTAGACAGGATTTCTTCTTGTGTATTTTCAATTCTGTTTAGTATTTCATTCAAAGACCTAACTTCCCTAATTGGCCCTTTGAAAGAACTGTAGCATTCCAAAACATTTCTTCATATCGTACATTTTCAATGAATTAATAATTAGGACATATGTAAATTAATCTTAATTTATAAGGCAGTAGAGTTCTTAGCACGGACTGGGATCTCTGAAATCTTTCCAAATTAATCTTTTCCTCCTCTGCTGTACTGAATAGATTGTTATGCATTCGTGCAAAATATATTCTACACAATGTTAGAAAATTGTGTACAATTATTCGATTAGGGGTTGGACAGCCAAGGACTTACATCATCTCAGTGAACTACAATGCACTGAAATTAGATTTGTGCCTAGTTTTTAAATAGTTAATTTATGTTCATGACAGAGACTGAAGGCTTCATGAAATTGTGCATATTTCAGAAACTTTGTTTATTTAAAGAGTACAACTGTAATAATTTCTAACATTTTATAGGTCTTTGGGAAATGCTAAGAACAATTTTAATTGCAAAGATAGACACACTCCCGAAATGTAAATATGCTTTGATTTACTTTTTTGGACCATAGGGATGACTACTTAGGAGATGGAATAATATGGCAACTAGCCAAGACCTTCCAATTATCAGTCTATTTAATCAATGACGCGTATCCTCCTGCTAGAATCAAAATATAGCTAGGATCCAGTTTTAAAACTTCCACTTAGTTTGCCATATCTTGCTACTGAATATTTTGCTCTCCTTTTAAGTGACTGCTGAAGTGATTTACTATGTGTGTCTTTTTTTTTTCTCTCAGCAAAGATAGAGATGATGTTGGTGAAACCTGGTATTTATTATTCAAATTGTAATTTGTTGATTGCAGTGCACTAATCTTTCCCAGGTTATAGAAATACAAATCCACTTTGCACAGTGTAGCAGTGTGAAATTACCAACATCTGGTAAGAAGCTCTTGGGGAGTTATCTCCATTTTCCTCAGATCTTTACAGGAGTCTCTCCAATTCCTCTTCACTGGCTTTCTTCTCTATTGCTGTATCCTGCTTCCAGATTAGGGCAATATTGTAATAACACCCAAATGGCTTTACTCTTTTTGCAAATGTGGTTTCTCTGCTGGCTCCATAATGCACTAGAGAGACTGCACTACCTCACATAGCTTTAATGTGAACTTTTGTTCGTGCTTTGTCCTACAGTGCTCCTGTTCCGAAAATGCTTACATTGAGGATAATGAAATTTCTTAGATTTGTCACAGAGGTTAAAAGGTCCTTAATGAACTGTCTCTTATTCATTACAAAAGCCTTTGGAATAAGTTAATTACAGCAATTTAACGTAAGGTGCTATTGCAACATAAACAGTGAAATAAACTACATAATACATATGGGTTACATAACATCGTGACTGTTCTTGTATGTCAGTAAAATGCTGGCAGCAAAACCTCCAGCTTGAATCCTTGAACAAGGTTTTATTCTTTATAACCTTCCCCAGTACATGTTTTATGAATAGTCAGGTTTCCATCTCCACGTGTGCAGGACCTTTCTGGCTCCTGCAGAAGTTCTCCCTCTGCCTTTCAGTGAGCTGTGCCGTCCTGTACACTGCGTTTTGGTATCTGGTCCCCAGCAGCCGCTATTTGAATTACGAATGCTGAGCGTCATTAGGTCCCTTGAAAAATCTCATGCTGGCTCTGGCTAAGCTTGGAATTAGTTCAAAGCCCACTAAGTCAGCTGAAAGATCATTTGATTTCAGCTTGGTTTGGGATTACGTATGAAAGATATATGCGTGTTCTGTACAGACTATATGTGTATATTATTTTTTTCCTTCTGGGAGTGTTTAAATCTTAAATTAATACTATGGAAGAAAATAAAATTAACTGATTTCAATTAATCTCGCAGTGCTGACTTCCCGCTAGGACTCTTGTTTTGGCGATTACCAATATGAAAAAGAAGAAAGAAATTTGACATGTGGACCACCAGCCACGTTAGTCAAAGAATGATCTGTGCAAAAAATAGTCAGGAGCCTTTGGGGAAATATGCTGGTATAGCTGTTACTCTTAGTGATAGATACAATAAGATTTAATTATCAAAACTTCATGTTTACAAGTAGTCTTTTGTTTCTTGAGTAATTTACACCTGAAATCTACATGGACTGCAAGCATTGAAAGGTATTTCCTTTTTCTTTTATTTTTCTGAAAGAGAAGCTGTATGTTTGGCTCCAATACTTTCTCAGATATGAAAGGTGATGCCAGTGAACACAAACAGTCATCCTTCAGAGTAGAAAATATTTCTCTCAGCTGTTATGATTTCTTGATCTTCAGAGACAATTCTGTGCTATAATCACTGCAAATACCAAAGCGCTGCCTTTCACATCTGCTGTTTCCAGCCCATGGAGGTTCAGCAAGTCCTGAACAACAATGGCACCTTCTTTGAATGTCAGGATTTTGTACAGGGACAGCACAGGTTTGCAGCTATAATGCATACAGAGGCAGAAAGCTTATCGAGACATACATATATGTGCTTCAGTAGAATCTGGAGTAGATGCTCTGTAAAAAGTAAAACCTGCAACAAAACCAAGATTTTGAAGGGATTCAATTTTTTTTAATAAGCCCAGGTCCCTTATTTATCAATGTTTAGATTTTTCCCAGTGAGAGGCCACATCATATTTCCAGACAAATTGTTGGCTGATGATTTTTTCCAAGAAATACTGGCTTAAGAGGCGTGATTATTATGCACAGTAGGTATAAATGAATTATTTATCAAACATGTTTTCATTCTTACTGAAAATACCGCTGATCTGTTTTTCTAAGTGCTTTATTGTAGTAGTCATTTGCACACAAAGCAAGTCTTTACTTAAGTAACTGTTTATTTATCACCATTCATATGAAAAAGATATATTGCAAACAGAATTGTTCATGCTTTTTTTGATTATGTGCTTTTTAAGAAAAAGTATACCTGTCAGGAAAATAAAAAAAAAGAAAGAAAGAAAAGCAGGTATGGGAACAGATCTGTTTCAACAAAACCATGTCAAAAAAGTTGTCCAGGTGGTGGCTGGGTAACAGCGGTTGCTGGGCCCCTTCAGATAAAGGCTTTATTTTGGGTCACCCAGAGTGCACCTCAGTATCCTGTCCAGTTTTTGCCTTCTTCTGGGTGGGGAACCTTGTTGTCTTCCATACTGGAACTTTTTCAATCTTCGTAAAAAGTAATTATTAGCCATTAAATATTTGTCCATGGAACTTCTGTGCACAACATGTTTATCAAGTGGAAAAGCAGAAGTGCAACACACTCAGAAAATAGGTGTTTTCTTCAGTTTCCTTGTCTCAAAGACAAAGAAGTACTTGATTCTGGGATTCTATCATCCCTTTTGATTTTCCTGCTCACCAGACAATTAGCTGTTCAGAAGCATAATGTGCTTTTGTGAGAAAGGTTTTGGTTTGTTTCTGGTTGGAATGCAAAAAACCTTTTGCTGCCCCATTCACTGTGCAATATTTTGAATGCATAAAAAGGGTAGTTAGCGACTAATCACTCTATTTCATACTACTCACACAGATAACTCATTCTTAGCAATCAGCATAAAGCTTTATTTTAACACTGAAACAATACCTTAGAATTAGAGCTTCTTAAGGAATTGTCTGATATGTGTCAGTCTCAGTCTTTTTATATGGAAGTAATTCAAATAATGTTATAGATGTTAAAGGAGAAGACTGAAGGCATTAAAAGGAATTGGTCAAATAGACTTTCATGTGTAAGAAAATTACCTAGAATGAATATTTGAAATTGAATTGTCTGTCCTGAAGTTAGCTCAGGCAAGGAGTACGCTGTATTTATGCTGATTGTGCATGCCTCTTCAGGTAAGTTTGTGACAAGATTGGTTTTGGATCAGATGAGAATAAAGGGAATTGTGTAGGAAAGGCACTAAGTAAATCTAGATGTAAAACATGAAAAGCATCCAAACACAACATTCAAATTAACAGCCATGAAGAAATCATTCTTCAATCTACCTTGCTATTTCACTGAATCTTGGACTCTGAAGAAAAAAATATAATGCTACGGGGGCAAAAAGGGAAGAAGGGTGCTTTTAGCTCCTTAAGACTGATGCATTCTGGATGACTGCTACTGCTTGTTACCAAGTAAGATGCAACTTAATCCTCTAGAGAATCAGGGAACACCAGTACTATGAGCTTGTGAATATCAAGTCAAGAAAAAAAAAAACATAATGAAGAGAATCAGTTTTGGATTTGTGCTTTTGGTTCAGTCACAAAGATTCATCTTGATGGTAGGGGCTACATAAACCTTTTAGAAATGAAAGAGTGTAAATCTTTAAGTCCTCAAAGCAAAAAAATAAATTAACCCACCATTTTCCTCTGAATAATTCTAAATTATGGAGAATAACGGGAACTTAGTTCTCTCAGCTCATTCACTTCTGGGCAAATGAGTGCTATTAGTGCTATTTGAAGGCACTGCCTGTATTAAAGCAAGTGTAAAATTTGACCTTTGAGGCGGAAAGGAGATGATGTTCAACCACCCCTGTCCCTGGGGAGCGTCAGAGGCGCTTGGGGAGGGGGGATTCTCTCAGGAGCCCGCGTTTGGGCAGGGGGTGTGCACTGGGGGAGTCAGAGCCAGGGTCCAGATTTAGAAGCACACAGGTGCGTGCATTCCTAGACTGAATTAAAACTAACCTTTTTCTTGCGGAAAAAATTAGTAGCCCAAAGGTCAGAATATAGTAATAGGGAACTGCTTACATTTCAATTTGAGATGTTACATGATGCTTTAAAGGATAAAACCTAGGTGACAACCATAAAAAAGTTTACAGTTACACTAATTTGACCTCTGCTGTGATTTGTAGTTCTACTAAACAGCAATGTGAAAAAAAAACAAACCAAAGAATGAACCCCACACTCTAGCAAACTGTCAGCTGCTAAGCATACATGAAGGGATTGTTTACTGAGGTTTTTCCACAAGCTGTCAGGCTGTAATAAGGAATTTGGAACAGACAGATAACCCTTTCCCTGCGAAGCTGATTTTGACTATGAACTTTAATGAAACAATTTGCCTCCTGGGCATTTTCAGATTGTGCAAAATCTCTTTTGCACTAACGTACTTACTAGATATGCATAGACACATGCAGAGTGATCTCTGAGACTGAATGAGTTAACTGCAAACATGGACACAGTTTTTAAATCACAGCATGCTGCATCTATTTTTTTTCAGGGAACTTATTCAAGCACAGTAATAAAACCAGACATTATGGAAAGAATGTTTTTGTTGCTGTGAGTTGTAAAGAAAAATTTAAGGGATGACTCCAGTGTGAGGAGAGAGGAAACATCACCTTCGATTGGTTAGGAATGAGCAATGGGTTTCTGAACTTGCATATGTCATGCAAGGAGGAATGAGGTGCAATCAGTCTTTGAACTAGTCAAGACAAGGAATGAGCACAAAAGAACTGTTTTTCTTTGGAGTATGGTATTCCAGTTATGATGTAAATGGTGATTTGTAAAGCTGCTGAAAGTAAATGACAAATGGTGGTGGTGTGGTTGTCAGGGTATTCGTTAGTACTTACATGTGTGTCAGCTGTAGTAAAAAGATCAGAGTTCATTGTTCTAATAGGGAAGACTTCCAAGAACAACTGTCAGCTGATTTCTGACACCCGCAAGAAGACAATTAAACTAAATTGAGGACATTGTTGGCAGGTTTATAAAGTTGACATTATGCACTGTAAAAAAACATCCTGAAGAAACTTGACAGTAGTTGAAATCTGACAGTAGCAACTTAACTTGGAGAGAGCAAAAATTACAGACATAGGTAGGCATTCAAAGAAGAATGAATTTTGTAGTATCCCTTAGGAGTAAAAATAACCTAACAGAGGGGTCTGCATGCCAGCAACTAACCTGCAGCGTTTTCAGTGTTTTCTCTAAGAGAACACAGAATTTTTCTTTTTCAGTTCAAGAACCATTTTTTCCTTGTTATAAAAAGAATTAGTGTGAATCGCATGCACACAAATATACCACAGGAAAACATAATGCAAGATAAAATCAGCAAGGATTTACCCATGGTAAAAAGAAAACCAAAACAAGCAAAAAAAAAAATATATAAAAAGAATACTCTTTATCAGGGAGTGGAGCAATAGGACGAGGTGATGGTTTTGAACGGAAAGAGAAGAGATTTAGATTAGATACTTGGAAGAAAATCTTTACTGTGAGGGCAGTGAGAAACTGGAACGGGATGCCCAGGGAAGTTGTGGCTGCCCCATCCCTGGAAGTGTTCAAGGCCAGGCTGGATGGGGCTTTGAGCACCCTGCTCTAGTGGGAGGTGTCCCTGCCCAGGGCAGGCGGGTTGGAACTGATCTTTAAGGTCCCTTTGAACCCAAACCATTTAATGAATGCAGAAGGTCAGGTAGTTAAACACTGTATGACTTCTGAGTACATGTAGATTGAGGTCTCGTTCTTTCTGGGTGTGAATGTCTGAGGTACAAATGGGAAAAGTACAAGGGCGTGCACAGTGCCACGCGTTGTTTTGAGAAGGGGAAAGATTAGGACACTGTCTGTTTCACATACAAAGTGGTGAATATAACTTAGATTTGGTAGTGGTTATAGAAGAAAGCTTGGTGGTCTTTCTTTTGTCCCTGCACAGCATTTTCTGCGGTCTTTGTTGAAATGAAATTTCTTTCCCTTGTGTACTTCTCTAAATGTGAAAACACCAAGAGAGTTCAAGTGATTTACTAAACAAGTTCAGGCTGAAATACGGAGCTTACTTTTGGCAGGCAGGAACACCTAATAACCCTGAGGACACAGTTTTCACCAAGGGTCAAAAATGATAATGAACTTTTTCTCCCACTGTCTCTGGAAACCTTGTGACTTAACACAGATGCAATGCCTGGACATTTTCCCAGAAAGGTTCCAGTAAAATTATTTATTGCAAATAAAAAGAAGAAAGGGTTATCTACCTCCTGCAGATAAATTTAGGATTAATGGGATGAATTAACTTAGGGTAATAGAAACTTCCTATGCCAAAATGCAAACTGAAGGAAGAGTTGATTCAAAACCAGACTGAAGATTTAATGATGTAAGAAAATGATCTAAGTATTATTATCTTCTGTAATTATTTTTTTTTTTTAACACAAGCTTCAGGATAACATACAATAAGCTGAAGCAGGACAACTTACGTGTTTTCATTCAGGAAACTCTTTTGGAAGGGAGATTCTTACCACCTATAAATGCAGAGTAAATCCATTAAAGAATTTTCACACAATAGAATGGACCTTAAAAAGAGAACTGATTGTTTGCTGGACTCAATTCCCAGAGCTCAATATATGGCAACAGTAATAAAAAACCAAGAGGTTGGAATCATCAAAAAAATACTGGTTCATTCAGTCTGTACCATTGTGTAGAGGATTATTCTTTGCTTTTCTTAGGTTTTTGCCTGTTTCTTGATGTAGTACTTCTAGCCAATTTTCTTTCCACCTTTTACCTAAAAGCATCATTTTTATTGTCAGAAGGTTTCCCTTGATAGTAGGAAACTTCTACAATAGTTACACTGGAATGCATGATGGTTTGTTCAGCTTCATAGGTTTGAGCAAGAAGGTAGACATATACTGTAATTTTATCTTGCTGTGTCAATAGGTTGAATAATATAAAATATCTATATATATTCTGAGTGGTTCTTCAGTTTATGCTCATTATTTAATTGAGTTTTCAAATGCCTACAAAAGTCTGGAAATTGGTATTCGTTTCTGCACTGACATAATTTCCTAAGTCAGAACTTCCTTCTTATAAGGAAATAAGCACTTCTGAATATCACCTTTTGTGAGGTACACATGAATGTGTGTTTATCTACTGTGAAGTTTATTCTGAAACTGTTGGATGAATACTTGGAATTTGCTGTAAACATTTGTGGAAAACAGAAACAGTTTCAAGGAATTTCAAGGAATACTATTTCCAGGTCAGACAGTCACATCCAAATTGATGGACTAGATTTCTGTACAGATGCCAATTTCTTTTCCTTTTTCTTAGACAGCCTTATTGTGTGTGTGTGTGTGTGTGTGTGTGCATGCCAGAATGGAGCAGTTTTCAAGATCACGTGTAAAAGATTTGCAAGGCAGGGCAGAAAAACTTAATAATATGTTAACTGGGAAAAAGCTCACCACGATGTGCACGTAGACATGTTTTTATGCACAAACTGAAGTCTCCACTCTTTGTGGTGAAATCTTACTGTGCACCAAAAGTGCATGTGCTTTTAAAAAGTGAGACTTTTGCCTTTTGAAAACACAGATGGTTGCCAGATATGCTAATCTTCCATTTGTGAGAACAGGTATTGTGTTTAGTTCCTCCAATCTCAGATTTTCACCCTAGTTATTGCTGTAAGACCTCTTGGTACCTGCCAATTTCACTGTAATACAAGGTCTACATGTTTTGTTACGAATTTCTATCAGGTAGACTTCTCTTAATCTCTTTTCCACACTACTTTTGTGAGATACTAGCCTGAACTTTTAAAGCTTCTCACATTGATATGATTGTATTTCCCTTTTTTATTTGTAGTTAGAATCTTCTTCTATAAATATTATATACTGATTTTCTCTACTTTCTTTCCCTGCAATATAAAATCTGCAATTAAAAGTATTAAGGAGAAAAAGTAAATGACCAGATAACCAGCTATATGAAAATTTATCAGAAAAAAATTTCTTACTGAATTATATAAATTTTAGAACTGCTGGCATTTAACAATAGCTTCAAATAGACATTATATGTTATTGCAAACATCACATTCTGCTCATAGTGAAAGAAACAATAAATCTTGCGCATGAACTCATGCTAATTCTGCCTTGCTGGGTTTTCCTTCCACGATGACTCAATGGAGAAGCAGTGCTGTGCCTGCATTTTATAGAACTTTTTCTGCACAACAGGAAGTCTAAAACTGATTTTTGAGGAAAGCACAGATTCACTCAAGCTCAAGTCTGTACTTTAAAAGAAGCTGAGAGTCCAATCTGGAGTTTTTGTTTCACTCGCTCATGAGCTCTTCTGCTTTCAGTTAAGCCCTTTCTCAAATCCAGATTCACTGTTATTCATCCACCTTGTCCCCTGCCTTGTTTTCAAAAATCATATGGGAAGTTTCTGATTCCTCCTTTAACTTAAACTTCCATTGTAGCAACACCTACAATGAACTGAGGAAGCACATTCCTACCTGTTACACTGGTTTAACAGCTTGTCTTGGCTGAATTGCTATTGATTTTAAAGCGGGATATGGGTTGCTATAGCAATCCTGTACTTGGAACATTCAAAGGAGAATACTGCTAAACCTATTGCTTTATAAATCCTAGAAACTCAAGCTCTTAAGCTGAAAGTTTATAATGTCTCATGTTTTATATTGTATTTTCAGTGATGCATCATTGCAGTTTTTGATAAGTTGTATGACAAATTTGTAAAATTAGCTTTTTGTGCATGCTTCATCCATGACTGAATGGCTCATAACAAAGGGAAAAAGGATCAATTTCATGTATGTAGTCTCAGGGCAAACTTGTCACTTGTGGAATAACAATCTGAAATGGGTGACAGTGCTCACACTAGCTGCTTGACATCCAGGCAGGTGCAGGAGCCCGAGGAAATGTCACACCGTCAGATGCAGCTTCAGAGTGTGCAACTGGCAAAAAAGCTTCTGGCCGCAGTTATCACCCCAGGCCATAGCTAACACCCCAGGCCACGTCATCCCTTAGCTTGAAACCATTGCTGAGCTGTCACTTTAATAAATGAGTAGCCACTTTGTTTTGATCAGCATTGTCAGGACTTATTTCAAAAGTGATTCTGATTCCATCGCGCAGCCTAGCCCAGCCAAAGTCAATTGGTACAATTTCAAGGTGAATTTATTCATTCTTTATAGAAGTTCTATGCACGAGTATATCAAGACAGTTGAATAAATTGAAATAAATAGACTTGGAGTTGCATAGTCTCCTAGTAATTGAAATAGTTTCCCCCCAGTATATTTGTAGTAATAATGCTACCTTTATGAAGACTGGACTGTCTACAGATGGGAAAGTGTGGAATTAGCATATTGATAACATATTTGGAAAATGGAACTGGGGCTAATATGTTGAAAAGGGCAGCTGAAAGTTGTCCTTGCCTTCAGCTTAGCACTGAAGATAAAGTTAGAAGAAACACTACTGCCAAATAATGATGCATAATTAATTCCTTCTTTTAGCGAGAATTGTTTTAAGCTAACTTTCCCTCTGTTTTTAATCTTAACAGGGTCTTAACTTTTAGAACAGAGAATCTGTAGGTTGAGGATATGAAGAGTTGAGTTCTGCACAGTGCACTATATGAACAGCCTGTTTTCCACAATTTTAGGCTGGGAAAACAAGTGGAAGATGTTAAACCTGTACTATTTGGGGATTTATCAGAAAAAATATTTTTGTTTACGTGTAGCAGTATCAAATGTCCACAAGCTCTGGTCTTCCTCCTTGTTTCAGTTAAAAAATATTTCAAAATTGAGAATGTTTTCTATTATTCAGAAAATAATTTCAGATTAAAAAAAGGCATAAAAATGTTCTTGCTTTTCTACAGAGAGGAGAATGAATAGAGGTGAGGGAAACAGAAGGCATCAATTAGAAAGCAACAGTTCATTACTCAGGTGGATTTTGAGAGCTGGCAAGTACATTAGCTATCAGAAGTGCAATTCTGATTTCAGTCTGTCTTTCAAGTGTTCTCAACAGATGTTGCCAGGACAATGGAGGTTTTGAAAGCTTTTCAAAAGAGGAGTTTTGTTGTTACTTTATTATGCTTCTAAAACAATACCCCAAAATAACCAGAGTGATTATCCTGGCCATAAGAGATGAAGAATTCTTTTCTCCCTCCTTGATCTGCTTTAATGTCATAAGTACCTAGCACTAACCTAGATTCAGGAAGAGCTGTAGTCATGATGAGTTTCCTCTTCAGCAGATGATCCCTTCCCCTGCGTCCTGGCACATAGTGACTTGGAGTGCCACCTTGCCTCCTGGGTTGAGGTGAGGACCAGGATTTATTTGTTGCATTCCTTTCCCAAGGAGGAAGGAGTTTGGAGCTGGTGCAGGCTGTAGCTACAGCTCTGTAAGCTGTCTTGCCTTCTCACAGGGAACTCAGACACAGCTTGAGTGGCTTGAACACAGGGTGGAGCCCCTCCTTCTGATCCAGTGTGAGAGTATGGGAAGGGCAGGGGAAGAGCAGGAATCTGCAATTGAGTCCTAGGAAGCAAAGGGAGAAAGTCTAATCAGACTTTGGCAGCATGGGAAAAGACGCAGTAAAGCAAGCACACCCTTAGTAATGATCTTGTACTTAACTGAATCAGGGGAGACAAGAAAATATTTGATATTGGCGGGGATTTTTTGTTGGATTTTTTTGCTTGGTTTGTTTGTTTTTACTCTTAGTTTTCATTCCCACTAATCTTTTCACAAGCATGTAAAGTTAAGAAAAAGTTAAGAATAAGCAAAAGAATGGGTTAAGTACTAAAATAGTATTGTCAAGATTGAGAATTAAAAACCTGGAATTCTGAGTTTTCCACAGAAGTCAGGGAATATGTTTGACTACTGGGGCACCTATTTTATCAGTTTGAAATGTTAACAAATCATTGCACATTACATGAAGTAGTTTTTTATTATTTACGTAAAACGGTGTATTTTGTTAAACAGTTAGCACCCAGAACTATTATCAACTAATGACTGCAAATGCTGTAGTTTTTAGAAACAAAACCCTTTTGATTTAAAAGAAGAAAGAGCTGTCTGAAATATTATCTCCAAAAATCTCTTTCTTTTTAAGTCATACCACTGGAAGGAAATAAAAGGTTCCTGACCTAATAACCTTGCACAGTAATTTTGTTCTAGAGCAAAATTTTATAGGTAACTTACATACAGCCCTTAAAAATCACAGTTGTAGTGGCAGCACCAGCTCCTGAACTGGAACAAACTGTGCTGCTGTGATAAGAGAAAAATATATGCTTGACTTTGGCAGATTCATCTTTTTCCCAAATCTTGATTAGTAGGTGGCAGGATAATATAGCATTGAACAGTATGCAAAGATAACCAAGATTTGAAATATGAATCTTTTACCAGTGTAAAAGATGAAGATGACAGTTGTAATCTCCTCAAACTCATAATTTACTTGAGTTTTGGGAAATCTGAAGTGACTGATAGTCTAGAGACTATCAAGGCGAGGCTTAGTGATCTGAAAAGCATTATATTGCATTACGCAAATGTGAAATCTGGAAATTTTAGTCCATCCTTATCTATAACTTTTGCAGCTCAGGGGAACTGATCTACTTCTGGAATGTATAGGAAAAAACGTGGAGTAGCTACAATAAATCTACTGTAACTTATCTCTTTTTACATCTTCTATACAGTGAGCTATATTTAGTAAATTGCACAGCCCTCAAGAGGCCAAGAATTATTCTTCCCATCAAGAAGAGCAGTCATGGCAAGCTTGGGTTAAACACAGTCATTAACACATGTTATCACATGATAACAGTGCAATTAACTTATGGACCCATAGTATTTGCATATTTGAATTCACTCGTTTTAGTGTATCTTGAGATACATAAATGAAATTGTTCAGTGTTAATTATTTCCAAACACTTGAATGAAACCAACAACTGATCTTCAATGAAAGGGAAGTATATTGCATCAAAAGTGTAAAAGGTGAAGGGTGGATGGTTTTTCCCAAATTAAACAAGGCCTTGGCTGTGATACTTGTCTGATCCATCTAGTGACTAATTCTCTTGACTACAGCAAGCCCTAACAGTTAGGCAGCCAGGAACCTCTCTGTCAGTATTTCTTTA
This sequence comes from Limnodromus scolopaceus, assembly GCA_028565335.1. Lineage (NCBI taxonomy): Eukaryota > Metazoa > Chordata > Aves > Charadriiformes > Scolopacidae > Limnodromus > Limnodromus scolopaceus. Next base: position 35,865,446 of record JAOXNO010000052.1, on the reverse strand, counting down.
CACAATTATGAAAAACAAGATCAATTCTAGTCACTGCCATTTCATTCTCTTCAGCGTAGCTAATCTGGATTTACTTGGGATCAAAATCAGCCTCTATAATTGCCTATAAAATATTTTACTAAAGGTTAAATAGATCTTTCAAAAGTTTAATTTTCCCATCAAAAATGTAACTATTTAGTTCTCCTAACAAGTCTCTTTGGAAGCAAAATGCATACAGGATTTAAGAAATTAAACAATTTGTTCAAAAAATTAATTCAAAAATTACTTCAAAAAGTTGAAGAGAGGTGCTTCATTTAATTGGAATGTTTTTTTTTCTAGTTCTCTCAACAAACCTACCTCCCTAAAGCCTGAAAAAGCTTTAAGAAATTTTCGTTAGGATATTTTAGAATTGACCTATTTTGTAAAGTTGTTCCTATGTTCCATTGTGCTTTGCTGGTAAACCGATCTGCCTTCTTTACGGGCACACCTTAAAAAAATAGCCTGATAGGCTGTTCTCCTTTGATTGCTAAATACTCTTAGGCAGCTTCCTGGGTTGGCAACACCGCTAGATAACGTGGTTTTGTGGTGTGGACAAGAACTGAATCGGGGAAATCACTCTGTACCCCAAAACTGTTTTGAAAACTATTCTGAAGCCTTCCTTCTCTATTTAACACCAGATCTGTTTGAAGCCTCGTGGGAGCTATGCTGAATTGACTTTTGTCACTGTTTCATTATTTCTTTAATCAGCCATCAGCAAGTATTAGAAAAACCTCATCTAGGCAATAGCGAGCAGAAATACAAGGAAGGTCCCTATTAGTAATAGACAAAATTCAACAAATTTTATATAATAGCCCGAGCAATCAGATAAATTAATTTTTAAAACTAGTTGAAGAGAAAAATTAAATAGATGCATTCATTCAACCATGACCATTTTGAGCTTCCTGTCCACTGGGGTGTCAGTCCTGACACATTATTAAAAAGATCAGATTAAAATATGAAGAAATTTAGCTGATGAAACTGAAGGGGGAAAAAATCTGTAATGTAATTGCTTGTTACAGTTTTCAGCCTCCTGTCTGCCACCTGCCATGCTCTAGTAAACTGTATTTTAGGAAAGGCCATTATATAATAACTTTGTATATTGTAACAAGATTATGTTTTCTTGCATTGACATTCAAGCACAAACATTTATAATTAAATGTGGGAATATGCCTAAACTGTACCTTGTTCTCAGTGATATAGCTATTTTCAGAATGTGTACTGTACTGTTGCCCTTTTTAGCTCTATCTTTAGCATGATTAAATGCAGAAATTTTAATGGTGTGCAGACAACAAAGAAATCAAAACAATGAGAAAGTACGAGAGGATTTGCCAGAAATTTGGTTTCATAATTGAGAACTTATTATCAATTAATGTTCTCTGTGAAACCATCCTTCTGAAAAGCTAATTACAAAAACAATGCCATTTAGTGGTCCCACGCACTGCATTCTAAAAAGAAGACTAGATTTTTCTTGTTATTGGTTGCTGTATTTGTGCTGCTTTACCAAGAGGATGCAGAGTTCTAAAGCTACCACATATGGCCACCTATGCCTTGACAATTATTAAGAGACTGATGATTTGAGAAGTTTTCTCATCAATATATTTCAGCTGAAAACATGGTAGTTGTGAAACAGGCTTTTAAATCTAAGAGGAAAACCAGGAATCCGAGTAAAGCTGACTCAAATATTGTCCTGATTTTTCTGACAGAGGCAGCTGCTCCCTATGCCCTTCCACCCTTCACCTTCTTCATTGCAGCCCTGAGGTTTTTGCATTTCCAGTGCATGAGACAGGATAAGAATGAGAGAGGGATCACAGCACTGCTGCAATTAAGGGTGGATGGAGAGTAACACTGTAAAAAGAAAAAAAAAAAAAAAGAAATCGTCAAATATTCAGGCAATACACAGTGGCTTGCCCAATACCTTTTAACCAAGTCATCTGAACAAACCCCATTCTCAGTATCGCATTGCACAGGTACCACAACTTGTTAGTACTAGAAGAACAAAGATGTCTTATAAAAGGTGAAAGATGTTCTGAAGGACTTCAACCTCCTGTCACATAATATTCAGACCAAGAAAAAGCAAGATAGATTTTATTATTTTCTTTTAGAATTAATTGGACGACTTTTTTGGGGGGGGGG